>OX352236.1:12450000-13050000 GCA_947086465.1 Eupithecia exiguata
ACTGTCCATCGTAGCTAAGCCTTTTCCGGCATTCGACAAATTGTTTCCACCATGTCGGTCAGTGGCGTCTCGGTGACGCGGGTCGTGCGTCATTGTGACAGCGCCCGTTGTTTTAACGTCAGAGATGACGGATTGTGATGTTCGCGTTTATTTGTGACGTCTTGTTTAGTGATGGGAGAATCTAGTTGTGACATGGGTCGTGTGTTGTCGGTACAGTCTAAAGTTGTGCTGCTTGTTTAAGACTATTTTAACTCATATAAGCTAGAGAATACAGGGTGGTTTTTAAAGATGGGAATGGACGGCAAAATCCGAAACTATGAGAGTTAGAGAAAAGTAGTGAAAAGAGTCATTTGCTCAATTTATCGGAAAAGTAAATCTACATACTTATTTACAATTATTTATTTCATTCAAGTTTCTAAATTCATTATGAATAGATTTTTTGTCGAGGAAACACCTTAAACCCTTATTAGACACTAAATTCGTTGATGGAAAAATAGGGCATCATATTTTTTGTACAATTTATCGTTTTCTATTTCCTGCAAAAATATAATGTTAGAAATATATGTAAATAATAACAAATCGTATTTGCTTTCTCATAAATCGAGGTCGTGACTACTTTCACGACTTTTGTTAGAACTCTCATGGTTTTGGATTTGCCCATTCACTCCACTCCCATCTCAAAAAGCCACTCCGTTTATTACAAGACTAACTTCTCTTACAACAATAATTTATAACTAGATCAACTAACATAAGTAAAGAAGTTTTGCTAAAAAACGATCTTTGAATGAAATATGAATAAATTCTATTCAATGTTATGTTTGTTAAGACAGTAACAAAATATATCCCCTTAATAATCACATAAAATTTAAGTGTTTATATTTTACGTACTTACCATTACCGAATTTGTGTCCATACACAAAAATTCATATCATTATTTTTTTTTATTCACTTTATTACAAGAGATCGTTTGAATACCAAATTAAATTCTCGATTCCCATTTTCACGAAGGAATTTTCTTAATCGGTTATTGATTACTTTATACAAAGCCTCTAAATTAATTTATGGAGCTACCTCTTAGAGAAGTGTTGCTACTGTAAAATTCAACGCAGAATCACAAAACAAACTACAGTCTAACTATGAAAATATCATGAATGTATAGGTAGATAGGTAACTCTCCGTTGGGAAATCTTGATTTACTTTAACTGATGAGAGAAAGCAGTAACAGAAGTAGGTATAGCTTCAAATATGTTTATATTGCGTGTAAGCGTGTTTTAAAAAAACAATAAACCGACTTCAAATTCTTGAATAATGAAAATAGGTTTGTAGTAATTTTAAACCCGTAACACAGTTGATTTATTAGTTAAAATTCAAGCCTAATTTAGTGTCTTTACGCCCGTTGCCACAGAAATCATTTGTGTAATTGTGAAAATTATCATGTGATGATGTGTTAGAGACGTTTTACGGTGCACATATAAATTTCTCGAGGCTCAATCTTTCATAAGACCACCAGAATCATCAAAATTTGTTTTTTAAACTGGACAGGATAAACACTAATGCCACGGGAATATTTATTAAATTTCATTTCCAAATTATTTCCTACAATAGCGAAAGATTTTTTAAAATCGGTCCATAGTTGACGGATAAATAGACAAACTTGCATTTAAAATAATACACAGCCGAAAATAGTACCTCCTCCAGAAGTCGGTTAAAAATAGAAAACATAATGTTTTTTGTCGTTTCATATTGTGAAAAGTTCGTGGCGCCACTTTACTAAGAGCAACACGTAGACGGGCGTGAACATTTCCTTTTATAATGAAAGCGATTATCTACTTCCCCTCAGACGAGGTTTACGTTTGAATTTGTTATGCCACTTATTAAGAAACCCAAGGCTATTTAGTTATCCCTCGAAATAAACGAAAAAACGTAGGAAATACCTTCTTTTACGAAAGGACCAACGATTTAATCGCAACGGCCTACATAAAACTTTTTTCCCATCTGGTTCAAAGTGGACATATCGAAATAAAATCGTAATTGATGACTTAATTGTTATTTTTTTTATCAATATAAGATGGTTGAATTTTTTTCAAAAGGCTTTTTATGGGCCAAAATTTGATAGTCTAACTTTGCCAACATTATCTGCCAGCACAATGAATTTAAAAATGCAGCAAAATTTTAGTGCATCTTTTAAAAATTTTATCGCCAACATTTTATTGAAAATTGGCGTGTTCAAGAAAATATAGGAAATTTATTGGATAGTCTAACAAAGTTTTAGAAGAAGTGACCATCTCTCAACATTGTTAGCTCTTTGTAACTATTCATATTAGTTTTTAGAGCTTCCGGTTAATAAGTGCCCGCCACAGTTTTTAATATTTTACGAGAATAGAGTATATTATGCAAAATTTCAAGCCGTTCCGTTCAGTACTTTTAGCGCGAAGAGGTAACGAATATCTAAATATCCAAACATCCAACTTCCCATTTATAAAATTAGTGTGAAATTATTAGACTTGAAATGAATATGCAACTTTTCGAGTGCAAAGTGAACTACAGCTTCTCCCGTATGTAGGTATACCAATTTTTTGATCGTTTCGAGGAGTTTTCTGACAGACAAGGACCACGTTTCAAACCATCTACACTTGCATAAGATCACGCGCTGATCTCATTCCGTGTACCGAGTCAGCGTTTACTTTCCTGGAATTTCCGGAGAATTCCGGTTCGCACCGGTCCCATCCAGTCTCATCCGGGATATATACACGGGAGACGTGGCAGGTGACTACGTGACGCTTGGAATGCAGAATACTTAGGTACTCGTTTATTATGTTTCCATTTAGTTTGGCAAGTGTTGTAGAAGCGTCCTTTTCAGACATGATCACGTTTTGATCACGATTTAAAATAAAGCATATTGAAAAGAATGCAACTTCCTATATAAAATTAAACGAATTTATAGAATGTAAATGCTTTTATAACCTTAAAAACTACCTAGGTACTTAGAATAAAACAACAATTATTTTAAGGTCAAACGTTAGTTTATTTAAGATTTCCTTCGTACCTATTCATATATACCTACATAGATATAAATTTATGTTGTAGCGCCCCAAAGGGGTTTTTTCATAATCTCACTATGTCATACGAACTTATAATGTAGGTACTTACACATGAAATAAATGATAAATGAAAATTGACCTTTCGCTCTAAAACGCTACAATACCAGTGGCGTCTGTCTATGACGTCACCGACGCATTGGAAAAAAAATGGACTTGTAGGTCAACTTGTTACAATGTTAAAAAACAAAGAAAGCTATTGATATATATTACATGTTTTGTAATTGATGGTTCAGGTATAATTTAATAAAATATGTAGGTACTTAATTTTTGTGTTATTTAGTACTGTCATCATCCATATTACCATATTACATATTTACTTACAAACCGAATCAAAACGAAAACCAATGAGTACGTACCTACGAAGATCTGGTGTTTTGTCAGTCGCAAATCATAATCAAGCAACAAAGAACCAGACAGAAGTTCGTTCTCTTTGATATTGCGCGAAATTTTCAATAATAAAACGTTATTGTCGATTCAGAATTGTGAATTTGCCGCAATAAAGTGGAATTACTGGGGGACTGCTCCAGGGGATTCGTAGGGATTGAACTAGCCAGAAAAAGAAATATATATTATTTATCCTTCTCTTTTCACTTTAAGGTAGGTAAGTTTAGGTTTGGTTTCAGCGTACCAGTAGTCTACTAAAAATACAACCTCCTCCTCACCTTAACAGCCTATATTGGTCCATTGCTGGACGCAGCCCTCCCCCTGGTAAGCGCCTTATTAGCTTTTCATCTCATGGGAGATTTTATCTCATCTCAATAGGGGCCATGCCCGCTAGCAATGTCAAATGGCAATGCTCGATAAGCTAGTACCACACCGGCACACGTATAAAGCAATGGAAAAAAGATAATAATAAATAGATACATAAATAAATGCTGGACATCCACACAGCATCATCTAGCCCCAAGCTAAGCAGAGCTTGTGATATGGTTACTACATAACTGATATACATAATACAATTCTTATCATAATAATTAAGTAATCATATTAATGAATATCAGGCCTTTTCTCTTTCATTTCTTCCCCTTTTCTGTGAAAATTAATAGATAATTAGAAAATATAAATTCATGCTTCTTTACCAACACTCTAGTAGAAAAATATTGTTATAGATTACGAAAATTATTTTATTCCCATTCGCCCATTTATTCCATTTTTATTCGCTTCGTCCCAACTCTATTGCAGGCGAAAATCGCAAAAAGAAAAAGTCCCGTCAAAACTTCAGTAAGTACCTCATACAAATAATTGAAACCTATCAATAAGCATTTAACTTTTACTTTTCGAAGTTTTATTACAAATCATTTCAGCTAACTCAATGAACAAACTCAAAACCAATACTTTGTTCACTTCTGGAAGTAAGTTGACTTTAGAAATGAAGCTTAGATCTCGGGGGGTTGCATTATTCAAAATTAAATGTTAAAATTTTTAGTTTCTTTGCCAGTAATAGTTGATCAGCGTAGCTGCTTTTGATAACCACACTAGATAATGCCTGAATGAAGTCGCGAGCTAAAGCTTATTGTTGCTATAAGAGCCTATAAGGCACCACATGGCTGGTGCCGGCTTAGAATTCGCACCACCCTTATACTTACTGCGGGTGTCGTAAGAGGAAAGCAAGCGGATCCACTGAAGAGGCAGGTAGCAGCGCAGAACAAAAGGTATGACTGATTTTGAGAAACTAGTGCGCGGTTCTTTAAACATCTACTGAATATTAAGCAAATTATAATCCTGCAAAAAAATGGATATTGAAGGAAAAGACAAGCTTTTACAAATTAAATTTCAATTTCGCTCTAAACGCTACATAATAAAAGTTTCGTTAAGTTAAGTTACGTCTGTCTATGACGTCACCGATGCATGATCATCTGATGACACAGAATGACCACACTAATGTTACTGTAATTTTTTTTTATTTAATAGTATCTCTTTACTAACAACAAACAAAGCTATTGAAGAAAGTCACACCTTAGTTATTCCTGTATCTTTAGACGGCATGACGTCACGCCTTGGTATTCTCTGATTGGTGTTCAATGTGTCATGGCGGATTGCTGTATTTTGTAGCTTAATTAAGAAAAAAAATTGATCTCGATCAAGGTCAGAAATGTAATACGTGTTTTGTAATCTATGGTGCAGGTATAATTCGGTGAATACTTAATTTTGGTGATTTTTAGTTCCTGTGTCATCCCTGTTCTACCACCGCACTGCGATCTCCAACCCACATGCCCAGCATGGAGATTATGGGCTTAACCCCCCATGAGATAAAAACCAAGAAGGCGGCTTATCAGAGGGAGGCCAGCGTCCAGCTGTCCTTCTTCAAAGAAATAGAAAATTTGTACAAATCTTTATTTGCTTATTATTCCACGCCTTGACAGTCAATTCAAATTTCTCTTAATGTTAGTTTTGTCTAACGAACATAATTGTTACAGTAACAATAATAAATAAATAACTCTTACGTATCTTTATAAAAACAATTGCGTAAATACAAAACAAAACATGCACACAAATATTCGAAATTACTATGGTATCTTCGCAAGTTTTTGCTCCATTGCTTTATTTCTGTAAAAGCTCCTTTTCCATCAAGTGGTAGCGAACAATCAGAGCGATTGGTTTTGTATGATCTGTGCGGATTGCTTTGTTTGGTTGATTTTAATATTGGGAGCACAATCAGAATACGAGGATGTTCATAATGATTCGCTACCAGATTGTTTTGACACCAAAGAGTTTTTATACAAAGAGCCTTTGATTGGATTTTTATGTTGTTATAACGAAGCAGAAATACGTGGTAAATAAAACACTAGAAAAACATCATTCTATGTAGGTAATGTTAACGAATCTACAGTGATTTCGTGATGGGTTACGCGGACTCCTAATTATGAGAACAACTACACAAAGAAAAGAGGAGTAGGTAGGTATTTATGTTGTGTTGGTTAGTTAACACTTTTCAAAAGGATGGTTTGTATTGTTGCAGACGCGGCCGGCGCAGACACCGATGGCGCGGTGACGCAGCATGCGCGCAGTGCCGCTCGCCGCTCTGTTGCGGCTGCTGTTCTTAGCAGGTAACCTCACCATCACCAGACCTCCGCATTGGCTATGGCGGTCACGTCGTCATAAGAGCCGGTACCGCTGGGTACCAGCACGACCTGCAATGGCTTAAGGAAAATGAGGGCACTCTATGCGTTTAGTGCATGAACTGGCAGGCTTCAATGATGCGACCCAAATATGCGATGCAAATATAGCGAGCATAACCATGTCGTCGATTCAACACCAATGAGTGAAACATTCACAAAATATATCTAATTCGATTGAAGAAACGATAAAATTATAGTATTGCCCTGGAAGATTTTCGAAATTCAGTAAATTCTTTAATTCCCGTAGGATTCATAAAACCCAGACAAAGACAAATAATGTCCACAAAAGCTTTACTTCAAAATTTTTGCGTTTTAAAACAATTCCCTTGAAATTTAATACTGAGACACCAGGAGATAAGAGCTACCGTGGAGCTACCCTGGTCCCTGAGTACAATGCTAATTTATTCCTGCTTTTTGCGCTAATGCTTCATAATTTGTGCAAACAGCTTTAACCACAGCCAGATTGTCGAGGCACCTGGCGTCTTTTGCAAGTTTCAAGTTTCCCTAAAAGCTGTGATAATGTAAAGGTCGCGTTATAATGGTTAGTTACTACGAGAAACATATTTGTGTGGTTTTGTTGTAGCTTTAAGGATAAGTTTTTGTGAGAGGGTCACAATCCTTAGGGACCTCATATCTCTAGAATAGAGCAAAAACTGTGATATTACACCGATACACATCAGCAGCCTGCACTGGTCCACTGCTGGACGCAGACCACCCTCTGATAATCGCCTCATTGGCTTTTATCTTATGGAGGGTAATGCCCTTTATCCCCTGGCCTGCGCGTTGTGGGTCGCAGTTCGGTGCCAGAATTGTTCTGTAGTAGCCGCTGCTGCTCGCCCCTCGGTGGATGTCCCTTAGTCACCGCTGTTAGTTAGACACCGATGCACACATGGTGTTAGGGCCCTATCTCATTAGGAAACCGTGCTGTCTTGAGCTACCAAACTAGAAACACCAAATTAAAACCACCACCTACTGGTGGTGGAGTGAGTGAGACGCAAGATAGCTCCATACATAGGTATTAATGGTTGCGTTACCAGCGGGTGATTTGGTTGCCGGCAATAAATTTGCAGTGTCATCAATTAATTTATATTTTTTATCATGTCATTTCGTGGAAATGACTGTCTGAGACCCATTTCTGGGTAGAGGCCTCCATTTCACATGCAGCTTGATCGGTCTTGTAGGAGCCTTTTTCGGACAGTGTCTCGAATGGTTCTTGGCCTCCGACAACTGAGATTGCCAGTTGCCCAGGCCCTTTGCTTTGGACGACAGATAGGCCTTCGGCCACTTGGGCGACCCACGTGCGCTCTACTTGCTGGCCGACGCCTCCCATTCGAACTAGGTACTTGTCCGAAGACAAAAAGCAATTCAATAATATTTTAAGTTGAGAGTTAAGAAGTTTTGGGGGAGAGCTTTGCCCAGCAAGGGAAAACATGAACATCATAATTTTTTTTTTTTTCAAAAATATAAATTACTATTTCACTTCACACCCGAGTCTTTATTTTCACCCTTACGAGCCTGAATCGGTATGTACGCGTGTTATTCCTTGGGATTTCCCGGAGGCCCCGTTCCTTTGATGAACACAACGAGTTCTCGGCTTTTTGTTCCCAGTTTGGGCAATCAGTTCTTTGTTTGACTCAAACGGGTTGTTTACAGTTCGTCAATACCTTTGGCCTCTAAGGAAATATTTATATTATTGTCATAATTGGATGGTGATGTTCACCTAGCCGAGTTCCGACCATGGCGGCCGGTCTCGAAGGGAATGGCTAGTTTGCCTGACATAATTACTATAGTGCACAAGTTTGTGTGCAAACACAGGTGCACTCTTTAATTCTTCCTTCAATTTCATAATAATATAAGGCCTAAATATAACCCGTTATTTAAATGTTCTCACCTTTGTACGATATTTAAACTAGCCAATGAGAAACACTTTATACCTACTACGTTTTTACTACGTTATACAAAGGATTACAAAACCAAAACAATATTGCTGGAAAATATTTTTCAACGACAGATCGTAACAATTTTCTGTTATCTTGTTATTTTCTGAGTTATTATTATAAATTTTTGCTAAGTTTTAAAAGATAACCGTCTTTGTTGACATAAAAAATCGACTGAAACTTGTTGATATAAAAAAATTGGCGGCGGCTTTTTGATGGGGCAAATTCCCAATAAAGAAATACATAGCAAAATATCCAGATTAGCTTGCAATAAAATCGATAAATCGGGTTCTACTTCACGTGGTCCACCTACAAATTACTCTTACGTCTTATCTCCGCAATTAGCAAACACATTCTGAGCATGCTACATAGCAAATATTGGTCGTCCTTATGTGTTTGCTTTGGCACCCTAAAAGTACCGCCCTATTCCAGTGTCCCCTGTTCTAATGTCACGCAGAAAGCTCACTCATAAACGATGGCAACCGTCTTCTATCTTAGAATACCTATAGCATTAGGACACCATGGTGGCGCCAGTGGTCGCACCGTAGCCTCTTGAGCTACCAAGCAAGAAACACCAAAACAAACCACACCACCAACTGGTGGTGGAGTGAGACGCCAAATAGCTCTACACATATTAATGGTTGCGCAACCAAGCTGAGGTACCAGGTGAGGTATCCTCCATTCAACTGGCGCGGCTGGTGGCGCTGCCATGGTGTCCCAATAAGATAGGGCCCTTATTCTAATCTGCAGTTAGCTCAATTATTTCAATTGTAAATACTAGTTTTAATTTAATATTTGATTGTAATTTTCTTTATTTTAATGATTTATGCATCATTTTTCTATATTCTAGCCAAGAAAAAGCCCTGGGTTTATTTCTACATCGTAATAGGTAGGTACTAATTCACGTAGATAAAGATGGGAATTGAAAATCACCACCTGTCTCTTTATATATAAAAATAACATTACCTTTTCACAGATCCCAATCTTCATATACGCGACTTACTACCTACCTAATGATATCCTGATATTTAATTTCATTTGATTCGTCTACGGGCGCTTTTGCATCAGTGATAATGTGC
The DNA here is from genome assembly GCA_947086465.1 of Eupithecia exiguata. Taxonomy (NCBI): domain Eukaryota; kingdom Metazoa; phylum Arthropoda; class Insecta; order Lepidoptera; family Geometridae; genus Eupithecia; species Eupithecia exiguata. Next base: position 12,459,237 of record OX352236.1, read on the forward strand.
CTACCTACAGCTAGGTACGATCACTGCAAAAACCTTTCCTTTACCTTTTCTATCATTACGGAAATTAAACCTAGTGTGGTTTAATCCTTAGCAACACACATTAACAATAATTTAAAAGTTTTCAACATCAATAAAGCATAAGAAAATATCTACATTTATTATCTTATACTCATTAGTGTGGAGTTTCAGTATGCGAATATTATTCTCGATCTGGCAGATTTTGCAATTGGTTGAAGTGAGTCTACTGGGTGGTATAAAGCATAGATATTTCGTGGCAGCGGCTCGCCCTTGGCAGCTAAATGGCCATTTTCCGACAAACATTAACGCTTTTAGTTCGTTGTCGCTTATTTAGTGTTGTCTGGCTGAATATTTATATGTGGGTTGTGGAAGGGGACAGAATTTAATAGGTAGTTAGGTATTTAAACTAATCACGTGTAGTGTGCGTCCACATTTTTTTACCCCAAATTAGGTAATGTACTTACCGCGGAAGTTTAAAAGCTATCACTTTAAAAACAAAATAAGGTTCTCACAAACTGTGCGATGGAGTTTTGAAATTTCCTTTGATGAAGTAGGTGGCGGCGCTATTTTAGGTCGGGTATGCGCCATAACATGGCTGACTAAGTTCATTTTTGACTAAAAGCTCTAAATTGGATAAAATAAAAATTTGTCTAATGATAGCTACCTTACCTACATAGGTACCAACTATAAGCCAATGACCCTCATTGGCTTATAGTTGGTACCCCCACATAACTTTGAGTCTCCATCAACGACACAAATAGCGGCACTGTCAGAGGCAATAACACCTCAAACAATTTTAGGCGTGAATATTACATTGATATTTGACAACGTTCAGTTATTTATGTCACCGCAGCATTTATAAACGCAAAAAAATGCTGAATCTCATAGAGGTCATAAATAATGAACTCTGATTCCAATCCAGCGGCGCGCGCTCGCTTCATTAGCCACGTTATCACAAAGGGCTTTAATTAAGGCTCTTTCCAACATAACTCAGCCCTAGGTAACTGTGACAGCTGGATCAGTTAATATTTTGTGTGTTTTTGATAGACAGAGGAAGCTTTTGAAAGCTTTCAAAGGATATTTATATTTTCCTATGACTCTGAGGTGGTGGAATGATCCCTGCTGAGGTTTTTCCCGGGGATTCATGGGTATGAAGTCGTTACTGGGAGAGGGTGATATTTTATTTTTTAATTTTTGCAGTCCACAAGGAATACTCGCCGAACAGTAATTTGGCACATAAAAATATTATAGACAATTTATACAAAGAGCACTATCATATTTTCTATGTTTTTTGTTGTTGATAGTCTATCATAGTTCCTATGTCTTTTGTTGTTGTTTGTCTTTTATTTTACTTACTTACTTACGCACAGTTTGGCCAATCGGCCGATTTTCTCCATGCTAAACTAAACTCTCTCAAAAACAGTCGCCCTCCATGTTCTTTCTTCAACTTATAATGACGGTGGACGTAGAAATTGCCCAAACCCAGAGCAAAGCTATTAATAACGGATCATTTTACACGTTTATCTCACAAAAAAGAAAAATCTTGCACTTCCGCAGAGAGTAGGCATAATGCCTGTTTATCAACAAGTTTCCTAAATTAGAATGAATCCAGCTTAGCCAAAAGCACTGTGCGCTGTGTCGTCGCAAAGCGCGGATTCGCGTAATGCCTCATTTACATGAAATTACATAAATGCATGAGCGTTATGTGGACAAGCCTTTAGTTTGTGTGGGCTGTGGTGTAAGTCCAGTGACGCCATTTTGCGCACTTTTTTTTGATGGCGGGTTTTATTTTGTAATCGGTACAGTTACCAAAAAAGTTGCCAAGCATTGATGATTTTCAAAACTTGCTTGTGCCTGATTTTAGTTTTATTAAGTTCAAAAATACGGAATGTAAGTATAGATTGGGCGTCTTGGCTAGGCCTAGATTATTACAACCGCCACAAAGTTAGAGAAAAAACTCTTAGGGAAAAATAACTGTGACGCTACGACACAGCACAAATAATACTTAAGCATTCAATTATGGTCCTAAGCTGAGTATATTTAGATACATTTTTCAGTGACAAAGTCATACAATAGCAGAGAACGTGTGGGAAACTCGATTGGGACAGTAAGCAAGCATGTCACTGTAAATTTAAATAAGTTTACTTATGTGTGGTAGCGGCGCTTTATGAATACCTATCAAATATCAAAGTGCATTATTTCCTATAGACCTTACAGGACTCTTGTACGTGCAGTGCAATGTGCTATGTCCTTTATATGTAGATAGAGAATGTACAGTACTACCAACTGGCGTGCTTATGAAACGGTGGAACAATCTATAAATTATTAACGTGCAAACAATTTAAAATATGAATAAAGCATCAATTCAGTTCATTCCGATTTCAGGATTACTCAGAATTCCGCTGAAAAGTGGTCATACCATAAATCATAGAATGATAACATGTTTTTCAGAGCAACGTCATCCAAACAGATATAATATTTTTAATGACTTCGAAAAAAGCAGGAAGTTCTATGTTAGACTGTATCTATGTTATGTTTCGTTAGGTATATTTGTCAATTTCTGCGTCATTAATGGAGTGATTTAGATGATTCTTTTGTAGTTTTAAACAAAATGGTCCCGTAAAAACAATATTCCCGAGGATTTTTTTACTCGGGTTTATTAAGGATTTATTTCATTTAGCGGCTCACATACGAAATGAATTTGTCAAACTACGAATGATTTTGTGAAAAGTCCCGCAAAAAATAGTTTAAAACTTAGGGATTCGAAGATGGTGTTTAGTGTTTACAAAACAATCAAATTATTAGGTACAAACATGTTCTATCGAAACCGAGGCCCTGACTCTCGAGTTTGTTAAAAGTAGCACAGTGATTCGTGCCGCAAAACTCACTCATAAAAATTATTTGATTTTGGCGGTTTATAAAACAAGAGGTCTCATAACGCGATATTTATCATGATTTGTGATAAATCTCCATGTATTTTGGTTCAGAGCTTTCTCTCGCTAAGTCGTCGTGGAGTTCGTGGTGATAGACTTTCCATATAAAATTATCAAATTATACCTAATCCAAATCATTTCCCAGAATCGGGGTCTTCTTTGTTTAAAAGTACATGTTTCAATACTTCAACCTACGAATACTTCAACGAGTTCTTAGCGACGCGACGTCAAAAACACACAATTTTGTGGGAACATTTATAGAAAGTTTTAATGCTAAAGTTAAATTTTAATTAAATTGTTTGATAATACAGTTAACGTCAAATTTATGCTTAAAACCTATTTTGGAAATTTGCAAGTTTTCAAGGTTATATCAAAAAGTCTTTTAGGTAGTACAGCTGAGTCTACCGCTAAAAAATACCGTCTCGTTCAATGTAAGGAACATTAAATCTGACGATATTTTCTTAGAAGTTGCTGAACTGCCTACAATCCAGTCAGCGTGATGTACAACACCCTTGAACCTACTGCACAGTTAAAAGGCCTTTCAATTCTTGCTAGCATCATTTGTCGTATGTTTTCGGGTCCCAGGGTGCCAACATCCTTAGATGTTGGAAGATATCTGCTTTCAATATTGATATTCTTGCAGGTGGACTCTCGAAGTTCATTATTATTATAAAAGAAGGCTCAGTCAGCCAGTAAGTTTCATGAATCTGGGTGTCTTTTCCACAAATAATAATATGGGCAATATCCTTGGCTCCCGTAGTAAGTAAGTGTGTGCACAAACACAGGTGCAGTGTCCATTCCTCTCAATTTCCGATGGGCCAGACAAAGTTAATAATGATTTTTTAAGTGGGTAACCTGGACTACCCCTAATCTTTGACATAGGCCTCCCGAGATTTTGACAACAGGCTGTTGATTGTTTTTACAAATCTCTGCTTTGATTCCCCCAGCTTTAGAGAATATGCTTTCGAAGGTTTAAAAAAGAACTCTGTTCTGGTTTATTGGAATTAGCCCTAACTTGTCGCATTCTGTTGTTCACAGGCGGCGCCAACTTTGTGAACCCATACACGAGTGAGGAACGCACCGACCTCAACCAAGTATGGGTGGAGATCCCCACCGCGCTGGTGGCATTGGGGGGCGACGTCCACATTCAGGTTAGTGTCACCGCCATGGTTGCTTTGATGTAGTATTACTGTATATACTAGTGGCGTAATTTTTTTTTTCGAATCTATATAATTCCCTTTAAACTACTAAACTACTAGAAAGTTAGTTTAATTACTAAGCTACCTCTGCACGACGACGTTCTACTGTAATTATTGGTACAGAGTCTCAAAATGACAAAATCTGATGCGAGATAATTTTCTTACTAAATAAATCTTTATGATATAAAGACTTACATTATGTTTTCAGGTCCACGGCGCAGTCGGCCCAGGATTGCGGGTCCGTCTCGCCAGAGAAGACGACGAAGGTCGCATCCTCCTCGCGACGCTCCCTCTAGCCCTGGACGCTGAGAGCCGCGTCACGCTCCCTTGTGGGTATTTCAGCCGAGGAGGCGTTTACTATCTAGAACTCATCGCGGATAAAGACAGCTTCCTCACGGACTATGACAACAATACGGACACGTTTGAAGACAAAAATGGTTACGATAAACGTGATGTTGATGATAGGGATGCAAGTAAGAGTGATGGTAAAGTGAAACGTGAAATCACAAATGATGAAGGTCTTAGAAGAGAAGTGAGTATGAGTGGTGAAAAAGTGAAACGCGCAAGGGAATCAAAAGTAATCAAAGATATTGGCAAAGACAAAAGCAAAGTTGACAAGATCGAAATCAAAAACAACTACGACAAACCTGATGCTAATAACAATGAAAAAACTGATAAAAGTGATATAAAAGTGAAACGTAAAACCAAAAATACTGACGACAACAAAAGTGGTAAAGCACGTGTAGTGAAACGCGATGTAGATGACGGTAGTATAATGGACACGGGCGACAGCGTCGTCAAAACGTGGAAATTTGACGTTCTCTGGCCGTCGGCCAACCTTGACGTGACTCCAGAACAGATACAGACGTATCCAGAACGGCAGGTGAGCAGAAGCTAAGCAAATCTCTTTTTTAATACCAGGTCATTGATCAAAGCTTTTTTATGGGTACCTGTATGTTTTGCTCTTCGTTTTATTTTTGGCTCCAAAAAACTAAAAACGTATCATGGATTGATACAGGGCCAAATAGGTATAGGTACGTGATTCAGCCTCACCGACTGACTAGAACCCAAAAGACTTCAAGCGTGACTGACCATTTTCGTTCATTGTTCAGAAAAAGCGCAAATTGTACTTGAAGAAGTATTCTGGTGAAATAAATGTCTTTTCATTACATGTTTTTGTTCAGGTGACTGCGATACTGGAGTTTCCAAGAGTGGTGTGTTCACCCGTGGAGTCGAGCGCAGACTTTTGGCTGGAACTGTTGTACTGTGGACACTCGAGCGGTGGCGCAGTGCTGTGTGATGGGAAGAACACCAGCTCACACGCTCATGTGCTGTATTCTGAACAGGTACCTATCTAATATTTACTTATAAATATAAAGTGTGATTGAATTTTTACTATAAAAAACTATAGAAGTTTGACGAATTCATTATGAAATAGTGAGCGGGTTCACGAAATACCTTGTTGGAAGGTTTTTGTTTGTTTGTGAGGTAAGCCGGGACTACTAATCCGTAAAAGAACATCTTTTAAAATGTTTGGTACACGCCGATTTATATGGGCAATATTATGAAAATATCAAGTACCAGAACCGTGTCCAGAAGCTGGAGGTCAAATAAATGCAAATAATAAGTAAATATCTACTAAACATTATCTATCCTGACCATCTTGGCCTAAAACCAGCGTGGCTTGAATATGTTTACATCTATGTAACTCATGCTGAGACAGAAACCGTTTTGTAATTCAATGCAAAGGTAAGTTTTTGTTTGTTTTTGATGATTAAGTTACAAATAAAATATTCACATTCTCTTATTCCAATTTAAAAAAAATGCTAGAGTTGACGATTAAAAACGATTTCCAGCATTCATCATTCCTTACACCATTCCGTTAAACAGGATGTTAATAATAATAATATCTAAACAATCACCCATCGAATATTCACTCTCATACCTTCTCAGCAACAAACTGCCTCGCTCCTTTCAATGTTAAATTAATTTACCAAGAAAATGGGTAAACTTGATAGCATTTACCAAGTTTATGTTAATTTATAAGCCGCCATATATCGGGATTGTCTCTTCAGAGTAATGAGTTAATATTTTACCGGCACTAACAGTGTTACCATGAGGCAAGAGGGAAATAGCTTTGCACACAACCCATTCGTTTGCTCAGGTAAATGAGATTCCAGATTTATGCTCTCAAATAAAGAAAATGCAGAGCTCTAGGTGATATTAATCGGCATTATGAAGCGGTTTCATATTGGGGCTGATTTAACATTTTTAACGGATGGGGTAGTTTTCGGAGGACTCCTATCAGGCGATTATGAAGCGGGGGAATAGTTTTTGCAGTATAAGAGCACTAGTAGATAAATATCAGCGTAGTAAGGTACTGTACTAAGACTTAATGGTGCAAATGTAACAACTTAGCAACATTTCGTTCAACGATGCAAACGTAATAGGACCTTTTACCCTATAGATAATCATAATCAGAAATAAGTTTATTGTTAACAGTTGTAGAAAAAAGATCCTAAGTATAAAGTGTACTGTACAGTTTCAACAGCTTATCTATCTATATGAAAATAAATGAATAGCAAGCTAAATGATTAGCAAGCTGAAGTGGCAGTGGGCCGGCTATATCTCGTGAAGAACCGATAGCCGCTGGGGTTAACGTGTTCTTGAGTGGAGACCGCGACTCGGCAAACGTAGTGTAGGACGCCCTCCGAGCAGGTGGGATGACGATTTGCGAAAGACTGCTGGCAGATGCTGGATGCAGCAACCAGCACCGTATTTTTCATTACTAAAGGTCGTGACCGTATTGGAAAGTCTTCGAGGAGTTGACCTGAAAGAACCCATTTGTATAGCTAAATTTAAGACCTCTTTTTTATGACACAGATGCACGGTTTCCCTGGAAGGAGGACAATGACCTTGCGCTGTGAGCTGTTCGGCCAAGCGGGGGACTATGCGTTGACACTGCGACCAGCTGCTGCTGCGGGGCCTCAGGATCTCGCCACTTCTTTCATCAAGGTAAGCACCACGCATAATGGACAGTTCTAGAGTTCAAATGCGGATGAGAGAACAATTTAGCGTATTCGTAATTGCTCAGCCTCGGGGGGGATGTGCGTCTTGGAGCGATGAAGTGTTTATCGGCGACATGTTAACTTAACTATGCTCCGTCCACGTATAGATTTTCTTTGGCTGGCTGAATAATGAAATATTTCATGGGCTCTGCTTCTTTTTGCAATAGTGATACAAATTTATTGGCTCGAAAAATATCGTGACTAACGAGAGCTTATAAATTTAACGAGCTTACAGGTAACGGGTGTATAAAAATATAACATACCTACATTTAAGTCAGAGAAAATACATTCGTGGATATTATTATATAGATCACTACGTGCGTACTTAACTTTAGTTACTTATGTAAACAAACCTTAACTTCCAGTTTTCCTACTTGTAAATTGTAACGCGTCAAATAGACAATTTGTTTTTTTTTTAATTTTATCATTTTTCAGTTCAGACGAACCGATAGGCAGTCTTATCTGATACCCCAAAGTAACCTAGATGCACCACTTTAGATAAAATAACAACGATGATAAGTCAAACATATCACCTACTTCATAACGTATTCAAAAACCGTCCATCCGTTTTGATAAAACCGCTCCCAAACGTGTCTTTGATCAAATTAACGTGAAGATTTTCCCTAAAATCGCAGAACCGAGGAAAATTGGAATGCTCAGTCGTATTTATTAAAAACATCCATAAACATATTCGTACGCTCTTGAGTAAACTTCGATAAATATTTACGAGGGCAGGTTACTTCCGGGATTACCCCATATTTTATCCCTCGAGTGTCTATGTACTGTCGAGAACAAAGGATTTCGTATTTGTGTTTACAAGTGCACTCAAAAACATTTTCAAAACATTTTCCGCGATTTTCCGCCCAATTGTACGATGGAATTCTGAGATTTGTATTGTGATGGAGCTCTAGCTTCAATGACATAATTTTTTATACCATAACTTCATTGTGATTATGTAAAATTTTATCACACTTGGATATTGTGTGAATTGTCCAGCATTATTAATTTATCCATAATTTTAAATGACTTACTTGGGATTAGTAGTCTTAAATACATACAGCTTGCAAAGCTCGCCTATCCTCTTATGATAAAACGTCTCTCAATCACAGAACCAAAAATAAATTAGATATGAATTTCACAAGTCTATTAAGAACCGACACAAAGTTTGCTTTCCAAACAGCATTTAAATATTTGGGAAGCATAATAATGGCATATTTCAATTTAACACTTTAGTATCCGAATATCCTTCATACTTATTGGAATTGTGTTTAATTCTCTCGAACTCCCGAAGAAAGGTATCGCTATTTATTTAGATTTATGGCGGCGGGTAAATTGTATCGCATGAGGAACTTGATGGGGGCGGGCAGATTTCAATACTTTGGAAAGGATGATTCTGCTATCTTATGAATAAACATTTTCTAGATATTCTAGGATATTCTCTTCGTATATAAGTCTAAAAAATTAATTTTGAAACGAAATATCTTTGAATTAAACCCTAATAAGCGCGGAGTGTGTTTCGAGAACTTTAATTTCGTGTTGTTTCTATTTACATAAGCAAGGTTTCATTATCATTTTGAAAGCAGAAAGATTGTACATACTCATAGTTTTTTTTCAATCGCAATACAATTTCAGTTTCAGTTTACACAAATAATGGTAAAAAAGCGTCTCTCAACCATTTTATTCAGCTGTAGTTACCCACTCCGGTCAAGTACTAGATGTCTACACTTGACTCAAAAGCAGTCTGGTTATCTATGTTGTAAACATGAAATACAGACTCATAAAAGTTATGTCAAGTTTTCGAGCCCACATTATGAGATACTAAAGACAAGCCGCTACGAATCTCTCCAGTTATTGCAAAAATATGGCCGTAAAAATATAACAACATCGGCCTATAAAACTCTAGCAATAATACGTTACTTAAAGCTCCAGAGCTTTTATGTAGATTGTCTCGAAATTACATTTTTATAGTGTATGTAGGTGGGGTATTAAAGCTGTAATATTATTTTTCTTGCTGATAGGTTGAACTGGGTGTCTATAAACTCAACGTCAAGCCGAAAGTAGAAGACAGGCGGGTTCATGACAACTCAGAAAAACCACAAATTCATGTTTCTTTCTCCAATGGTTTCTGAGTTAAAGGCTTTTTACTGAAAAACATAAATTTATTCTCTGTCCGGCGCGTAACTTTTCTATGCTGTGACTACAATGTCAAAGTTTTGTGGTTTTTATTTTTTATGGCCTTGAATGGCTTTCAAATATCGATATAGGATGGGTGATTTTAGCATAATTCTGAATAATGGGTAATCTGTGGTTGCACGAAACCACGAGGCTTGCCCACCGACTTCGGTGTGTTATGTAGACTCCATTACGTCTATGTCTAAAACTTGAGACAGTCTTGATACGAACGCGCGTGAAGTGATTTCATGACACTCAAACAATACCTAAGTACTTAAAAAAAATGAATTAAAAGCTGTTCTTCTATTGCAGGCGGACTGGTCAGAACAATTTGTGCTGAATGTGCACGGCGGATCCGTGTTCCCCTGCGGAGACGGAGTCAAGGTGCTGTTCCAATACCCCGAGTGTGTTCTGGAGGGAGCAGACCGGGTTCGGGTCTTTGGAAGGGACAACGACCGGCTGAAGTATGTTGCTGAGAGGAGAGTGAGAAGGTAAGATGAAGGCAGAAATATTTAGCAAAGTCAGCGCAAAAATGCTCTCCAAATGTGATAGAAACTCCATAATTCAGTGCTGGTTTAGTACTAATGGTTGCTAAATAGAGATGTCAAGGTCTTTCGGAGGAAATAAGATGGTGCAGTTTCGGTAGACAGTATGGTGAATATGGAAATGGGGAAATTTCACGAGCTGCAAGCAAGATCCATCGTAAACAAAAACAATAAATCGCTTATTCGTCTAAAAACTGCTCATTCATGTGTGAGTTGTTCGGAGAATCAGCACACCAAGCGATGATGCATTGATTCCTAGCCACTTATATTGTGAATACTTACCTACTGAGATGAGGTGAATCGTAGAACTTTCACGAACTTCGTAGAAACATACCAAAGTTCCGCCACAAACTCCCACAGTCCGAGTTTAGCTAAGGTGAAGGAGTTTTCAGCTTATTTTGCAACATATCTCACTCCAGGGCATATTAATTACTAAACAAGTTGTTGGGAGTCCGGTCGCTGGGAATGCCACTGCCAGAGAGTTCTGTAAACGATTTCGTCTGTAAAAATAATGTTGGTCACATCCCATAACCAAGCTTGTCATTTGAGCCAGAATTCAGACAGCACCATCTAGCTCTAAGATAGACATAAACATATCTTCCATTGGGTCTGGTGTGTAGCATGAAAATTGAAAAAAGAGACCCCTTTCTCCCAGCCTGCCAGTGGGACACCAAGAAGAAAACCAGTTTTATCAGGAACATTTTGTGCAAAACATTTGCCATCAAAGACACTGCTTTCTGATTCATAGGTGAAAGAAGAAAGAAAGAAAGAAAATGCATTAATTTGGAACCATCGACCACCACCATGTGTTACTTATGGGGCCAAAAAGGTCTCCGTCTCAGTATTGTGCCGCTACAAGCCGAAGCTAGTAACGGCATTGATTTTCAGACAGGTCCTGGTGTCGTGGCACAATGCTGGATATAATTGCATAAAAAGAAATAAAAAATATAACAAACTACAGGTGGACTTTCATATACCACTGCGCTACTAGAGGTCGTCAGTTGATGGCAGATGGACCTACCTATACACTCTTTACACCCATGATAGTTATAATAAAAACAGATAGTTACCTATTATAATAATGCTGGGTACAAAAGGGACAGCTAAGCGGAACCTCGCCAGATTTGTATTGCAAATGGTACTGACGATGGTCTATTATCGCCCTAACGCCACCGTTACGTTTCATGTGCTATAGTTTCGAGTATAATTTTATGGGATAGGTAGGTAGTAGTGTTATCTGTATCGAATGGGAGGGTTATTATTGGCTTTTTAGCAGACATAGGTAGGTTTGATTCCTCTCTTCGATATCTTCTCGAATAACTCGTTTTTATACCAGTAAAACGTTTTATTTTAACCTAGGTTTTATTAGGACACTCCGCAGTAAAATCACAAAATTTTAGAGAAGTGATCTAAAAATTATGAGCCTGCTAAAATACCCAACAAGAAACAAACTATGTGAGTTAACTATAAGACGGACCAAGTGAACTAATCTGATAAAGTTTATAAATAAATTTCATAATTTATGTAGGTACAGATCTTGATTCGCTTACACGGCCCTTTTTGTTTGCAATTCGTAAGACATCCTTGATGACCGGGGTGTCCTCTGTCTCGAAATATTTTGACTCGAACCGCACTCCCCTTGAAGTCTTAAATTACAAACAAGGTCCCTTGTTAATCCATTCATAATGAATTCTTCGATTTACGATAGTTTTTATAGTAAAACTACATCTAAAACTTGTCTGTATCCAACTTTCTAAAAAAAAACATCAAAATTACATGAAGGGGTTTCCAGTTGGTATTTTCCGCCTGCGATATTTTCTTTATAGCTCCCGCGTCCTCTGAAAATGCAATCCTATCATATAATCATAGGTATGTATGTATAAGTTTGTTCATGGTATAAATTTCTACGCGATAAGGCCGCCATTGTATTTGTCTCATGAAAATGTCTTTTAGAAATGTTATTTTCTGGTGGACTGTAAAGTGTTTTTGTATTGTATTGTAAACTGATAAATCGTATTTTACACCACCGCAACTTGATGCATTCGAAGCTAAAATCACCAGTAAAGACTCTTATAATAGGAAACCACATCGGCAATCACCGCACAAGCCTCCAGGCAAGCCAACAGCGGAATAATTGAAGTGCGCTAATTGTAGCACAAATACCGGCATCGCTAATCGTTGCGCATCGTCGAACACAATTATTGATTGTTGTATCATAGCCACGTGGATATTGAATATCTCTAATTAAATGAATAGGTACCTACCTACCGACTTTGATGGATTTATTAATTGGGAGGTATAATTAAGGCATGTAGTTAACCTATCTTACAAATAAGTAGTTAATTATCAGGATTTATTTCTTAATTTTTTTTTTTTACTAACCGTCAGTACCTATTTGTTTGCCAACCCTACCGTGAGTGTCCATATCTCAGCGCCGTGGTAGTCAGAGTAGGGTTGGTACATCAGTTCAAAGTCGCTCAGCGAGCTATGGAAAGAGCTATGCTCGGACACTCTCTGAAGGATAGGATTCGTAACGAAAACATACCATTGAATGAACTTCCAGGTAGGACCAAATGAGATGGCTTTAAGAGGGCGCAATGTTTTGTGCGCCTTTTTGTGAAAAGGATAGGCATAGGATTTCGCGTTCATAGGAGTGGGACAGAGCATGCGTTTTTGGAACGGCGCAAGTGCAAAAATGGAGTTTTTGCTTATTAACAAGAAAAGTACATAAATTACGAATAAACTATCTGAAGAAACCAAGTAATTAGCAAATATAAAATGTAGGTAGGAGTATCTACAATCAAAGGACAGGGGTTCAGCCCCCTAAGGTTCCACGTGCGTGCGCTAAACCGTGGGCTAGTATTATTATATAATCATTCTCTGGCCGTGGGCGTGGGCAAAAATACGCTAAATCTAAAAATTGTACCTATGTAATAATAAAATCGAAAGTTTGAAGTCATGACGACCATAAATATAAAGAGGTTGCTGGTTCGATTCCCGCCTTAGGAAAAATGTTTGTACGATCTGTCAATATTTGTTCCGGGTGTCCTGGGTATATATGTATAGTAAAAAGACTATCTTCATATTATGTATGAAATATGTTTAACAGTTATCTAGTACCCATAACACAAGCTCTGCTTAGCTCGGGGCTAGATGATGCTATGTGGATTGTCCAGCAATATTTATTTATTTATATTTGTAGCGTAAGATCTTCAGATGAAATTTGGCACACCCGCAGAACATAATTCGGTTTATAGAAGCTTATTTTTAAAGGATAGCGTGTGCTGACTAAAGGGTATTAGAAAGGAATTACATTTTGAGTAAATCCTGGAATGACAGAAATTTTTCGTCTTTAATGGTATGAGAATTTCAGTATTATTAGGGTTCATTGAGATTCTGTAAAAGGTTCGGTGGTTTAATTTATGGTAAAATGTTGATAATGTTGGCTAATGGGCTGTAGCAGGACTTCCGCCGTGGATCGTGGGTTCAGTTCCGGCCGTGCACTAATGGATTTTCTTATGGGAAAGTGGTTTCATGTAAATAAGTAAGGTATCAGTTAATTATCACATTTATCGCAAAACCTATTTGTGTTTTGAAGAAATGGTTATGTTTCTGTCTTATTGCATATTGCGCGCCATTGTGAGAACAGTACAGGATTTTGATTTATTTAGATCTAGCGACTAACCCCGGCTTCGCACGGGTGCATGTTTTATACATATAAACATTCGTCTTGAATCACTCTATCTATTTAAAAAAACCGCATTAAAATCCGTTACGTAGTTTTAAAGATCTAAGCATACATAGGGACAGACAGTGGGAAGCGACTTTGTTTCTTAATATGTAGTGATCTTCACTTGATCCAGCTTCTTACGATCCGAAGTGAGACTAACTTCGTTTTAGGAAAGCTAAAGTGCAAAATTCAAGTTATTGTTTATTTACAAGAAAACTACATAACTTATTTTAAGAAACTGGCTTAGTTGTACCAAATACGACCTTACTAGCTGTTACCCGCGCCTTCGTCTACGTGTAATTTTGATTTTTCAACTTATCCATTTAGACTTTGGACTGTAATTGTCCCAAAGAGGGGTATGATGTCACAGGATCTGGACAGCCAATTTAAATGTTCATCTAATTGTTCTCACAATAAAGTCATATTTTACGTCGACAAAAAAATTTCAGTTCGTACCTTATAAATAGGATAGGTACCAAGTTCAAGAAAACTCTAAAATCAAAAGATCTTTTCCTTACTCACTCGTTCGGTTTCCAATAAGAAGCACCAAAGATGAAGTAATATTGCATAATCTTTGACGATGTAAGAATAATAATATTTTTTGTCAATAGAGGCCAGCACACGGCTTCGTTCGACTGCCGATTGTTCAGCGAACGCTACCCAGAATACTGTTTCGTGTACGTGTCTCAGGCGGTCACGGGCGCCGTCGCGGATGTGAGGATGGACTGCCTGCCCACTCTCGCCGTCACAGGTATGGTCGCCAACAAGCCGAAGCAGTGTGCCCATGTAGTTCGATCAAATATTGACCTTCACTGAGCCAAACTGACGACCGTGCCGTCTGTCTGGGAGCCATCCAGACAGACGCACGACCAGGAAATGGCAGGCCGAGATGGATTTAGCGATTGATTTTTTGTCAGAATTTGTAAAATAGAATTTATTGATAAAATCAATATCAAAAATTCTTTATTTCCATAAATACAAAAAATTTACATTCAGAAAAGGTCATACATGGAAATAAAGTGATAGTTTTGATTTCTGTCGCTTCGGTATGTAGATTAAAGTAAAGAAGAAACCTTTAGCCTGTTAGTTGTTATTTTTCTAGTTTGAGCAAAACCCGTCCCAAGCTTTTTTATCTTCTAGATAATCTGATATTTTGTAGTAAGCCTTTTTGCACAGAAAGGTTTTGACAATTTGTTTGGATTTATTTTACTGATAAATTTTGGAACTCACTAGGAGTTTTTTTGTAGAAGCGTATACATTTTGTGAGGCCTGGTTGTGGGCACAGCGAGTTTATGTTTATTTCTCGTGTTTATATTATGTACCTATATATTATTTGCTATTTTTAGGGAAGCTTTTGATATTTTTATGAGTGTACAACTAGTTTTCATAAATACATTGACCGGGGACTGTCATTATGTTTATTTCTTTGAAATTATCACGTCGGGATTTTTTGGGACCCACATGCACGAACAGCCCTCTTCTGCAGCACAAATACGGTGTTAATATCTGCAGCGTACAGTGCTTGTATTTAGAATTTTGTAATTATATAAGCTACTTACTAATGCACACAGAATCCCCGTTCAATCCAACGATCCTATCCATCCACGGTTGGGTAGAGATCGCTCCTGAGCGATAAGACCGCTAATTGTTAATTTTTTTTTTACTTCTTTATATCTTTGTATGTTATGTTTAAATTATGTGTGCAATAAAGAATTTTCTATCTAAGTGCTGGTATCCAAACCCAACGCTATAACAAAAAAAATTATATTTAGGGTTGTGAGTTGCTTACAAACATGCCTTCTTGAGAATGGCTCGAGTAATACGCCATATTCCGCCTTAGTTTTTTCAACGTATATTGGAGGACCTGGGGTATGTCTCTGTTTCTGTGTTGGCTAAACAGATGATAAGTAAGGTGTGACTATGATGATGATGATGATTATCCAGCGGGAGGCGCGGGTGGGTGGGGTGAGTGGTCTCCCTGGTCAGCGTGCCCCGCGCCGCAGCACTGCTCGACTAGGACCCGCTCCCGGCATCGCTTCTGTGACTCGCCACCGCCGGCGTACGGAGCGAAGTATTGTGAGGTAGGTTTCATCGTGATTTCACCTTATTAGTACCTACAAGTTATTTGCAAACTTATTTTATAAAAATGTAAAAGTGTCTGATGATTGTAATTTGTGTCAGTGATATTTAAAAATAATTATCATAAAATTTTACAAGTCATGATGTTGCGTTGTTTGTGTGGCCACTTCTTTGTAAAATCTAGTGCTTTGTGCAAACAAAATAAAATAATAGCAGTTTCACTTACTTTTATGAAAGATTTCGCGTGAACATTGTGAACATTCTCTACCAAGATCAAAAACTCGCTTTTTTCCAATAGCATTTTACTCCATACACTCCAAGCAGCATCCTACAAAGAGATTAAAACCACTACGTTATAGCATCCTACGGAGTGTAGGGTGTTACAATCTCTAGTAAAAACAAGCGAGTCACCAGCCCCTTCTCTGATTTACATGTAAAAAGTATGCATTTAGACATTGTATACTCATTGGTAGGCTTGCATGCCTACTCCAAATGTTTCATGTTTCAAGGTTTGTAACCTTTTTGCTAACGGTTGTCATGGGAACAGCTGTCACCCAGCAACAGTTACCAAAGAGAATACAATGACAGTTACATCAATAAATTGTCTTTATTACGCGAAGGCTCACTTTTTATAATACTTTTATTTTGCGCAACAAACAAACTGTTAGTCTTATAAGGTACTCTGTGACAAACTGTTATAAACAATGGCCCCAAAAAAAGATAAGGGAAAAAAAGGCGATGAAGGGCCAAAAAGAGAAACCGGCTTTACAGAAGTTGAGAAGACCTTCCTAGAGTTGCAGTTAGCTGAATGTAACAGGAAAGTAGCTCGCCTTCGCACAGCTGTTGATGAATACGAAGTACGGAACGATGAGCTTCAGAAAGCATATGACAAACTGGACGAAGATCGAGCGGATATTATCGCTTACTTGAAAAAAACTCTTAACTTAAAGAACGAAGAGAATATTGAACTCAAAGATAAAGTAAAAGGTCTTGAAGAAACTAGAGAAATCGAAACTACTCAATTCAAGGAAACCGTAACTGAACTTGAAAAAAATTTCACCACTATGAAGGATCAACTCACATCTGAAAACAAACTTTTAGCGGGTAAATTGAATACACTTGAAGAGTTCCGAGCTATCAGGGACGATTTAATGAAAAAATTTGAGAATCAAGAGCAAGCGTTCAAAGATCAAGAAATGAAGTACAAACGAATCATTTATGACGCAGAAAAGAAGTTTATTATTGGAAAAGATAAATTGAAGAAGGAAATGGAAGCCCGTCTCCTACAACTCGCACAAGATTTTCAAGACGCTACTGAGCTTAGGATCGCGGCGTCAACACATCGGGTTATCCGAGAGAATATCGCTATTAACAATGAATTGGACAGTATTTTATCCACCCAAGCTAAGCTAGCAGAACAAAATGAAAAATACAAAGAAAATGAAAGTAATGCTCGCGTTGCCATGGAACTAGCCGAAGAAGAAAGAGATAAAGCTATCAATAAGAATGTCGTTCAGCTTAAAGTTATTGATCAGTTGACGAATGCTTTCCAAGATATAAAGAAAGAAAAAGCATTATATGAAAAACGAACTTTTGATCTTGAAAATTTGAACACCAAAATCCATAAATTGACAAAAGAAAATAAAAGCTTGTCGCTGAATGTTCGTATTCTTGAGCAAAACTTACACGCGCGCTTGAGTGATCAAAATCGATATATGGTTGAATCGTCAAAAATGACTGCAGAATCTAAAAAATTAAAGAGGATTCTCAAAGAAGCTGCATTCGCTGTTCATGCTGCTCTTAAACTAGACAACTGGGCAACATCTGATCCCACTAGAGAAATAATGGACAGGCAATCCTTACTGCAACGCTTGCTGGAAATCGTTTCTCAGTACCGTGAGATTACTCGAGCGGAGTCTATGGACACTATTGCATCTTTCGGCAACGTTTACGATGAAGGTGACCTTGGTTTTGTTCCGAAACCAACCGCAAAGAAGTCTGCCATGTCAGCAGCTGTATCAGTTAAACCTTCTAAAGACTTTGTTGAAGAGAAGGAATCTTCAAGTGAACCATCATTCTTTTCATCTTCTCTTGAAAGCTTCAAGACAATACCAAGTGTCCAACTTGTACCACCATCTTCCGGTGGGGACTTGGAAGCTAAGGATAGTCTCCCATCGTTTATGACATCAAGCATGTCTAGCACATCTGAAGAAGTACCAGAAGAAGAGGTCGAAGACGAAAAAACTGGTCTCCAGAAGAAGCTTGAAGCGAGCAAACTAGAGATCCAGAAATCTATAATGAAGGATCTCGCTTACTCTACGATGTCGTTCAAATCACAGCCTCAGCTTATTGAACCAAAGAAATCGAAGATCAAAATAGTTGAAGATAAAGCAGAGCATAAGGAAGAGGACCAAGCTGCTGTAAAAGTTGAAGAAAAACCAACGGGAGATAAATCAGAGGATAAGAAAGCAGGAGAAGAAGTAAAGGTGGAGGGAGATGAGAAGAAAAAGGAACAAGTAGAGGGAGAAGAAAAACCAGCTGAAGAACCAGCTGAAAAACCAGCTGAAGAACCAGCTGAAAAACCAGCTGAAGAACCAGCTGAAAAACCAGCTGAAAAACCAGCTGAAGAACTAGCTGAAAAACCAGCTGAAGAACCACCTGAAGAACCCGCTGAAAAACCAGCTGCTGATTAAATGCGGTGAACAGGGTTACAAAAATTAAAAATATATTTGCTTAAGCTTTAGCGAAAGAACAAAGAAATGAAAAGAAAAAGCAGTACTATTTTTTTAAAATTATTGCATTTTTGTATTAGTTTTAGTGTAGTGAACTATTTATTGTAGAAAATACGAAAGTACTTTCAATAAAAATCCCTGGCGTTACACAAAAAAACATTTAATTATTTTAGTTGTAAATGTCTATACTACTATGACTACGGGCTTTATCTCATTAGGACACAATGGTGGGGCGCCACCAGTCGCGCCACCACCGTAGTGTCTTCACTACCAAGCGAGAATGGTGGTGTTTACCACCATTGGGTGAGTGAGACGCCAAATATTCTCTATACATCTCATAGTTGCGCCACCAGCGGGTGATTTTGGTTGCCGGCAGCAAATTGTGTACAGAACGGAGTTGAAAAAATAAGGAATCTCGAATGTTATAACTCGGGTGCTTTTAATCACAGAAAACGTTTGCGCATATCTGGTAAAAGCTTGTGAACAATAATATAGACTAATATAATATACAGAAGACAGAAGTGACTTACTTACTTCTATATATGTGTGTGTATAGTACCTATTTTGTTTACGTGTAATATAACCTACAAAATCTGTTCCCTCAGGGTCAAGCGGTAGAGCTAGCGGCTTGCGAGTGCACAGCTATCCCTTGGGCGGGAGACTCTTCCGTGGTGATGGCAGAGGTCGGCTCCAAGTGTCGCTGCGGGTGCATCCTTCACCTGGCGCCGACACCGAGGCTGCTGGCTGGATCGCTAAGAGCGTGTCAGCTGCGGTCTTTCTGGCTTCTTCAGGTAATATCAGGAGAATTGCAGCTAATTAGTCTATGTATACCTACTCCTACTGGTTCTTCAGAGGAGTCGCTAGAGGGGCTGAACCAGATGCTGGGCAGCCTAGCTTCAGCCTCGCGACGCATCGGTCTTGGCATGAATTGGAATAAAACCAAAGTCATGATCAATGGCCACATTGATCCAATGTTGATCGTCGTACATGGTCACCTTCTCAAAATCGTTTCGCTTATCTATAGATGTATATAAAACTCGCTAAGAATGAAACTGCGGAACATAATATATGTATATAGATAATAATAATAATTATTCTCTTATGGGAATTTGATGTTTTACCTGGACAAAAAGTAGCCTTTGTACTCTGCATCCTTCCAACTAACGGTATGCCAAAAATTAAGTCGATTTAGGGCGTGAAAAAAGGACAAACAATCAAACATATGAATAAACAAACGCGATTCACTCCTCGAGGAAACCAATTTGTGATAGTTTGACTCCAACGGTTATCTTGAACTCTGTATGTACCATAGGTAGATAGATATAATACAATACATAGTTAATAAAAGTATTATAAAATAAAAAGAGCTTTTTTTTCCTTACCAGCTAATACCTAAAAATGATTGAGTAGGTATTTAACATCTTCATGATTCTAACACATTCTATCGTATTTCTAAAACCTTCAGGCTGTACTTTAAATATCTAGGCAAACAAATTACGACTGCGCGGTGAAAACACAAACCAATAAGTTTTTGCTTAAGAGCTGAAGGCCTTAATTAATAAAGTCCTACAAGAATATTTAAAAGCTATAGAGGCATCCTCAAATAATGACAGTTATTTCGGCCGCGACTTCAAAGCACGACTGTCTTGCAAGATAAATCGACACAGGGTGATCTCAAAAACAAAAACTTCTGATGATACCTCGTCAATTTTTGATAGATTTTGATGATTCTTTTTGTCCATTGGTTGTCTAAAGGTTGATTTTGGTGGTTCTATAAAAGTTTGACTCTCGAGGAATTTATATGTGCGTTGTAAAAAATATCTTAAACACATGATAATTAATCACTGTTTCAATTTTGTTGCATTGTTGTCAACGTTTCCCTGTTCTGATTTGTCAACGAAACAAAAGCTTCATGAAATACCCGTTATTTCAAAATAAACTACACTGCCCGGAACAGACCAGCAACCAATTTCCGCTCGTAACGCTGTTGTTCTGCCGGTTGACGAGCTATTACTAATTTAATTGCTCTCAAGTTGCGACAGAATTGCAGGAGCGTTTACACTTGAGACCGGTCGAGTAGTTAATTACACTGGACTAGGCAACCATAGTCCATTTCTAACATAGACCTCATACAAGTAATAGTCAATTCTAACCCGATAACAAAACACGGGTATACACCTAATAGCAGTCCACTGTTAAACTGACGCCTCCCATAATAAACGCCTAGGTGGGTGTAATGCCGAAATCCCCGGTAAAAATTATAAGAGAAGTCATAAAATAATGAATGAGCAAAATAAATAAGTCTTAATCCAAATGTAAATAGTAATTCTCTGACCAATGCTGATTAGCGTAAAATTCTAAAAGGTATCTGAGCTCGTTGCCACAAACAGCTTTGCCAAGCAAAGTCGATAAATTGCAATAATGTCATCAATTATAGTTTTTGACGTACATAACATGGTTATAATCAGATAATTAGCATTGATAATACCGATTGTGGATTCAACCGGACACTAATCATAAATTCATTGCACTTAGCGGATAGCAAATTGTTACATGTCATGCATATTTGATGGCGCTGTGAGTGATCAGCTTTCACCTGTTAATTGTGTTTTAATGGGTACAATTTGGAGATCGTTTAATACTTTACAATGTCATGTCATCATCATCATCTTCTGGTCCTTATCCTACGCTAGGTGGGGTCGACACATCATGTCGTCTGTTGTTTCTCTTGTCTGTTTTCTCACATCTGTTTTTTTGTCGCTTCTCTATTTTCTACATACCGAAGCGACAGAAATCAAAAATATTACTTTATGTCTGTGTTAGTGTTCATTTTAAGAAATTGACCTTTTTTAAGTAAACGTTTTTGTATTTATGGAAAAAAATAATATTTTTATTTAGTAATTTCATGTATTTTTTTCTTCCGCTCTCCTCTATTAGCTGTTATCTCTATTATTACTTCTTTCTAAACCATCTCCTCTTTCACACAATCCATCTATATTTCTTTGACAATATTATGTCGTATGAACACAAAAATTATTACTTCTATCTACAACACATGCATTTGTTTATTTTAGTCCACCAACAGGAGGATCACATGACTGAAGATAGGTTAAACATAATTTAGAATAGCATATGTGCTTAGTGTTCTCCTTTCAAATGTGAACGGATACGTCACAATGCTAGCGCACATTGTGATTTATCAAATACTCCTAATTTCAAATTCATATTTGCTCTCTAAAGTTTACGTTTGCAGGCATGTTTTTTTTATTGGTAACATTATAAACTGCTAGTTTATCGATTACATACAAATAATAGTATCGTTGTTGTTATCGAGTAGAGTCGAATCAATAATCGAGATGTACTCTTGCACTAGATTTGTTAAGTCTAAACACAGTTTCAACAACAAAACAGTAGGCATTTGCCAAAGATGTTGCATTACCTAAGTTTTGCTTACACCAAACTAGATAGTCGTGGACTAGTAAACCGTCAAAATCCAATCTGTCAAGTTGTATTAGCCTACAAGCTTGAACCAAGCGCTCCCTCGTCGTGTTGTATCGCAATAGACTCATTAAAACTTCAATTTTAGAAGGTCCAAGCGATCGCGTCCATTTACTAAAGAGCGAGGCACACTAACGCATATTCAAGTCGAAGAGACCCCCCCGGTCGCACCAAATGGATTAGGTGGATTCTGTAGAACTGTGTGCTACGTTGTAGGTGTAGATAGAGATGAATATTATATACTTACTTCTATGGTTCAGCCACGTTAGCCAGATGGACGACCCGATTCAGCGACCCGAAGTACCTATTAGATTTACAGAAGGACAGGAGAGTTTTTGGCCTCCGATAAAGGAATTCAACATTTTTCTCTCTGTGTCTGTGCTGTCCAGTTCTCCAACAGTCTTGCCATGTGGCTCTCGCAGATTCAATTTCTTCACAAGCCACATCGTTCCAGCGAAGAGAATACAAGAAAATCTAAACTTTCGCATGTTCTATATCGGCTGCCATTCGGCCTCGACTTGTTGGACGCCCGTGTGGTAGAAATTAATATGATAGGTAAATTATATTATCGCGTCTACTCCGTGTCAGTATGGCTCAACCCGCTGTCGATTCTGCTTGAATATTGACTCTACGGATATCGTTTCAGTTAGATCGTTAAAATCAACAGCGGTCGGGAAATGTTACGAAGGGTCATTGAGTTTTACTTTGATTAAATTGCTTCAATTTAGTCTTTAGGGAGTCTGTGATTGGAATATTATGGAAATACTGGGCGATTTTACTGTGAACCTCAAAATACATAATTATAATGTTAGATGAGTTAAGTGTGGCAACTTTTGTGAGTTCATGTTTATTAACACAAATCATAGTAAATACCCGTTATGCAAACCATCTTTTTAAGCCTAAACGGCTTAAAACTGAACTCAATGAAATTCGGCAGGGAGGCCTGCAAAATTCAAAATTCAAAATTCAAAGTGCTTTATTTCCTTTAGACCTTACAGGACTCTTGGACACGTCACAAAACTCAGATTACATAAGTAAAACTAGGAAATAAAGTGATCACTTTGATTTTTGTCCACTTCAATATTTTTAAGGTAAAGTAAAGAAGCGAACAAGAAACCTTTACCTTGTAAGAACGTTAGTTTTCGAGTTGGAGCAAAAGTCGTCCCAAGGTTTTTTATCCTCTAGATAATCTGATATTTTATAGTAGGCCTTTTTACAAAGGATGTGTTTAACAGTTTGTTTGAATTTATTTATTGACAATTTTTGCAACTCACTTGGAGTTTTGTTGTAGAAGCGTATACATTGCCCTTTAAAAGATACGTTAATCGGCCTTTACCTCCCTGCCAAATTTCATGAATATCCGTTCAGCCGTTTGGACGTGTTAAGGTAACAGGTAGACAGACAGACTTACTTTCGTTTTTATAATATTACTAGCAGCTGCCCGCAGCTTCGCATGCTCTTTTCCGGAATAAAAAGCATCCTATTTCCGTCCCCAGGATGCCATCTACCTCCCTGCCAAATTTCATCGAGATCCTTTTAGCCGTTTAAGTGTGAAAAAGTAACAGACAGACAGATATACCAACAGAGTTACTTTCGAATTCATAATATTAGTATGGATAGTGATTATTATCAAATAAGAAATAAGGTTATTAATTTCCTCTTCACTTCCATTTTTGTCCACTAGTGGAAGAAGATGCCACGATACCTTTCCACCGCAGTAGGTACCTATATAAATTGTTAAGAAATAAGTTAATATTCCTTTACAGCAGTGCTGCAACGAGTTAAATAAGTAATCACTACCTAACTTTTCCTTCAAAGAACAAGTCGAGTTTCTCAAAACTTACACAAGATTAGACGCAGTAAAGTGAGCTCTATTGAAAAAGGAACAAAGGCGATGAAACCTGAAGCCTCTTCTTTCAAATTGACGACCGTTCCGAGGTTTCCTTGAACTCTAGGATGTCGATTGTATTGTAACTCTGTAACTCAGGCTTTGCAGTCGTAATAACCCTTTGTAAAGGTTTTCAAAGCTCATAGTTTGATATTATTAAAGTTCCGTACCTCAAAAGGAAAAAAGGACCCCATATAGGATCACTTTGTTGTCCGTCTGTCAACCCTCTGTTCTCAGGATCTCGTCGAGGTATAGAGTTGAAATTAACATCAAATACTCAAGTCTAACCTCTTGGAGCCGTGATATCAATCTTCTAGGTCAACGCAATCAAAAGTCAAATGCCCAATTTTTTTGATATTGTCAAGGGAATCACATGCACACAAAAACTATAGGGTACTTCGCGTTGACCCAGAATCACGAAATTTGGCAATAAACATGGTATTTTAAGCACAAGTAAAAGAAAAAATCCGAAAACGGTAAACTAGTTTAAACAGAAAAAAATTATAAAAGTTTTATGTAGTTTTTTAGACTGAACGGGATCAATATAATAGATTGAAAGAGATGCTTTTGAAAAAATGCTACTACGAACTAAATGAACTTTTAAGTGATACATTTGGTGACATGTAATTGAAAATTTCCATAAATTATGATAACCTTTCATATTATATTATTAAACTCGTATAAATTATCTGGCCGTCTACCATTGCAACACCCTGAATGGGTACATATTGTGTGTATTATCTATTAATTATAGTCAATAAGTTGTGTCAAATTTTATGTACAGTCAGCTGCTCAGATATGTATACACTTCCAAGTTTTCACTTTTATTTTACTCGTAACTTATCATATAAAAGTCTACGCACACATTTTTCATACTAAGCAGTCATCGTTCTTGTCAGAATACGATACATAAATTATCACAATGACTATACAATTACTATTTAGTCAAATTTCAAAACATTGGAGTGTATACATATTTTCGCAGCTGACTGTACCATAATATGATGCAATAAATAAATAAATGAAATAAATAGTAATCTCTCGGGAATAAATTATTATGGGCCCAATTCGGAATCATTATCTATACAATAGCTAAAGAATTTTCATAATAGGTCCCATAGTTAACGGAGAAATCGGCGAAAATACATAAAAATAATACATACAGCCAAACAGAGAACCTCCTCCTTGCAGACGGTAAAACAGCGGCAAAAACACTTGCAGAATTAGTGAAGAGTTAATTATTCTACCTAGCTTTCCAACTAAATTTAAAAGGATTCCACCGGTAGATGGTTCTTAGTGAAATTACTACAGTTATGCTGTGAGCGGTTACCGAACCAAGTTATAATTGAAATATAACTCGCGCTAAAGTTTTAACAACATGCTAATCGCTCTCGAGCGGAAAGGTAACGGTTCATTGGCTAATGGAAGTATCAACACGTTAGTTGGTGATTTTAGAAAAGGCCGCAATCTGGAACTGGGTAAATTAAAGTTTCTAGACATATTCTAATGTCCTTCATCTCGGATTGTAATTGCCTCGCCTCTCGCCTCAATGCCTCACGGTCAAGCTACGCCTGGATCGCTCATAAAATAAAATAGACGGGCTGACCATTACGATGAACCTAAAGTTCAAAGAATCGTGTTGTTCTTGATTCGTCCCACTGCCTAAGAAAAATTTGGTGTACGTGCCGTTGGGCGCGGACAGGCAGCGCCTAACGGCACGTACACCAAACCTCATCGGCTCTAGAAGAGTCAACTCCATACTTACTTTATGTGAAACGTATACCTACAATACTACATAAGTAGTGAATTTTAAATCGTTTTACGGTTCGCTTAGTTGTAAGGTTGTACTTACCTTGACTAGTCGGGGAAAAACAGCCATCCAACCTAATTTTTTCTAGTCATTTTCTGAAACCTATTATGCATTTGTCCTGCAGGCTGAAGAAGGTCTAATGGTCCGTCTCCGCATAGAGTCAGTGAAGCTGCCATGTAGCGGACAGTGGCTGAAAGTACGCGACGGAGACTCACTCGGCTCACCACTGCTGGCCAGCTGGGATGGACCGGACAGCTCTAATGTGGTAAGAAGGTCTAATGGTCCGTCTCCGCATAGGTAGAGTCAGTAAAGCTGCCATGTAGCGGACAGTGGCTGAAAGTGCGCGATGGAGACTCACTCGGCTCACCACTGCTGGCCAGCTGGGATGGACCGGACAGCTCTAATGTGGTAAGAAGGTCTAATGGTCCGTCTCCGCATAGGTAGAGTCAGTAAAGCTGCCATGTAGCGGACAGTGGCTGAAGGTGCGCGATGGAGACTCACTCGGCTCACCACTGCTGGCCAGCTGGGATGGACCGGACAGCTCTAATGTGGTAAGAAGGTCTAATGGTCCGTCTCCGCATAGTTAGAGTCAGTGAAGTTGCCATGTAGCGGACAGTGGCTGAAAGTGCGCGACGGAGACTCACTCGGCTCACCACTGCTGGCCAGCTGGGATGGACCGGATAGCTCTAATGTGGTAAGAAGGTCTAATGGTCCGTCTCCGCATAGGTAGAGTCAGTGAAGTTGCCATGTAGCGGACAGTGGCTGAAAGTGCGCGACGGAGACTCACTCGGCTCACCACTGCTGGCCAGCTGGGATGGACCGGACAGCTCCAATGTGGTAAGAAGGTCTAATGGTCCGTCTCCGCATATGTAGAGTCAGTGAAGTTGCCATGTAGCGGACAGTGGCTGAAGGTGCGCGACGGAGACTCACTCGGCTCACCACTGCTGGCCAGCTGGGATGGACCGGACAGCTCTAATGTGGTAAGAAGGTCTAATGGTCCGTCTCCGCATAGGTAGAGTCAGTGAAGCTGCCATGTAGCGGACAGTGGCTGAAAGTACGCGATGGAGACTCACTCGGCTCGCCGCTGCTGGCCAGCTGGGACGGACCAGACAGCTCCTCAATGTGGTAAGGAGAAGTAGCAAGAGGAAGCTTGGATAAGACTTCAGCTCAGAACCGTAGGGAGTGCCACAAACATTACACACTAGGTCTAATTAGAATGGCAACTTCACCGTGCCACATACATACACACTAGGTCTAATTAGCGCTATCACGATTCATAAGTCAACGTTCAGATTTTGGAGTCAGATTACAGCGGAAGATTTTCCAGGTGACTCCAAGATTCTAGAAAACACTACTGGCTCTCCCCCGAGCTTTGCAAATGGCTCTTTTCAGGTCCCGTTGATAAAAGACATCAGCCTTCTGTCTGTGTCCTGCAATTAAATATAGAAGGCATACTTTTTAAAAGGTGAGTACCAGGTTGACGATCAAAATCGCTAGAACCCTAGTTTCATGTCATTCATTTCATGAAATTTAACAAAACAATCGTTCATTTTGTGACTAGTCACAAAGACTTGGCTGTTTTTAACAAAAGCTTGTAGGCTAGCGGTATCAATAAAATCGAAGTGCCATTGTTATCAAAATCATTTTAATTACAGAACGGTGATGTAGAAACAACAACGGATAGCGGCGGCGCGATAGAGATCGCTGGAGGAAGCCACGTGCTGATCGAGCTGATGTCTGGAGACAGCGGGGAAAAGTGTGCGGGGGGGTTCCTGGGACATGCTATACAAGTTGGTAAGGATGCTGCGAAAGAACTGTTCACAAATAAAACCAGATCTTCAATCAAGATGTCTTTTCATCGTCCGTTCATCAAAATGTCTTCAAGTCACGACGACTTAGGGCCCTATGCTAAACTAATGCTTAAAATAAGATTAAAACCTGTTATTAATCTTGTTTTAGCAACATTGCTTGAAAACCAACACCACGTGGTTGTACCACATGATGTTGGTGGCATTGTGTACGATCAACCAAATAGAATCAAGCTGCGGAGGTAGTGGTCAAGTTCTTTTACAACGATTTTGTTCTCCTGTTCATAGAGCCGATCCGCAACGCGTCAGCAGCCTGGGCGATGAGCAGCGGGGTCTGGCTGGGCGGCGGCGCCAGCGCACGCGGCGCGGCCGTGGCCCTCGCAGCCGCTGCAGCGCTGGCAGCACTATGTCTAGCGCTGCACTCCGCTCACCGCACCCGGGCCTACCAGCGCGCTGCGGATAAGGACTCTCTCACTGACAGCGACGGTAAGCTATTGCAGCGCCGGTTTGGCTGAAAGATCAGTTGCTGGTAGTCAAATGAACTGACGGAGAAGTTTATTTGTTTATTGTTTATTTTGCTCACATGTACATGTATACAGCTTAGATATTAATGTTAGCCTAGGTCAATAGTACATGCACCCTGTAGGGCACTGCAAAAGAATTTATATAAAATGGCAAACTGTAAGTTAATATAATTAAAGGTAAATATTTTAATGTCAGGTTCATGCATGTCAATTATAAGTAAAATTAAATAATCCTATAGTTAAAATTCAATACAATGTCAAAACCGCAGATTTGATTACATATGGGGTCTAGGGTAGGCAAAATCACAAGTTCATAGGTAAACTATCAATGAAGTTCAACCTTCGGCAGTACACATTCTAGAAATTCACAATTTCAATTGGTACCTTTTTGGTTTCCAATCATTGTAACGTGCTCTTGTTTTTGTATTTAGAGAGCCATTGCTTGTGTTTCGTTTCCGTGGAAGTATTTAATTTTCTTGGTCATTATTAAAATCATAACATTAATGTCGTAATTGATTTGTCTCAGTCAAAATATCTGCCATTCTAACCTTTTACGTTTCTATTTTTAACTCCGTTTAACAAAAGCACCATCCTTTTTCACAGCATGCTCAGCCTCCCTAGAGTTTGGAGTGGCCAACGCGGGTTCTAGAAGCACCCTGCTGTCGGAGGTGGTCGGGGGAGGCGTTTCGCTCCGACGTCTGCTGCCTTCAGGGAAGACCAGACATACGAGACTGAGGGATACCACTTCTGAGGCCCAGGAACCTAGGTGAGCATATCACGAGATTAATTCATGATGATGAAATAATTTCTGTCTGGCGAGGACCTACGTTTACTAGATGCCAATGAATACTATCTCAGGACTGCAACTGTTGTATATGGCTCAAACTAAGAAGGGGCTATATCTAGGGTAGTGGGTAAGCTCGGTTGAATAGCGGACATAATAATTATTGTGATTGAATTTCTTCTATTTATAATCTACAAAGGCTCCCCACGCGGTGGACCGACGACCAGTTGTAGGTCGCGGAAAATCGTTGGATGTAGGCAGCGCAAAATCGATCGTTAGAGAGATTTTAAGCGAAGGTCTATGTCCAGCAGTGGACGTCAATCGGCTGATATAATGATAATAATAATATATCAGCAAGATATTTGACATTGACCTATTTCATACCAGCATTCCCAAGACAAGGTGACGCATGAATCTTGACTTCTTTGACACGACTTAGGCACACTTCAGATTTTGATAATTATGTTTTAGTGAGAGTAAGTTTATTGACATACTGAGAACTTAATGCGAACAATATAAGCCCATTTTATTCTGTGTCTATGTTATTTTTATCACTATTTTAAGTAAGAACACTTTATGATTGCTCATAAAGTACTTATAATTTCTTTTTTGTCACAATGATGTTAGTGTTCACATGTAAATAGTTTATTTAATTTATATCAGTGAATACCTATCATTAGCTCTCTGTTGTAATTTTAGACATTATTCTAACTGATGGTGTTCCAAAAAAAAGTTAATCGTCAATTCATTACCGCTTCACTTCCACTGTCGCAATTATCATTTGATGGCTTTCTTTAACAGTAGGCTCTGTTTTCAAAGAACCATGGTTATTGATGAATATTCTGTATTATAATTAATTAATTATTGATATTTCACTAATTGGCTACTGAGACAGGCAATTAAAATGATCCCGTCATTCGTCAACGCGAGGAGTGGGTACGTGCGCAGACAATAGATGAACACACACAATACTACTGCTGATTATAGCCCAAGTCCTACTTGAGCGTTTTGTTCATTATTTTTGTCAAGGGTTCCACTTTTGGATTGTTGGTACTTATAATTTACAGTCACAGTCGGGGGCCTTTTGTTTGTCATTATGAGTTTATTGTTTTGAATCCCTTATGTTGTGTAGTGTTTTGTTGTATTGTAGGGGTTAATTTTGAGATCGGCAAAATGTTATTTTATTCTTAGGAACCTTAAAAATGCTTGAGGTTAAAATCACTTTTTTTATCAGTAAAGAAGATTTATACGGTAAAGAAAAACATTGAATAAACTTTTTAAGATAGGTTTCTTTTATGACAAAAAATAAGGACGAGACGACAAAAACACCGGGTTTCCGGTATTCCTTAAGCTAAGTAAATCCCCGTGTGAGTCAACTCACATAATAATTGAAAATGAACAATTAAAATAGACCACAGACACATCTGATCTTGATGATCATCATTAATCTAATTAAAATATGTATACCAACGTTTTTCACCTTCAGGGACGAAGAAGAAGAAGACCAACCTTCTGACACTGAACCGCAAGACAATGTCAGTGAAGCGAGCGCCGAGAGCGAAGCGAGTGCCGAGAGCGCGGCGAGCCAAGCCACGGTCACTCCTGAGACGGTGTCGTCCAGCAGTGCACCCGTGGGCCGAGTGGTCAGCGTGCACGCGCCGATGAGACGCTCGAGAACTGTGTCCAATACCAACGTTGTTGTCAGTCAGCATTGCCAGACTCTGGTAGGACTCCATCAAAAAAATGAATTACAAAAAAATAGTGTATCTTATAGACTTTCATGATCATCAGCCTCATCGTAACTTATCTTTGGGTTAAATATTGGACAACCAGAGGTAAATCGATTACTTACAAAAAAATGGTCATTCCAGTAGATAGAAGGAATTTGAAAAGGAAAAGCTTGAACCATAGTTAGATCATGATCTTAATGCCACAAATAGAAACAGCTAGTTTGGACTGATATATTATGTCAGTAGCGAAAAACTGCAGTCAGTAGTGTCTGAACAGCAAATTATACTGTAAATAAATCGGACCATTGACACAGCATTATCAAGCCCCAAGCTTAAAGGGTCACAATTGTGTTTTAGGCAAAACCCCCACAACAACTCGCGGCAGTCAAGCACGAAATAGTGACTGTAGAGATGACACCAAGCATCAGCAGTGCGAGCGAGATAACAGACAGCGAGAAGGACCGAGACAGTGCGTGGGAAAAGGATAGGAGCGAGAGCAGAGCTTCGTCATCTTCTGCTGCTACGCTTACTAACGTGAGTGGTATTGTGAAAATATATAATTTAAAGACAAACTCTTCTCAAAAATCTTTGTTCTTTTAAATTAAATACCTTTTGCAGCAATTACCTTTTGTTGAATTGTTTATTCATATCTATATTCAGAGTCAGTAGTCTTTTTTACTTTAAAAGCTATATTTTACGGGATTATTCTGCAACCAAATGTTATCTAAGGCCCGTATTAT
This sequence comes from Eupithecia exiguata, assembly GCA_947086465.1. NCBI lineage: Eukaryota > Metazoa > Arthropoda > Insecta > Lepidoptera > Geometridae > Eupithecia > Eupithecia exiguata. The sequence continues at coordinate 12,490,495 of OX352236.1, forward strand.
GAAACTATGTTCAGTCATCGATATATGCTTGAGTAACGCTTTAGCCATACAAAATACAAAATAAAATACTAACTCAATTATAGATCGTTGACTGAGCAACCTTTCAAATATGGGCCTAGACTTTGATAACATCAAAATATCAGTAAAGCACAACTTACACACTATTTTTTTCTTAATTTAGGGCTGGTACTCCCCTGCCCTGAGTGGAGTCGCTTCAGCCAAGATCCGTGACAACGCGAAACAAACTAAAGAGAGCTGCAACCGCCGGCTGCTACGCTCAGATCTAAGTCTGACGTCACATCCTGAGATGGAGATTGACTACTATGATTATGAAGTCAACAATGCGGGTAAGATAACTTCAGTCGGAGTTGCAATTTAAGATTTGAGTGAGGATTTGCTTGAGTAGATTGTAGATTACTAAGATTCGTATCATAAAAGCTTGCTCAGTCATCAATCGATGCTTGGGTAACGCTTTTCTATGGCATAAACGTCACTCCAGTATTGATTTATGACTGAGCAAGCTTTAATAATACGGGCCTAACTCTAGTTAGTTAACTGAGAATAATAATATCAACTACTATTAATACGATATAAGAATTTCGAAAGTCGGTTGGAGGTTGGAATAGGTATGTAATCATTTGAACGCCTGTTTTACCACTTCACTGTATATACAGGGTGCTACGAAACATGGTTACTAAGCCGAAAGAAGGTGTTTCTAGATCCCAAGGGGAACAATTTACTAAACTACTTAGAACTGTCCATGTACGATGTTTTGAACTAAATTACTTTTTTTCTTCTCATTCAAGTGTTTAGGTGTATTTTTACATTCTTTTGATTATTCGAAGAATTTACATAATTTTTGTAATTATTTCATGATGAAAACCTGGTTTTGCTAAAAAAAAACAGCGATTTTATTTTTATCTAGTAAAATGTAAGATTGCGTCTACCTAAAATAACACAAATAAAAAGCAAAAAAAAAAATATAGGTACATAAAAAATCGTTATACAAAAAACACAAGTTGACACCCTCGTGGTCCAGAATCATCCCCTTTAGGCTTAGTACACAGGATATGTGGCACCTTGCATATTTGAATCTCATTAGAGAACTTTTTGGGGAGGCCTTTGTCCAGCAGTGGGCTGATATAGGCTGATGATGAGAGAACTTTTTTGTACAACTTAATACGGTAAATATGCAGTAGGTACAACCTTCGATCAGGTATACACCACCTCCTGCGGCTACTTTGATCGATGCGTATAACAAATTAAACTCAAAAAAATTACAAAAGGCTAAGTACCTGTCTCTCGAGATAAAAATAATCAAGTTTAAGCACACTCAGTTTAGACACACAAAAGGCTCTACCTCACTCTTAAATTAGAATTTTGATCTTCACGTGGTCGCAGGTTCAGTTCCCGGATCATACTTGGGAATGGATCCTGCATTCCTGGTTTGGATTCCACCACTTGAAGAAGGAGACATCATAAAGGAGATGGATGAAAATGATACTGACGCGCCGATTTACGAGGTAATATAGAGGAGTTTCAAAATCAATAAATTAAAATCAATAAACTGTATTTCTGTAGATGTACAAATTGGCTCATAAACAAGTCAAATTTTAAATTAAATTGTTATCAAATCATACTAATATTATAGAAACGGAAGTTTGGATGATTGTTACCTCTTCACGCCAAAACTACTGAACGGATCAGGTTGAAATTTCGCATACCGGTAGTTCCTGGAATAAGATATAGTTTACTTGCTATCCCATACATCATTTCCCATGATATAGAAATAACCTCAAACAACGCGTGCGAAGCTGCGGGCAGAAACTAGTATAAAATAAAGTGTTAATTGATTATCCTCATTTCATTTCTTGTACCCTTAGTGATAGAAGTTAAAAAAAAAGGTTAAACATTACCACAGTTCATCCAAACACACTAAATTATCTTTGTTCACAGGAAATTCTTCCTAAAGAACTTCTACCGGACCCTGGCAGCAACACAGAATCGCCTGAAGAACTTCCCTCATCCAGCGCTCTAAAAAGAATTGACAACCGTTTCAAACGTTCAAATGATTCCATCAAATCGTATCGTAAGGAGCGAGGTAACATCATACACCCGCTAAACTTCAGTATCAGTGATTTGCAAAATACGCCCAAAGTTTCTAGGAGGAACAGAAAGAAGAAAGTTGAAAGTCCCGTGGGCATACCAATGAAAGAGCTTACTTTAACTAAATCTCCTGTCAAAATGCATAGAAACAGAAATGAAGAAAACTCGTCAACCCTAAAGAGGGTAAACGATACCGCAAGAGAAACTAAAGGCTCAGATACATTGAAAAGATCTGATTTTTCTGATTTGAAATTTGCTGACGAAAATTCTGATTCGTCGAGTGATATAAAATTTGCTGATGATTCGTCACCTGATAGCAACAGGATAAGCGATAGGTATAATGTTAAAGTTTAATGTGAGGTTTAATGTATGGAAATTGAATGTTTAGAACAAAATTTGCCTAGTCAGTATGATAAGTATTCCATCTCTATCTATGTCTTTAAAAACTTTGCCAAATGTTAAATTTGTTCATTTTAATCCCAAATTTTTATAAACCCTGTCTCTTGATGTGATCTCCTACGTAGTAAAACCTTTTAGCATAAATTATATTAAAAATAGAGCACAATTTTTGGATATCAAATACCGTCAGAAAACCCATAAAATTATACATAAGACAAATTCCGTTTACTTCATTTGCTATATTTAACCAAGAAAACCCCTTTAGTAAATTTAAGGACCAATCTATAATAAAGGGGGAAAATTTCTTTAAATCTCATATCATCTTACTATGTATCTTCATTATATTTACATCTATCGTTATCATTAGTAAACTCACCGTAGATGAAGAATTTTATAATCGAGAATGTTAAATGTAAGATATTGTAGGGAATTTGAAATTCCAGTAAGAGTAGATCTGTGTTTCATCTATATTTATATTTTGAGTTAATGTTTTCTGCGACTGCTTTGATATTAGATGATGCAATACTCTCGTTACTCAATTTATTTATTAAATTTAATGTTAGCATTGGAAGACTGACTTTTCGGGCAGTGCAATATTTCCAAATCTAAATTCAGTAACAGTCTTATACACTTTATTTTGGTCTCAATTATCTAGTCAATAGAGTTTAATAATTTGCAGTCTTGCATTTTATAAATAATATATGTAATTATTAATTTGTATTGTTTTTTATATTAAAAGCGATTAACTAATACCTATGTAGCGTTAAGTGTTTCTATGTTTCGTTTGTAAGAGCTCCAATAAAATGTTTTTATTTTGTATTTGATATTGGTGTTTCAATTCTATTGTCCTCTTGATAAAGTAAGGTTCAGCTCCCACCGAGACGCGACCCAGCGCGCAGTTTTTAAGATGTGATTCAAAACATAACTTTATTTACTACGCAAAAAGATACATTATTTTATTGAGATAATACGAAAATGATGGGAAGACGACATAAAGAGAACCGCTGGTACAAATTGGACTTTAACAGCACAAGACCGAGACAAATGGGCATCATTGGAGGAGGCCTTTACCCAACCTGGGGTTCTTGCAGAAGAAACAGGAAACGAAAGATTAAATTTAAGAAACTAACACAAAAATTAGATTTAAGAAATTAACACAAAAATAGTTTTTAAAAAATCAAGCAAAGTGATTAACTTATTGTAACATTAATGCAAGAAATAAAAGGCTTTTTATTTTTATTTTATTTTATTTTATTTAATACGAAAATGTCCCGCGCCGCCCTGCTGACATCGCGACGCCTCACTACGTCGCCGAGACGCCCTGCGTGACGCAGTGCAGCGTCGTGGCGACTTGTCTCTACTATTTCCTGTTCAGATTTCGTGTAAATGTGATGCAGTTCAGTCGACTGCTCGAGTGAAAACGTACAGAGGATAGGTGGACTTTTGAGTGCATCACTTTATTTCTTGCTGAGACTCCGTCCGTGAAATTTCACTCGTCCCTGCGGGGTAACGTGTTACACAGCGAGCAGTCGTTCAGTCACGGGAAAAGATGGCGCTCGCAACGAGCTACGAAACGGATTTTAGTACATGGTGTAACGTTTCATGGTTGCTGCGAATGGTAGCATTACGCCGCCGGTCAACACGAGGTTTTAGGGGAGCCTGCTCAATAATGAAGTGCTTGGACGAAAACTACCTGCGTGCCCTACCGGCACGTTTTCTAGCGTGCATTTATATTGGAAGTCATATCATATCTATTTTTTTACAATTTGATTCAAATTAGTTTTGAGCGGTAAATAAATAGCTGCTTGATCACCAAATGTTTTGGTCAGCAGCATTCATTATTTAGTCAGCAGGATTATACTTTCGCTAAGCAGAAAAAGTCTAAAGGCTACGCATAACCTAAACTTAATTAACATGTTCGCAATATTAACTTATTCGATTTAAAAACATAAATTTATATTTATTTAGTTAATATCACCCTAGAATACAGTCGATACGATTTTTAATGTAATCAACCACGATACTTAAGGTCACGACTCACGTCACAGCCGACATAACGTAGATTTTAAAGAAGTCTAATTTTCAGAACACTTGTAGTGAGATGCATTTCAATTCACTTTTTATGTTGGCAAAATCCATATTTTGGCTGACCAAAACTCTCTAATTTGCTGACCGATAAAATGGTATCTATTTATTTTCGTTACCTACTAAAATAAAGCTCGCTAAAGCAGGAACTTTTCAGTTATCACCGCTCGCAAACCTGAAGCATAGCTCTCGAACGAGCACTAACCTAAACCTACAGCAGATTTTCTTACCCACCATCACGTAGAAGTAAGAGGTACAGAATTCCGCTTCCATATTAACGCACAGCGGGCTGCCTACATCCTAATTGGTAGGACATATCACATGGCGTTATTAAATTCCATTCCAGTCGAAATATCTTTGAAATTGACGTATCGATTACACGAAGTCTACAAAACATTCTAGCATCTAAGTTCGTGAGATAGAGCTCAAAATACATTGCGACATGTACAAAATAGGCTCTACGGGATAGTGGCTATGTGTGGTAGGAAAAGTTTTTTGATTGCTTGAGGGACGTATAGGAAACGTGTTCGGTTTTAAAAATTCTATCATAAAGTTTGATCGCTATATCGTACATATCCGCGCAATGTCAATCCCTGAGAATTGCGGACAAATGAATTTGACCATCTCGATAGCGCAGCTGCAACCTTCAAAGTTGCTTGCCACATTCATATCAAAATAAGTAATACAGCTTATAAGTACCACATTAGCGTACCACTACGTAGTTTCTTTAACCCTCGATTATATTATTCGAGTAGAGGTTTATTAAAAACCAGTTCTATTTCTGAGTAAATGATAGTCGGTTTATTTATATGTCCAGCTTTTGCAAAAGCAACGATAGATTTTCACCGACACCATCGTAATTTGTGCATCGAGTTGTGACGGCTGTCTTGTCTTGACTCTGGCAAAATGATAAAAATAGACTTTTTATCAGACAGATCTGAAATCTTTCGTGTGACTGTCTAGTCTATTGAGATGTAACTGTATCCACTGATACTATTTTTGCCGCATATTGACTGCATTTTGATTTAAGAATCTTGTTGAATCAATAACTACTTATTTCCATCAATACAATAAATGTACTCATGTATGACTTACGGAGCTGAGACGTGGATACTCACGGTAGGGCTTGTCCACCAGTTTAAAGTCGCCCAGCGAGCTATGGAGAGAGCTATGCTCGGAGTCTCTCTGAAGGATAGGATTCGCAACGAATACATCCGACAGAGAACCAAGGTTGCCGACATAGCTCAAAGGATTAGCAAGCTGAAGTGGCAGTGGGCTGGCCATATCGCGAGAAGAACCGACAACCGCTGGGGTAAACGTGTTCTTGAGTGGAGACCGCGACTCGGCAAACGTAGTGTAGGACGCCTTCCGACCAGGTGGGATGACGATTTGCGAAAGACTGCTGGTAGATGCTGGATGCGGCAAGCTGAAGACAGGGCGCTATGGCGCTCATTGGGGGAGGCCTATGTCCAGCAGTGGACTGATATAGGCTGATGATGATGATGATGATGATGAATAAATGTACAATGAATGCAATGCTTCAATACAATTCATGTGTCCCTTGTTCTGAAATAAATGCTGATTTATTTATGTATTTTAATGAAGTACTTACACTTAGAAAGGGTCAAATTCTTAAAATTAATTATGTAGACTAAAGTAAAGAAGCGACCAAGGAAACTTAAGCCTGTTAGTTGTTATTTTTGGAGTTTGGGAAATATTTGATATTTGCTGTCATTTTATCATCAAAAATTCTAAGTCTATGGAGTCAACTGTGCTCGGCTGAATTTTTCACTACACTCTACTAATTCTAAGCCTATGGTTGACTCCCGTCCCAGCTCTCCTTTACAATCTGACATTAATATCTAGTTAATGAAACAGACATGCAAATAAATAAATCCTTCATTAGGAATGTAGATGTGAGACGCAGATGCAGAAATGTGGAGCAATATGAGGCTGTTTTCTATGCAAATTGAAGCCTTCTATTATCTGCAGATATGTTGCGGTGTTCAGGCTGTTTTTTATGTATAGTAAAACATATCTAGTATCTATGTAATGTATAAGAAATATTTTTTATCAGTTATCTAGTACCTATAACATAAGCTCTGCTTAGTTTCTTGCTAGTTGATGTTATCTATTTTCTCCAGCATTCTTTATTTATTATTGTTTTTATATCTTAAGACAAAATGCGAAGGCGAGAGAAAATTGTGATCTTCATCAGTTCAAGACATCCCATTTTGTTTGATACCTACTTCAACAGCCTTAAACAAAAGTACAAGGGTTTTAAATAAATAGGGAATCACTTCAAAATTATAATAAAATTATATAATATATAAATTATATACCGCATAACATCTAGGAACATAATATGTTCCTAGATGTTATGCGGTGCAATATCATTTTTGGTATTTCGTAGGTTTATTCGTCTACTTTTCAGTTAATTTATTTGCTTCCGCTGTGATAAAATATACTAATAATCAGCATTTATAGTCCGATTCACGTTATTTATGTTCATATATCACGTTCATTATGTTTCCTTTGAATGTATGAATATTACAAAGTTATTTAAACCAGAGTTTCAGTAAAATATAAAACTAAACTCATTTTCCATAGCGTTCGGCTCTGATGCATGTGGACACTTTGGAACTTGTTTTGTATGCTAATCGCGACGTTGACGGATAAGCTCGCTGGCTTGAAATTTTGTTGAGCTTTCGAAAAGCAATAAGGTTATTTTTCAGTGGCAGAGTTTCTGAGTTGTTTGACCAAATATCAGTGTTGATAGTGGAAAAGTAAATTAGTGGGTGCCATTATCAACATATTGTTTCTCTTTGATAATATGTATATTCACAAAGACAGTTTATCAGCAAAGTTGCTAAAAGAGTCATGTTGTGTCATTCATGAATCAGGAGAATACTCGGTCCCAGATGGTCCCAGATCACCACCTTGAGGAACACCACTAATAAAACCATACGAAACTAGCCTTTTCATCCTTTCTACTAACTTAGGAACTAGCAAGTAAGTAGTATTATACAGTGTGCCACGTAACACGTATACTGTGTGGATCCTGAGGGTATCAACTTATGATTTTTATTCATTTTTTTTTATCAAATTGAAAAACACAAAAAATATTGAACTTAAGTTGATTCCCCGGAGTTCAAAATCATCCACATTTGGCTTAATTCACATATTTCGTGTTACCCTGTATCTGACACTAGGAAGAGAAAGGTTCACACACAGAACTACAGACAATAGTCAAAACAACAAGTTTGGAGTCAGCAAGTAGATTAAACTAAAACAACTATCAGTGAGAATGGTGTTTGTAAGCGCAGTGCATTTGTTCATTGTCCAATTGGCTTGATAATGCACTTTAACTCGGAAACAACAAAACTCCAATTCGGTTAAGCACCAAAAATCCCAGCGGTATTGCGGTGAGAGCTAAGCACCAGCTAGCTCAGTCTTGATTAAGTGGCATTGGAAAATTGGTTTTAAAGCCTGGCAGGATCGTTATGCCCGAATACTCAAACGCAACTTAGATATAAGCACTTCTCAAATGACGAATTTTTGACAGATTTTCATTGAAAACTGTCAAAAAATCGCGACGTGTTGTAGGCCCGTATTATAAAAGCTTCCTCAGTTATCAAACGATGCTTGAGTAACGCTTTTCTATGGCAAAAACGTCACTCAAGCATAGATCGGTGACTGAGCGAGCTTTCATAATACGGGCCTAAATCTAAGATGCGTTTGAGTATTCGGGGGTTAGTGTCGGCTGATGATTTAACTGTGCATCATTATGTAGGGTGCTTCGAGGCCATCCTATCGACTAATAAAAGGAGCGCCAGTTTTCCCCTATGTAACAAATATGATACTTTGTTACCTTCAAAGAGAAACGTGGCACTTGTCATAATAAACTGTAATAGGTTTTTTTAGTAACTTTATTTTTTTTAACTCGAGATATTTAGCCTACACGCCACCATAAAAAACCCTACAGTAGACGCTGTTAATAAATCCATATAAGCATACGTTATCCCCACAGACGCGGCAATGACATGAACCATTATTTGGTTGGACCACAGACAAGCTGTGAATAATTCATCGTCTACAAAATAATGTGTGTTGTGAGTTGTGAGCTAGCTGCTCTAATGTTCGTGTCCACACATCCAGCTAAACGTTAATTAGAAGGAATCCCGGGACGGCTGTGCCATGCGCCAAGCCAGGGCGAGCTAAATGTAATCTTCTTTATGTATGCCCTCGAGACGCGTTGCAGAGGATTGTCGGTAAGCAGAAATAAAGTGCTCCTAATCATGTGGGTACAAGCAATATAAGCAGTAAAAATAACAGTAAAAAAAAGCAATTTTTTAACTTATCATTGTTTGTTTTTATTTATATGAACCACTGTATTCTTTTTTCAGCTTGACATTGAGTTTTGTGACACCATGTATATTATTGTAACGTCATACAACTGTTAAACTTTTTAATCCCTTTAGTTCTATGTTAGAAGTATTGAAACGAAATCTGGCCCATTTGTTTTAAAGAACTAATAATAGTTGATAACTTCCATCAGAACATGATTAGTATATAGTTTGGTTTGTACAAGGAACCAAGTTTCAAACTAAAATCATTCATTCGTTTATGCATTTGTTAGATATTGTTACAAGGATCTTTGGTTAAACAAATAATCGACGAGTCGACGAGTATGGTGCGGCGAGCGAAGGGAAATGCGACGCAGGAGGTGTTGGATCGGTTTCTACCTCGGAACAAATGTTTGTGCAAACTGCAGATATCTGTTAAGGGAGTTCTGGGTCTTTTCTATTTTAATAAAATACCTCTATCTACTTAAGTAACGATTGTATTGCATAATGTCCAGCATACATCAGCAAACTTGCGCACGCAGCATTTTGCACGCGCTGCACTTTACTTTGAATATTATATTTTCTACACACCTAACTTCAGTACTACTATAACAACTTCTTCTACAACAGCATTTTTCGGTATTTTCGGTTTTGACTTTACATGAAAAATGCCAATTCTAAGCGAGCTTGTGTAGACAAAATCGCTTAGAATTGAGCTAGTTAAAATAGTGTGAATTGTCCAGCAATTAAAAAAAAACAAGACTTAGCTTTTTCATGATATACGGCAACAAACTTCTAAATAACGAGTTGTGATCTGAGATTCATCCAAAATTTGTTAGGTTGGTGACTTTCAAACAACCAAACTCAAGTCAAGTCAAGTCTTCAAGTTCTTGGAACACTAGATACCTACCGGACTAGGTAGGTACTAGATCTTCAACAAATTATATACTACTGGATACCAAGTTCTCAAACAAACTAAGCAGCACTGGACTCAAAGTTCTGCCGCAGCGACCACACAATTAGCCGGTGGGATTGGCTGGCGCATTCACTAATCTGGGCTTTGAATAAATTTGTGGTAAACCCTAGCTATTATTTAAATATGTCGGGGATTTTTATTTTTTTGATTCTTCAATTCTAAATGTTTCTAATTAGTAGGTACCGCTGATAAAACACTTAAAAACGAGATAGGATATTGCAACCTGACCTCAAATGTATTTTGTACTAACAAAAACCTAATAATTATTTTTACCAATAGAAGTTAAATCAGTAACAGCAAGTATGTACTAAACTTATTTTATAACTAAATTTGCTCTACCCCCGACAAAGGTTGGCCCGAGGGTCGACCCAGTAATTGTATTATCTAGGTATCCTAGACTAAGGGTCATTCAGAATAGATAAACCCATAGGATAAACCAGTGTAAATGACTGCAAATATTTTATGTAGGAAATTAAGACACCCTTAGGTACTCTGCGGCTTTTTAGATAACTTGTTAATTACAGTGTCTAATATTTTTAGTGTCTGCTACAGTGGTAGGTGTGGTATTTTAGCTCTAGAGAGAAAAGTGTGGAGTAATTCAGGTCAGTATGGCACTATTATTTTACCTGACGAGGCCGGTTATGATTTTCGGGTGTTTCTGTTCTTTATGGTATTCGGTAAATCAGGTATCAAAATACTCGTCTGTTTATAAATTCTATGGCTCTTAGCTACCATTTGTGTAGGATTTTGCCCCACAGTTTGAAAAAAAAAAGTCATGACCGATTCGGGTTTATTAATAGTAACCTACAATACTCTTTTTCATTATTAATTACTTTTTACAAGCTTATTTCGAACCTTACTTTCATATACTCATTATTTGTTATTGTTCGGTATTTTTTGTTCCTTGTTATCTGATAAGTAAGTTCGTAAAATACTATTTAGTTTACACAGTAGGACCGACATGTATTTAATTATGAAGGTTCTTACATAAATTTGATTAAAAAACCCGTCTCAGTTAAATACTGCAGCCGAGGTAAACCTTCACATTCCAATTCCTAAAATCAGTTTCCAACATTCATTTTACAGTGAAGCTCCAACCCATCCATGTTTCCATAAACATGGCGGCACTAAAATTGAATACAAACAACTTCCAAAAGCAATAATGTCCGGGCTAAATGTACTTAATGAGGCAAAAAGGGACGACATTTATACAAAGTTTATTTTATTAGAATTTGGACCTTTAGTTGTGGCTGTAGAGTTGGAAATCAGTCGCTTGGGAAGTATAGTTTAATACGGACTTTTCATCGTAATTTAACATGAAAATGGATAACTCCAAAACTGCTAGAACTTGTGCGTGCTTTATAATTCATACCGTGTGACCAAAAATACTATAAACAATAGGGAAATTCAGGAATTGTTACTAAACATTTTTAACCTTATTAACCTCAAGTGTGTTTACTTGTGTGTGGAGAAACCAAGACTTGGTTCGTAACTGCGGTATGCGACCGGTGAGGGGTACGTGAATCAAAACTGGCTGTTTTAGCAAGGACCAAAATGTAAAACGATAAATAAATAAATCCTCTCTGAGACTTTTGTACCTGGATAGGTACCTATAGGTTACATAAAACTAGTAGGTAACGATTTTATAATTGCTCTGTATGGAACTTATGCCGGCCGCGTGCGTTATCTTCAGAAAAACTATAAAGATTTGCTCGCGCTATACACTGAAATGATATACCTAACATGTAATTTTCCTACATCATTTTTATCCCTAGATTTATCACAATAGAGTACATTCCTATCTTCCTACAGTAGGTACCGTAGTAGCTTCTACCTTTACGTCGGTAGTTGTGACTTCAATCGCGCATTCATTTCAAGTGGGCTCATCGTCGACTCATCCTGCGAGATCCTTACGACAGACGTATTGTCGCAAATTACATCCACCAGGATGTGACAGGAAGTGTTTAGAGACCGGGGTGGATTGAGGAAGGAGCGGTGGAATTACGAATCGTGTAACAATGGTTGAAGGAGTAGGTACCTATGGTTTGTGCAGTTGCAACCAAAATGTTTGCTGCAAAAAAAAATGTTGCTCAGAATTATCGTCTAGTGATTTTGAAGATTTTCAAAGACCCGGTTCGAGAACTGACCGGTGTTAAGAGGCGAGATGTACTATTCGCAGTGAGCATGATATATTCGCAGTGTGCTGAAATCCGTATCATTGCTTGCTCGTGCCTTCTTCCCCCGTACTGACTGCACGAACGTGAGCTGTACATTACATATACACATACAATTTTTATTTTATTTATTTAAGTAACAATCATTACATTTTAACATTACATTTTAACATTACATTTTAGCTAAACGACGTTTATGTCGTAAGATGTCTTCGTAGACGTAACATTACCTTGTAACGATGTGATGTTTTTCCTGGTAGGTGTAGTTTAAGCAGTACACTCGGGAGAAAGTGCGGTTACTACCACCTTTGTTTTGAAAAAAAAGAAAGGTTGATACTGAAAAATATTACGATTTGCAACTATCAAAAGATTAAAAGAAGCTGAAGTGGTTTCCCGGGGTAGTGGTAGTCAACTGCTAACTTTTAGAATCAAACATAAAAATGCGGTGCAAAAGGAGAGTATTGAATGATATAATGATAATGATAATGATAAAGACGATAATGACTGAGATATAGTATTAAGTTTCATAGAATCCTAGTTTCTTCATTTCTGTCTCGTTGTGTCTATTCTCACAGTAATTTTCATTTGTTATAAAAAAATACCGAAAGATTTCACCCCCTTTCTAGGACACCAGTCTTGTGACACCTTGTATATTGTCAAGATGAAACCCGCCCTAGCCTTCAAAGGGTGTAATCTTAGCCGCTAGATAGAGAGGGCAGACAAAGGGGTAGCCAGTAACCACTTACCTAAGACTCTAGTATGAGTTTGCAAAATAATTAAACGGAAAAAGTTTTCGAGAGCGTGGCAGTTTATTACTAGTGACTCGTCAGAGAGTTACTATTGAGTCACAAGTTGTTGCCCGCGGCTTCGCACGCTTTGTTTCTATAGAAACGTTGTTTCTATCTCATGTGGACTGCTTCATGGTATAAAAAGCCTATGTATTATACCAGGAATAGACATACATCTTTCCAAAGTTTCAGCCCCATCATTTAGGAGTTTCGGTGTGAAGAAGTAACAAACATACACACAAACATCCAAACTTATTACAATACTTGTGATTAGTGTGGCTATTGGATAGTCGTCACCCATAGCATGGTACGAAACGAATGAAAGGAAACGAAAACTTTTGTAGTTTTTGTAAGCTATAAACTAGACACCTTATGGCCTCTGCCACTACCTGCCACTATAATTGGAAGCCAGGCCCCGGATGATTTATGCATGAGCTGAGATGAATATGATTGATTGGGTAGCCAATTTGCTGTGGATCAGATGGATTACGAAGGAGAAGGGTTCATCTAGAACTAATACGGAGATTTAGTAGTTATTTGGGTCGAGTCTTAGTTTACTTGGTTAGTAATGAGAAAGATAAACATTCATTGATGTTATAATCTTGGTAGGCTGCTTAGGCCGGTAAAACATTAAAATGATCGAGACATTAAGAAATTAATAAATCCCAAAAATTTACGATCTCGACGGGATTCAAACCCGCACCTTCCCCTTCAGCGCAGAATCCCGTCGAGATCGTAAATTTTTGGGATTTATTAATTTCTTAAAAGTTACCCAGAGTACTATAATAAATAAAAACCTTAGTGATCGAGACATTATCAGATTCTTAGGCTCTTTTTCAAAGTTATATTTGTGTAGTCGCATACTTAGCTATCTCATGCATTCTTTTGTATGAATCTTCCAAATAAAGAGATACCTAAGCTTCGCTATCTCGAAAATATATACCTAAGCCATTTTACACGTTAACCTCTGAGGGTCAACACTAATGTCATACGTGTAGTAGTAATTCAAGACAAAGTTCGGTCTAGCGAATCATAGTCAAACCTAGCGAGTCATAGTCATAGCGAGTCAGAGTCGAGCGAGGCTCACGTTAGGAATTCGTCATCTCTGAATCATTGAGGAGGCCTATACTATATGAATCTCCCCACTGACTGCAAGGCACACTTATGAGCATTGACAACATGCTGATCAAAGAATCTTGCTTCGCCTTGGTTGGACTGCACCTGAACCTGTTTACGGTGATGACCTCATGGACGCCACAGACAAACAGCATAGCTATAAAATTGGTCTTTGATTAAAGTACGAACATAAATAATCCATTGGGAAAAAAAACTTGATAACGATTTGTAAAATGCAAAAATACGTGGGATTTGATTTTTGTCTGTGGAAAATGATACCTACATTTTTCTTTTTCAATATCTTCCTTAAACAAAGTATTTAATTTATAACGAAATAAATTGGCAAGTCCAATAACGGATAATTTCAGTGAATAATAACATTTCTGAATAAAGTTAACAAAAGTAATTACAATGTGAAATGGAATTTGATTTGAATAAGTTCATTGTTCAATGTTCCGGAACTGAAATGAAATTGTCTGTAACATCCCAAGGTCAAATATGGCCTAAAGATGTTTTGATCTCATTTATATTTTTATCCAATAGTCTTGTATAACTTTGTGTACCTACCTACTGGGTATTTATCTTGTATTCACACATTTGGTTCTGGCCATGGCGGTGGCGGTGAAAGAATCGACCCCTCTAAGTCAGCCCGTGAATGTCGGAAGAGCCGACTAAGAGAGCCTCCCAGAGGTAGGGCATCAGTTTCCTTCTGTGTATTATTAACGGTTGCGGTTATTAATCCGGCTACAAAGCGTTCTCGTTATGTCATCAAAATTATAGGGATTTTGACATCAAAATCCCCCTGGTTTGGCGGAGACGAGTAAGTGAACACACTTACGTAAACATAGGCAGATGATGATGATGATCAACCGATCATCATCATCATCAGCCTATGTTAGTCCACTGCTGGGCAAGGGTGTTGATGTGGTAAATAAATTAGATATAAATAAAACCCCTTTTTCGTCAACATTGTAGGTAAACTATGAACCAAACTCGCTAAACGCAAACGTTTTAGATCAAAATTGCTTTCGTAACAGTTTCACTAAACTGATACAAAATTCGAAAACTGGTCATATGAGGCGAGAGAAATATATCGAAGCTTGCTCTGCGATATACAACCTTATACGGTAGGTCTAGAGCTGGTTTCAACCTGTGTTTTTGACTTGCACATTAGGCGTGCAAGTTTGAAGCTATCGCGAAGTTTTAGTGCCTCGTTAGGTACCTGAGTATTAATTGCTTTGGTGACTTTGTCTTCATAGTGAAATACCTATCTAAGTCATAGGCACAATGTTTCATTTTAGTGTCTGTGAATGGCACCACCATTGCTGGACACTGGTATATGATACATAGGTGGTGGACAACGGGAATGTTCAAATATAATACGCCCCTCCCAAGCGCCGCCGCCACTGTTGGCCATCGATCATACATTAATTATTAAACAATACCAGTCAAATCAAGCACCTCCAGTTTTAGAATTAAAGCCTTTATTAAAGGGATAATTAACCACATAAATAACCAGATGAGTGCTGTGATTGTGCTTAATGAAGGTGCGACAAAAACACAAATTATGGAGATTAAACAGGTTTAAAGTAAAAGGGATAAACTGCCCTTAGGCCGGCGATGGGCGGATAGGCGCGGAACATGAAACTGTGCACCACAACAATAGGCTGTGACTCAAGATGAGTTCCTTAACTTCAAAGCAATTTTAAGTTAGATTTATCCAACTAAGGGGTTAAAGATAAATTAATTAATTAATGATGTTGGATTCACAACTCACAATTCACACGCCATCATATAAGTTCAACAAAGACTTCTATAGAAATATTAATAAATTAGCTTGGAACTTCTTTCTCGAACTTCAACTACTACTGAAAGACGCAACCTTTGGTCTAACTAAAGGAATAAATACTTTTGCAATTGAAATAACTCCTAATCAAGCTTCGAAGCGTAGCATAGCAAAAGACAGTGCTAAACCGTTAATTGCTACGCCGTAGATAGCTACGTAGGCAGCTACGCCGTAGCACGCTACGGTAGTTTTCTACGCTTATCTGCTTCCGGCCTAATATTTCTGCCCATTTAGGTGCAAAATATATATTTTATCGAAATAATATAGTAAATGTTATATTTAGTGTTTGTAGTTGTCTACAAATACAAAATATTATTATATTGTAGACAGCAAAATGTAAGTTGTAGATGAAATAAGCGCTATTTGTTTACTTATATTTCACTCCGAATTTAGCTGGATTATAAATTGGTCAATACCTTTTAAATAATTCAGGAGATCGGTACAGGTCCTTTTCAATGGACACTTGTCTGCCCTCAGGGACCTGTGGGACCTTAAGGTCCGGCATTCGTATCGAATTAAGTACATAGGTATTCATGAACCCGCGTACAAATACTCTTAAATTTACTAGAGGTTCTCTTGATAAGTGGTTTTGTGTCGGATACCTACGTGAATGGTAATCGTGTCTCTAAGACAAAGTATTTTATTTTTATTTTATATTTTTAGGAAAACTTACAGCTTAAAATAAAAAATTAAGTGTAAATATATGGACGGCCAATTAAGAGTTTTCACAGATAGTTTGAAAGAACAAATAAAAGAGAACATGTGGTGGACAAACAAACAAAATACCTAGATCACTTGTGAAGTTATGAAACAAAGAAATGATTATTACAGATGAAACGGTAAAACCAATTCCGTTTTATGAAGAATCAATCAAAAGTAAATTCTGGGAATGTTTTTAGCTACATTTCAAAGGTTTTTGCAAAAAAGGAAGTAAGAAACGGGGACCGCGACGTGTTTTTTACATAGTTATCAACGAATTCCCTTGTTGTCGACTGTGCGGGAGTGTCGCAGTATTATGGCGTCTCAAATAAATTGATAAAAAATACCCTTTAAGTTAAAACATACAACTAGCCCTGAAGGAAGGCTTTTGATGAGTCAATTACAGCCAATGCTCTATAATTTCCAAGAATCTTCTCTCTTTTTCTTTATAAAACTTTTACGACCTACGAAATATTCTGTGTCAAACATATGACAAAAGTTTCTCAATATTTATTCGAAGAAAGCCTGGTTTGACCTTCTATCTTAGGGCCGAATTCACCAAAAAACGTGATTATGTTAAACAAAGTTCAGTAATTATGAAATCAAAAGTTATTCCTCGATCTAACGCATGCAAATGTAACGAAACGTCGTCAGCCAGCTAAAAATAACACATAACCATGATATATAGATACTTTAGGGAAAAAAAAAGGTATTTTTTATTTATTGCATGAAATTCTCAATCTTATTATTTATTATTCTAATAACAAAGGAAAGTAACATTCAAATAATAGAAACAAATGAGAATTACAATCAAATAAAAGAAACAAACTAGAACGAGTTTTTACCATTGAGCTAACTGCAGACTGTTGCAAACAATCTACAGGTAGTTCAACTGATCCATATGAATTTCAGTCGGAAGCGTCTCCAAGACGCCTGGCTCCATTGTCCCGCTGTATGGCAATGCTGATGCGCTGCGCTGGAAACACATCAGCACTCGGGTCACGCGTCGTTTGGTCCAGACGCTCAGACATCTCTTTTAATAAAAAAATTAAGGCACGAAATAATTGTACGTATCTTACATTGGTGTGCTTATTTCTCATGGCTTATCACAGTTTAAGGTTTTTGATATTATAGCGCGGTAATCTCAGTTTAACTTATGTATGACTCTGACGGATTCGGCCCTCGGACAATCGAATATGAACCTCTACCAGGAATGTCCTGACATGTGAGATCCCGGAAACTGTTGGTAAATCCAACAAATCCAATATTTGATTTGGCGGATTTTCGCCGAAATACTATTTGGTCCCGGATTTATTAGGAATGGTATCAGGGTTATAGGTATAGCTTTGTAAAACATGGCTCCTACATAGTTTATACAGAACTGATGAGAGTAGGTATTTATCGTTTTTTTGTCCGTTTGTAAAAATGCTTTATAAGATAAATTACTACGTTTGGTTCTCGCTCTCTCTCTCTGTTAAAGTATATTTATATGGTAAGAATTTTTGAAAAATTAAATTGTTCAACAATTTAACAAACAATAAAACTTTCAGTTATACGTGTAACACAGTTACTGCTTAGTTTAGGGCTAGACAATAATGTGATTTTCACATCACAAATGAAATAATACATATAAAAATAACCTTTTTAATCCATTACCATTTAAATAGATTGTTCTTAAGTAAACCTAATCCACAAACTGCTTGCTGGTTAACAATTCGTTATAAAGCTCCGTAAAAGTCCGTTCTCGCTAATCTAACTCGATCACAAACACCATTACACCCCCCGAGAGTAATCCGGTAAACGAGAACCGACTGGTCGATCTCTGCGTAAAACTCTGTTAATTTCCCTACAACGTAATGAGGGGAGATATTTTAACTGGTTCTTACTGGCTTTTCCCGGATGCAGGACCTTTGAGGTAAGTCTGAATGGACGGTGCTTTGTTTGCAACAGACAGAACACAACTCATAAAATTAAAATAAAATAACAGAAAGAAGTTAGCACTAGTATGTACAATTGAAACAATTGTGCTAACTTCAGACTGTTGCAAACAATCTACAGGTAGCTCAACTGATCCTTTTCAATACCAGTCGGAAGCGTGCCCAAGACGCTGGCTGCATTGCCCCGCTGTATAGCAATGCTGATGCGCTGCGCCAGATACTCACCAGCTCTCGGGTCACGTGTCGCTTCGATCAGACGCTCAGATATTTTTTTGAAAACCCGGAGACTCTCGGTGCCCTACGGACCTGGGGTCTATAAAATTTCATAATGAATTTATGTGGGTTACTACAAATTTTTACTACTTTGTATTGGAATAGCGCGCTAAATGAGTGCCATAGCGCCCGGTCTTCAGCTTGCCGCATCCAGCATCTGTCTGCAGTCTTTTGCAGATCTTCATCCTACCTGGTCAGAGGACATTTTACACTACGTTTGCCGAGTCGTCTTCACTCAAGAACACGTTTACCCCAGCGGTTCTCGGTTCTTCGCAGAAAGTCTGTGAATTCTGAAGCATAATCAATCTTTACAGTCAGACAGACCTTTTAAGCAATATCCGCGAGCGCGCGGCGGAAATTGCATCGCGAGGGCATCACTGCATGCACGGACGAATAGAGTAGGACTCTGCAGAGCATGGACGAGGAGAAGAGGACTCTGCGCTATGTTATTATTTAATTAGAGATAAGGTTTTATATAAATTTGTAACCAAAAATATCAAAGTCAAAGTCATCTAGGACTAAAGTGCTTGGGAACTCCAACGAACCCAAACTCAACGTGTTTACGTTGTTACGTTTAGGAACTCCGGAACGTAACGACGTAAATCTGATGATGGTGCCAGAAGGTGGTCATATCAAAGATGAAGATGTTTTAAATTATGTTAGTCTAGTCTCTTGGTCCTACTAACATATTATTTATATAGGTACATTATTTATCTTAGTAGCATGCATTATTTTTATCATTTTAGTAGTTTTAAAAAATAATATTTTTCCTAGTTCCCATGTCACAGTGTTAGGTCGTTATATTGAATGTAGAAAAGCACTACTTCGTCGTCAGCCTGGCTAGGCGCAAAAACGTAAAAACATTCAACAGAAATTTCACTAAAGTTATTATAAAAACGACATAGGGATCCGGTTGGCTACGGCCACTTCCTTTGACGGCTACTACTAGTGGATTCATATTCCGATATATTTAGTTGTATATTAAATCAATACAATTTTCGGTATAAGTGGTACTATGTCTAAGATGTCACTTTCACTGATAAGTAATGATGCACCTAAGCTTGAAACCAACATTATTTACATAAAGGAAACTGCAAGGTTTCCTAACCTTGCAAGTACAAAATTATGCAAATACAATTATGAACTCCTCCATGCAGCTCCTGTTCTCATTATGGTCACGTAAAGCCCTCTCTCCGCGGCGCCTCGGGGTGCCTAGTGCCTCCAGAGTTCACATAAGCCGTTCATTTTAACCTTTAGCGCCGACGTTCTCGAAGTTGATTAGGCATGTTTAGCACGGGATCGTGATCGTGAACATTCTTCGAAGGTTTTCGTTTTTAGGTGCCGATGGCTCGAATACTTTTTAACTTTATTTTTTGTATAAACTTATTGGAATTTCTGTTTGAAAGAGTGAACTATTTCTGGTATCTGGGGTCCTACGATTAATTCATTTCAGTTCATTTTATTATCAACAAATACATTTATATTAGCGTCGGTATATTTATGTACAAATAAAAAATAGGATAGGAGAGGATAAAGAAAACAAATATTTGCAGATCGTAAAAAAAATTGTCTCAGGACGGGAATCGAACCCGCTACCTAAGGTTAAGGTCCGCCTACGACGCAGGAGTCGCAGGCGGACCTCCGCTCGAGGAATCACATCGCTGCACGAAAATATGAGCTGGTGCTGATGATGAATAATATACACAATTATCAGTTTTTTTTGCTTACATCTTGCAAGCGATGCAACCTAGGAAATATTCAAAATTTATATAAAAACAATTTTCTAAACTTAGGTTCCATACACTTGCTGCTTTGAACTTTTCCTCTCAAACGCCTTTTGTAAGCACTCGTTGTATGGACTATACAATATATATGTATAAACGTTTACCAAGTTGCCAATTATTACTTTTCCAAAAATTAAACACAAATGTTGCGTTATTTTGAAAGGTTGCATTAATCTCTTAGAATTCCTCGCCAGCACAAGCACAAGCAAACACACGTTCACTGTTGAACAGAACGTGGACGGGGTTGCCATAGTTTCAGAACTAACAGATTAAGCGTAGGTAGACTCCACATAGAAGGCATAAGCACAAGAGCCTTTGATTACCCAAACACAAGTTACCCACATGCGTGCAGAACTGCGAAGTACCTATCTCGTCCTATCATCAACTATTATATACTAGCGAGCTCCCGTGTCTTTGCTTGTATGTGCTGATGGCCTGTTTTAAATCTCCAAATATGAAATTAGGTGATTTTATTTCGGCCAATTTTAATACACCGAATTAGAGTACCAATTGGCAGAAAAAATTTAAACGAAACACGTGACTCTTATTTTGGAATATTAACACTTTGGTCTGCCACCGACGCACACTGACAATATGGAGGACAGCTCCTACCACAGCGAAGACGCACGACGCACCTCTCTGGATCGGGCCACTGATGCTAAGCAGTGAACGCGTTAAAAAAGGCCCATAGGGATCTTTTCCTGCCTTGCGGATTTCCGTTCGCGTGCGTATCTGGTCCGCGTGCACTCGAAACCTATAATTTCATATTTGTTTTCCTATCACGCGGGCCACCTGCACGCGGAACGTGGATTGATTGGAGCAATTATAGGTTTCCCGTAGCCCACACCAGATCAGCATGCGGCCGGAATCCGAATGACAGGAAAAGAGCCCTTAGTTGTAGTTTGCATAAGTTGCGTAACTTTTAGTGATACATATTAGTGGAGTCGTCATCATCATCATCAGCCCGTGTTGACCAATTGCTGGGCACATCAATATTAGGGCTTTCAAATATTATGCTATAGGTACGCTTATTCCTTCCTGTGCCAGGTCTATGGTCTTGCTTGAAAAAAAAAACGAAAAGTAGATCCTTTATTCATCAATATTACTGTAATTTTACAAAATGTTTAATATTAATCTTATCTTCATCTACAATTTCAATTTTCAAATTTTGATCTTATCTTCATCAAACATTATTTTTAGTTATTTATACCTTGTTTTCCTTAGGTCAACTCACACCGAGACGCAACGCTGCGCGCATTTTTTATGATAGTGATTCAAAACATAACTTTATTAATTAAACAATAAGACACAAATTTTATTGACATAATACGAAAACAACGTGTCTCAAGATGCCTCGCGTCGCGTCGTGTCTCGGTGTGACCTGAACCTTAATTTAAATCATCATGACATCATAAATCAGTCATTGCACACGTAACAGTAGAAATTATATATATAAACATTTATTCACGTTTATATCTAAAGCTACTCTGTACACATATTGTATTTCACACAATACTTTACTTTACCAGAATAAGGAAGCAGGCAAATGGACGTTATCTAACTTGTAGTTTTGGCTTTTTAGGTATTCAAGCTACTGAGACGAAACAAATACCATAGATAACAAATCTTCGCCCATTATTGTAACCAACAAACTAACATCTCCACACTCAAACATATTAGGAAAACGACCACCAAAGGAAAACTCGTAAAAAGTTCCTTGGTAATTTCTTGTCGAGTTGAAGTTTGGGGTTAATTTTCCGTTAAAAGGGCAATGGGGTAGAATTTACCCCGGCGCGGCGCGGCGGGTAGAATCTACCCTGCGAGCTGGAAACCGGCCGTTATCTAACTTGTAGGTGCTATGGTCGACTCTATAATAAATGGTTTTGCCTTTGTTTTAAATCGGCTGTGATTATTTTGTGCCTAATATTTTGCAGTCTCTTTTTTATCCCTACCGTAAACTAAGGTTACCTACTATGGTTTTAGTAAGTTTGGAAACTGTGTGAAAACTTTCATGACATAACCATAGAAGAAAATTGTATTGAAAATTCATTAGCACTCTAATACAAAGGCGTTTAATTAGTTTTTTTGTGCATTTTTACAAATGCCATCTGTGATTTTTTTTCACATAACAAAACTTTTTATACAAAAAGACTGTTTCAGACAATTCAACGTGACGACTATCTATTTCCTGAAAATCTATTTCATGAAGTAAATATAAGTACATCCTAGTTGGAACGGTTTTATTTTGATATTGTGATTTTCTTATTACATGTATTATTTCAAACTGATTAAATAAATGCTTGATAATTCATATAGCATCATCAATCTAGTCTACTCTAAGCAGAAAAAAATATTGGTGTAATAATTATCATGAAAATTGATCAAATAAATCTAGTGATTTTAATAAATTTAGTCACTTGAAAATCGTCAGAAACTATAACAAAGTTTCATGTTTACTTAAACAATGTAGGGCGCTATTTATTGTTCAGAAACAGGAAAAACCTGCCAACCATATAAAAAACCAGAAGAACATTCTGAATCGAAAGAGCAGTCAGTAAATACGAGCACCACTCAATAGGAAAAACCAATTGCATTTCGCAATCTATAAAATGTAGGAGAATCTAAAGTGGATGCAGATTGTGTAAGCTTCCTTTGCATCGGGATTTCCCATTGGGAGGTAGTCTTTCCATTGGTCCCGTGGAAGGGCGTTGGCTACGCTGTTTACTCAATGAAAAATGTCGTTGGAGACAGGTCTTAGGTAAGTACCTACGTTGGTAGGTACTTACATTACTGATTACCTAATACAATTGACGGAAGTTCAAAAAGCTTGTATATAAAAAGCTCTATAATAAATAGGTCGCTGATAAATTATTTTTTCAGTATCATAACTACACGATTGGATGGATTGTTGAATGTAGGTTTGTTTCCACGTCACGGTAAAACTACTGAGCGGAGTGGGGTGAAATAATACGTTTTTATTAAACCAAAAATAACGTGTCTTTATAAGAATAATAATTATATTTGGTGACTTGGAATAAAGTATCTATAGGCCACTTCATAGAAATAGATACATAGAAATACATTTATTTGGACACAGCTACACACAAATATAAAATAAAACGGAAAACCAGAACAATTTAACATGGAGGTAAGGTAAGTGACATAAAAGGGTATGGTAGTACAAATAAGGTGACTCTCTTTACGTGACACTAGCTTATGCCAGCGGCTTAGCATGCGATCTTTTGGGATAAAAACTAGCCTATATGTTATTCCAGGTCTAGATACTAATGTGTGCAAAATTTCAGCTTGATTTATTCAGTAGTTTTAGTGTTTACTTCGGCCAAACATTTTTACAACGCAACGGCATGATAGGATAGGATGTAAATTTATTTTACTAATAGACTGTTTTTCTGTATTTCTATACAGGAAACGACACGTGGAGTCACAGACAGTAACTAGTTTCGTCTATTTTCTAACCACTTGGGTCATTTTCGGCTTCGTTTTTCTACGTCCAATCTTCGCGATTAGTATTTTCCTTTTTCTAGTGCATGTTTTTAAATAGACTAACTTTTATTTCTTCTCTTAGTCCCCATGCGTCGGAAAGCACGCTAAGCCGTTGGTCCTGCGCCTGACCTCTCTCCGGTCGTGTAGTTTCTGCCGCCGTCCAATCAGAGAGTGCCTGTGTTTGCGTACACACTTGTGCACTTTATTATGTCTCCGTTGAAACTAGCCACCTTGGTCAAAATTCGGCTATGAATTACCACCACTTGGCTTAAAAGTAAATAATATTTGTTAACAGCAGTTTCATCACAGCATTTAGTAATTTAAAGCGAAACAACAAAAGCCTGATTAACAAAACGTATTGTTAAATCGGAAAACGATTTTAGCTTAATTTCAGCGTGAAAAAGGTGTCAGGTATTTGTAATGGGATTAAAATCGAAAATAAAATTGAACAGGGGCGGCTGAAGGGCCTCCAAGGCAGGGGCATAAATAGGATAGGGAAAAATATACTGAAAGCTTTTAGTAGAACATAAAATAGAGGCCTTAGAATGAGTTTTGCATGGTTTATGAGAGTTTTCGTTTCCTTTCATACAATTACCACCAGAGACCGGACATTGTAATGAACTTTTTATAATGTGACAGCAATACAATAGTTTTATACGAACTCGATTAGAGCTTCGGGTAGGCTACTTGACTACTACTGGGAAATAATTCTAACTTATTGTCTGATAAAAATAATGCCAATTTGATTAATATTTCTTCAAGGCCAGTCGTATTAGTTATAAAAACTAATATTAAAGTTTGAATAAAATAATGGCGCGCCAAAACAATAATCTCTGTCATGGCTCCGGTAACTTGACTCGATGACGTCCTTACACCATACCTAACAAGAGGAACAACATGCACTGTAATCTGTGATACGTGTGACGTAGTCCACCGTACGTACACCAGCGATGCAACCAAACGCAGAGGGTTTTCGGTCACGTGATCATATTAGAATTATTTTGAGTGATTTGTTGCATTTTTCGGTTATTCTCAGGTTGTCCTGTGCACAGAACACAGGAAAAAGTTGTACCAGCACAACTTTTTCCCAGTAGTTTTGAGTCCTGAGAATAACCAAAAAATGATGGGAACAAAAAATGATTACCAATATCAAAAATGTCAGCCAATGAAATTCAGCGAATGCCAAATAGTTACTATAAAAAATTACTCCTAATGTCAGAATGTATTATTCCACCAATGTTTATTGTACCATGTCTTGTGTGAATAAATATACTGAATTACTGAAAAATAATGTACAATGTCAGAAAATAACAAGAAAATGTCAAATGAAAGGAATCTTCAATTGACAGAAAATTTTGACACCAGAATTGTCAGGTAGTAAACGAAATCTTTTTCGGTTTTGGTATTGTGCAAGCTTGTACTAGCCACACAGTTACTCACCGAGATAGGTTTACGAATCGAACGAAGCTCTAATTTAATGCTCCATTTGGAACTTCTAACACAAGCTCTGCTAATGGCGGGGCTAGATGGTGCTGTGCCAACTACTGCCCCACATTTTTTTTATTTATTCATCAGACATTTGTCAAGTGGCGTTAGAATCGACCCCTCCAACTCAGCCCGTTGATATCTAAAAGGCGCCTAAGGGAACCGACCCGACAAGACTTTTTGTAGCCTTTAACACCTTTACTGCGATCATCAATAAGCCTGTCATGCGTAGTGACGGTGGCAAAACTGAGTCCTCAGGTATTCAGTCAAAGTAAGGAGTTATTCATCCTGTGCCTTGCACGTTAAATACCTAAAAGTGCACAGTAGGGTACTTATGAAGATGGCACAGATAAGTGGCGCATACAAAAGACGCTCGCTGACAGAGCTCTTGTCTAGGGGGAAATGGTTCTTTGACATGAACGTAGAGTTATTGAACTGTAAGTAATAGAAATGGCATACAACTCGGTGATATTTTAATTAACCATTTACATCATTTCCGCTCATTAAGCAAATCATATTATTTTCCACGCTCGATCAGAATAGAGCCTTATATTTTTACCGTCAAGAGATGGAACCTTGTTAAAGTATATATCTAACCGCTTTTGGTTCCTTTTGAAATGTTTGCATCTCATACTGACCGCTCCCGGATTATACCATTAAAAAGAATGATGCTACGTAGCAGCATCGTAGCAAATGCTACGGCGTAGCAACGAATGATGTTTAGAAATAACAACAAGTAATTTTCATCAAAGATTATGAAAAGACTTGGTCTTTATAATATGAGCGTACCTATTTATCCCTCTATCTACTTCCTTCTCCTGGTAAAAGCTCGAATTTAGGACACATAAAAATCAGACACTTCTAGTTCTTTCATAGTTCTTTATCCTTGTCACAGTTGAAGTGGACTTGCCGGATTGCGATGCATTTGCGGCAATCAGAGTCGCTTCTTACGGCTCTTCGCGCCATTTATGAGGCGTGATCCCCCTACCCCCTCTACTTAGGTCCTTGAGTTTTTTGTTTTACCTTTCTGGTGTCTGTATAATTTTCTTGCAGACAATAGAGGAAAATTAAAATGGTTTAATTGAAATCTCAGATAGTTTATGCTGTCGGTAAGGTATCATATCGCACTTTTACGTGTAGGTAACTCATGATTTATTTTGTCTGTAATTTCAGCACCTCGGGTTGAGGACGCAATACACGGGTATTGAGGTTAAAATAATATCCCGTACAATAAAATGCACAATCTATAACAAACTTATATATAAACTTATATACCAGCTGACCCGTGCCCATTTCACTGGGCGGTAAACATTTTTATTTGACCACGAAAGCCTTTGAATTTTTCTGGATAATATATATTAATAAAAAAATAAAGCGACTTTTTCGTGATATCGTGGAAGAAGCGAAAAAAACTAAAACTTCCAAAAAATGTGGAACGCTTCACGATTTTGCGTGTCATCCTTGCGCAGGGGCCATGCTAATCTTCTCTGTATCGTTCCAATTTTAGTATATGTACTGCCGAAGCAAGTACACTGTATACGTAAACAAACCTGTATATTAACAGAAACTTACAAAAAACTTCGAAAGCGCGATCTAGAACTTTTATCAAAATAAAAATTCCTACTTAATAATAAACACATTTTTTAAATTAAATGAAAAGGATATTGTTACAGGAAACAAATTTTGATAAAATATTATACTTTTTGCATTTATTGCAACTTTTACATCAATTTTAGTAACTTTTAGTGCTAAATAACGAAAGTAACGACATCTGCCATCTGCTCTCTAAACCAAATTAGGGGTATTTTCCAAGCAACCCCAAAGTTCTCTCTTTTACAATCCAGTGATGGTAAACGTACAGCGCTATCTATTAGCTTTCAGCGAAAGCTAATTGTGAACTGTCATACAGCCAAAGAGGGTGGATTTTGAATGTAGCGATAGTTCCAAAGTTCTCTCTTTTACAATTCCGGTGATGGTATGCGTACAGTGCCATCTATTGGCTTTCAGCTAAAGTTAATGTTTGAATGTCGTTCATCCAAAGAGGGTGATTTTGAATGTTGCGGACTAACCTACTCTTCATAAATAGTTCACCATATTTGCAGTAGATGGCGCTTAGCCGCTGAAGAGCTAAAAAAAATGGTGGATAACGGTGGTGAACGGACACAAAATGTATGGCCTTTATTATGTTTCACATTATTTTTAGAATCTGTGGCTGAGCATTATGCCGATAAACATCAAATATTAATCATTTATAAAGTTTTCACAGAGCCAGAACATTTATTTAGTAATTAAGTAGATATCTTTGTTAGGTATACAAAGATTCCTCATAATTTCTTCAGTTTATTTGCAAATCGAATAACTTATAGCAAAACAAACAATCAAATAAACCGTATAATTTTGTTTATTGATATTCACATCACATGATTAGTATTTCTGCACGGCACACTTGCTTCCAAACATACTTAATTATAATATTGTTTGTAAGTAGGTACCTATATTATTAGTATATTTTCTCTCGGCACGTGTCGTCTGCTATAGTGCACTCGACGGCTTAATTAGAGGGATATAAACATAAGTAAGGGATACTGGAACATGTAGGTACGAGGAATATTGTAATAATCCATTTGATCTCTACTCTCTACTAACATTTTTATTTTACTTTACAAAAATTTTGTAAAACTTAATAAAAAATAACCTTAAAATACAGTAAAAATCAAAATAAACCTAACAATTTCCGCGTATTCATGTTAATATTGACAGTATTGTCGGCCGGGTGCGCGGTGCTGCGAGGCGATGAGCCGTGAAATAGGTTGCACGTCTCTTGATCGACCTAACCGTTGTCAGCAGATGTTTGTCATATGATAATATCATCATCATCAGCCTTCATTAGTCCACTGCTGGACATAGGCCTCCCCTAATGAGCGCCATAGCGCCCTGTCTTCAGCTTGCCGCATCCAGCATCTGCCAGCAGCCTTTCGCAAATCGTCATCCCACCTGGTCGGAGGACGTCCTACCCTACGTTTGCCAAGTCGCGGTCTCCACTCAAGAACACGATTACCCCAGCAGTTGTCGGTTCTTCTCGAGATATGACCAGCCCACTGCCCCTTCAGCTTGCTAATCCTCTGAGCTATGTAGATAACCTTGGTTATAATATACTAGGTAAGTATGTACTTGTCGGATGAAAGTTGAAAATAAAAAAAAAACTGAAGAAATTGTAGGAGGAAGAGGAAGAGTTAATTATTATTGCATATACATGTATATTATAAATAGAACAACTAATAAGTAATATACAAAATGAAATTCAAATAATACAAACAAATTAGAACTAGTATTTACAAATGAAAAATATGAGCTAACTGCAGACTGTTGCAAACAATCTACAGGTAGCTCAACTGATCCATAACAATACCAGTCGGATCGGAAGCGACCCCAAGACGCTGGCTCCTACCTATAAGTTGGTAGATAACAAAAGTAAGGTACCAAAGTACGATAGGTCGTAAGATTAGATATAAAATTTTGCATTCACGTTAGTAATAAAATATTTCTTTTGAATCTATTGTTTATCAAAATATTACTTAAAAATAAAAAACTCAAAATAAATTGTTGTTTTGTGTAACTAAGGAGCGGATTTACCGAAAAGCCTTTTATTCGCAATTCAACCAGAGATAAATATTACCACCCTCTTAACATGCAAATTCCACTTAAAGCGTCCACCTTGTACAATCTGGAAGATTACAAAAAGGTTTAAGATAAGTTACGTAACACTAAGGGCTAGGACCATCGATCAAAAATGTCCGGCTTTGCCGGCCCCCCTTAGATTCACAATGCGCACGCCACAACCTTCAGTAGCAAAAGAGGTACATTTTGACATGTTAGGAAAGCTTTTCAACTAGTGTCATTTTAGCGTTCAGACAAAAAGCATGGGTACAAAAAATGCAAGAATCACTCGTCCAAAGTGCTGAAAAAGGATGGAATTTCTTATTTTCAGTAAGTTTATATATATTTTTTACCCGTATATTGAGATGTGAGTCATATACTTGTGAAATCAGCATAAAATATTGTTGTTTGGTTTGCCTATGTTAAAATATTAATTTTGTTCTAAATTGATAAATGGAGAGGCTATTTCTTCAAAATTTTTTTTTTCATTTATAGTATGTATTAATATATTTTTCATAAAAATAAGTTTAATATTACTAGTTGATGATTTTTAAAATAATTAGTTGGCCCGCCCTAAAATTTCATTTGCGTAGACTCTCTAATAAAAGAAAGACTAGGTTCTTACTAGAGATGGGCCGAATATTCGTTTTATATTCGGTATTCGGCATATTGGGTAGCTTTACCGAATATTCATATTCGGCCGAATATTCGGCTGAATCACCTAATGTTCGGCAAAGTGATACTCAAAGTTTTTACTGTTAAGACCCGTGTATTATCATGATTTGAGTGTACAGTGTAATGAAGTAAGTATTTTAGAGTGTATCTTTCTGATTTTGTCGTCACTGAAGCTTTATTTTCAATTAAAGTAGGTTGGTAAAAAGGTAATAGCTTCAATCAATATCTTCACGCCGGATCCCTTGCAGGGTAGGCAAGGAATCCATAATAACTTAATGCAAAATATAGGTATCTAGCTGTTTTGGGATTAGGCTTCTGTGTTAACTCTTTATAATAATATATTAAACAGGCCTTAATTGAAGGAAAATAAACAAGATATTTATTTCGGTCAGTCTTTATTGTGACAGAGAATAGCTGAATCAAATCACACCGATGAATGATATGAATAATATTTTTTTCTAGTTTCTACTCAGCATGGCGTCGCAAAATATATTTATTTGTTAAAAAAAACGTTTAAACCTATCCTATTCAACCAATATAGTTCTTTATAAAGAAAATTAGTAATTTGTTTGTACTTTCAGGTTGATATTTAAGAGATCAATCTCTTAATCTACACATTAAGAGTTAGGAACTTAATTATAGTCTAATGAGATATAAGACAAATATGACGTCTCATATACGACGGAACGGAATCAAATGTACCGAATATTCGGCCGAATGTTCGTATTCGGTGAAACCCATGTTCGGCCCATCTCTAGTTCTTACCTACCTACCAGAGTGGTATGAATTTGTAAAACGTTTATTTTTTTCCCGTAAAAAAAACTCGTGCAAAGCCGCAGACAGGAACCAGTTCTTTTTAATCTAGAGTGCCTGCCTGTAATTGTATTTTAAGTTTAAATTGTTGCATGTCTGAAATGACCCTTTTGTATAAATACCTAATGTTGAGACACCAATTTATAGTTTCATCAATAAATGATTCGTTATCTTTACCTGAATTCTGTTAATTAATCCTTATAGAAAATAAACTGAGTAGGTAGGTATATAATTCTCAGGTAGGTACCTACCTACTTACAAAATAAAATAAAATGAATTCGACTCCACCAATCTCTTGTTCCGTATGGAAAAAACTTGTCAGGCTCTGCGCAAACTGTCTGCGTCAAAACAAAACGAACCCAATTTTGAGTGACATTTTTGTAAGGCTCTAGGTATCTATGGGGGAGGCCGCGAACTCCTTATTTTTGATCGAAGGCTAGGACAGACCATTCGATTCTTATTAAAATGAAGATATACTGCAAAACAGTGTAGTGAATTAGTGCAGTGGTGAGTTTTGTAAGTATAAGATACCGAAAGAACTTCTCTTTTGTTGAGTTGATTCTTTTATAGAGTCAAACATTATTATGATCAATTCTAAGGTTTGTGTTATTAGGTACAGTGCGTCAGTACATTCCGGTACTTAGGAAAGGTCGCGGGTTCAAGTCACAACGAAATTTATGGGATATTATTTAATTTATTATGACCAAGTTTATTTTTTGAAACTCAGTAAGCTTTGTGTTAGCAGTTATTTTTATTGACTTGCTGGGTCAAGCCTCCATGTTGTCTGGAATTACACTCGAATCCCGAACACCTTTTTTTTCTTTCTTTCAAAACATACATGAGTGCTAGCTGGTAGAAAATGCATTTTAAAAGCCAGAGACCAATAATTTGTAGAAAGGTGGAGAGATAAAAAAGTTATCGACATAGACCAAAGAATTAGTAAACTGAAGTGGCAATTGGCCGGCCATATCTCGCGAAAAACCGTCAACCACTGGGGTAATAAACGTGTTCTTGAGTAGCGATTGCCACTCGGTAAACGTAGTGTAGGACGCATTCCGGCCAGGTGGGTTGATGATGCAAGGGCAAGCTGAAGACAGGGCGCTATAACGTTCAATAGGGGAGGCCATGTCCAGCGATGGACTAATTTATGCTGATGATGACGATGGTACTAGAATACCTAGTACGTTACAATAGTGGCTTGTAGTAGTAGGAAGTAACTAAGCTACTCGTAAAGAGCCAAGTAAACCTTGAACGAGGTATTCTGAGGCAACTTTTTGCTTAAATTTGCGAGGTTTCTACCCGGACCCTAAAGCCCTATAATGGACGGTTTAAGAGCTTTTGTCTCAAACCGCTCTTATATTCCGTGATCTCATTTCAGGAGTTTACCGCGGGTTTTGTTTCGAATTTGTAATGTGATTATCAAGGTACGGGTGTAACAGTCTAAAATTGCGCACGGTTTTAGTTAAAACCACCTAAAACTAACTCTAACCCCATTGTAAAAATCTGTGGCTATCAATAATGGCTTAGAGTTTCTTTTCTTATTGTGAAAACTAAGAAACTGAGAATGAACTGTGACGCATTTTTCTTTTTGAAAAATGCGTCACAATAAGTCATTGGGATGCACGTCTCCTACATGAGAGATTATTATCACTACTGTAGGAGACCCAACAAAAGTTTTAACACCCGCTTGAAACGGATACGTTGCTGCTCAAAAACAGTGAGTAAAATTGGGTTTGCTCACGTGTGCAAAAAAGGGTCGACTTGTTGAAAAAAGTAATTTGCATTCAGAATACTGCACTAAGTTTTGGTGGTGTAATAAACTCAATACTTAATAACTAATAACTCAGTAGCTTGTTAAGACCATTCTAATTCTCTAGGTGGACAGCGCCATCTTTAAATTATCTCCCAAACAACAGGTACTCAGACAAATAAATAAATAAAAGTTAATGAGATAAAAGAAAATTACAATCAAATAATAGAATTAAACAGGTACTTAAACTTTATATGGGAGTTGCACCTCTCTGCATTTCTTCTTATCGAAGAGAAGGTGGTTAGACCGTAATCAACCTTCATAGAATATAATTATTTCGTGGCGTGACAAAAATGAGTTTCTGACATTCGACCTCTTATTAAAATAACAAAATATTTTCTCGCTAGTCGAAGTGAAAAGTGATATGTTTAATTCGAGAGCAAATTTTTTTGTTTCGTGCCTTTTCTCGTAGCTCAGAATCTGCTTTAGAGCCACTCGGTACGCTCGTGACTCTCTCTCTAGACTGCTTCCCCAGGATTTCATATCGGCACGTTCAATAAAAAATAGTTTTGCCCACTTGTTGAACAAATAACTATTTATTATTTTTTAGATATACTTCGTTAATCTTGGAAAAAACAGTAGCCGCGCGCGGTTTTAGAGAGGATGTACTCTACCTACCTGGGTGATGAGTATTATGAAAATTGTCTGTAAAACTGAAAACGAGCTTATACCTAGCTACCTACTCGGAACAGATTTATCTTTTTAGGTTATCTTATAAAAGATAACGTTTTCTTAGATGAGTTTTTAAAGTGGGTTTCTTATTAATTTTTTCATGCGCGATTCGCTCACGATTTGTTTAAAAAATGTTTTCCTCGCTTAATGAGACATAGAAAAGTTTCGCAAGTTACTTGATCGTTGTTAAGAAGAATCTGACCAACCTCGAATTATTCAAAAATGAGTTTTATTTTAACGTCCATAGTCTTATACAGTAACATTGTTCTCTGCAAAGATATATAATTGGTATGTTTAGTCCGCTCAAATGCAGTCGCGTGAGGTAGCTAGTCGCCTATAAACCTTAACAAAACACACAAGTGCGTAAAACACCGGTCAACCACTTTATTAGGGTGATATTTAACCGATATTTTGTAAAGCGTAACAAATGATTCGATAAAAACTTATCGTTCATCAATGTTTCACATCAAATGTTCTCACACTGAGCGGACAGCAAGCCGACACCAAGCCGACAGCAAGCGGACTCACCGAAATCGTATAGTGTACCTATGTAAGACTATTTCGTTACGATTGATTTTGATTTGTTTGTCACTTGATTTGATTCATTTAGAAATGGTGATAGAAAATATAAACGATACTCACAACAGCCAATAATTGTGGATGAGGTTGCCTCCTAGAGTGAAAAATATGTTTATTTATTATTAATAAATTTTTGGTTTATGTATTATTAATATTATTTACTATATTGTATACACCCCTGCCTTTCTTAAATTTTCAAATTTCTATCCATCCAAAGGTTGCCGGGAATTCATCGCTTTTAAGCGATAAGGTCGCCCATTATACTTTTATGTTTCATGTTAATGTTTATGTTTCTTTTGCTTTATGTTGTGGTGTAAAAAAAAGAGTTTTATAATAGTATTGTATGTTGTCAATCATCGTACAAATTAAGTGTAAAAATAACTCGAGATCTGTTTAGTAGCTTTAGTATGAACTGGTTTACCTATTCGGAGTTTCAGCTGTCATCGCTCAGCCCAGCGATTGTTTCGCAAGAGTCGTAAGCGGCAGCGGCAGAAATCGTCCGCTGCGGCCCATCCGCTCCCTCCACATACAACCTCCCTCTGACGCGTCAGACAGGTGATTCTCCCGTCATGACGGGAGTATCACCTGTCAACGCGGTCACCGTAAAATTGCCGATTCCGTGTAATGAAAATAAAGAAGCGATTCGTGTGTCCATTATAGCTAATGGAATGGCATTACTTGTGGTTTTAGAAGGAAATTAATGTTTTATGTATTGAAAGGTTACCTATGTTAGTATTGAATGGTCGATAGATCCGTTGATAACGTTAAACTTTTAAAGTGAAACAACATTTTGACCGACTTCGAAAAAAGGAGAACGTTCTTCGGCTGTATGTATGTTTGTCAATTTCTCTGTCATTTAAGGACCGATTTGGTGCCTTTGTATAGAAGATGATCCCGAGATGGTCCCATAAAATTTTGATTACGAGGAATTAGTATTTATCCCGTAAAACTTAAAAAACCGATTATTACATTGAAAAATTTAAAAAGCCAACTTCGAATTGTAAGGGATTCGAAGTCGGTTTTTTAAATTTTATATTCGGTAGTAGGTATTTGTGTCAAGGATTGGTGACAGAAAATTTAATCACAACAGCTTATCTACTCAGGGCGTTCTTCGCGAGATATAGCCGGCCCACTGCCACTTCAGCTTGCTAATTCTGAGAGCTACGTCAATAACTTTGATTCTCTGTCGGAAAACATCAAAAGATCTCAACAAAATAATCGACAATAAATTCGTAGAATTTCATGTCAAATAAATAAAGAGCCATTTAAAAACTTTTCAAATATTTCCGTCTCATCGATAGTCAGACATAAGTTCCTCATGGTCCATATCTTAAAAAATCTTAATTGCTTTACCAGGAATTAGCTTTAGGTATGACAAAATTGTAGTTCATGCTACCGCTGTTTTGTCTGTGGCAATAACCATTAGCTATAACACAGGTCGCGTACGCATCACAAATATTAGGCTATATCACTTACAACCCGTAATGCTACCAGGCAACATATCTGTCCCTATTAGCCACCGCGTTTGAAAAGGGTTATCCTAATTTAAAATTACACAGTCCAATAAATCTATTGTCATCGATACGGTCATGTGTCTGATGTAGGTATAATTTTATTATGATTGATTCTGTGAACCGAATCTGTTATTGTTATCTTTTATTTAGATGTGGCACAAAAATACGTCAGAAGCTTTAATTGTGAATCCATTACCGTGATTATATTATACAAGCGGTCCACCCCGGTTTCGCACCGGTTTACTATCGCCTATGTTCATCATCATCACGGATACTGTTGGATTCTAATGGTGAAAATCGGTTCAAATCGGTCCAGTAGTTCCGGAGCCTATTTTTAATTAATATTAAAAATATCTCTAAATTTAAAATGTCACGTTCTCATAAACATAACCAAAAGGCTATCACCCTATTCTTTCCACGCCATTTACACTCAGGAACAAGATGTTTGTTACAATAGATTACAAGAATACAAGACGCAATATTACAAACCCTAACACAACCTATAAGTACCTTTTATAAGTAAGTACGTACAATGAATAAACTATACAAGTATGAGTGACGAATCACCGATTGTGATCTACTTCATTTCGGGTGTGAATGTGAATCAATGCGTACAGCGCCACCAACTTCACTTTTCAGGCGGACAAATAAGGAACTAGACACGTTCCTTTGAAATAACTCTCCGATTCTAACAATGTAATCGGTTCCAGCGCCAATGTCAAGTGAATATAATAAGTTTGTACTCTGGCTATTTATGTCATAGTGTGACGAATTGGAGGTATTGTTAATTGTGGGCTTTCTGTATCGATAGGGAGCTAGTTCTAGTCGATCAATAATAGTTATTTGTTGCTAAGTTATTGTCATTCATTGTATTTGGTGTTTAATAGGTTCAAGGGGATAGGGAGTAATATTTTTTCATTTCGATTTAGCGATGCAGTTTAGAGTACCTATCTCAGAGATTAGAGAGTCCTTTTAAAACCTGATGCAATAAAAAAAGCTCTTTGAAGAAACATAGGTAGTACCTAGTACAGAAAACATTATTACAACTTTAATTTTATCTTCCCATAGACTGTATTTCAAAGATTTATAGCTTGTAGGGATTTCTGCCAAGCAACCAAAGGTGACAAAACCGAATGATTAGTCGTTTGATTCATCAACGACAACATAGTAATCCTTTGACAATCTGATAATAAAATACCTAGGTACCGCGTTTATTATCGAGCTCCATAAAATTTAATAGGAGATCTACAATTACTTTAGAACCAATTTACAACATCACCTGTGACTACCGCCCAGCTGTGGGCAAATTGATCGATGGCTAATGTCGCGTAACATAACCTCAAATAATATGTTGCTGGTCAATAAACAACACGAATTCATTAAAAACAAATGGGTTCGTTCGAAGTGGGCGTAGAGATATCTATTAATTTAATGATGACAATGAGAATGGTTTTTAGCAGTAGAATACACGTTTGTTTGACCACAATCTCACCTGATGGTACTTGTTTACCTAATAAGTGATGAATGTAGACAAAACATAAACTCAAATGTGTAGAAGAGAGACTCACAATCTGGTTTGTAGTTGGCAGGAAAAACATGATATATGGGCACGTCCTTGGTGTTGTAACCTAAGTCTAATCTAAGGTCACACATTACTAAGATATTCAATAATCTGTGTCTGTGTCATACATTACTAAGATATTCAATAATCTGTGTGTTATGTTTTCCAGAAGTTACCTTTAAGTAATTGATGTTTGTTATTTGTCCTTTGTGCGAAGCAGCTAATAATGCAAGGGCATATTTAATTTGTAATCGAGTTAGGCACATAATGAGCCATGAGTCCTTTTTTCATTTTAATTTTTGATCTCAGATTCGCGTCCAAAACGGCTGTGCTTTTCATAACATGTAATGTTCCATCTCACTTGCCCGCACACCACTTACGCAGGCCGCCACAATAGCAATCACAAAACACTATTCCCATTGTGTTTCAATAAAATACCTGAATCGTTTTGTCCCTTTGTTGTTCCTATTTATTCCACCTCTACGTCTTTGTTAATAAAGCTCAAATTGTTATCGAAATTATAGGAAATTGCAATCGTTTTATCAATTGATTTTTCTTTAAGATGCAGGGAGGTTGAAGTTTCAAATAAGTCGAGTATTTCAAAGCTCTTGTATCAAAATCCTTTTCTTTTGTTCGATTGTTCTCATTATTGATCGAGGAGTGATTGTTTACGATACCATTATTATATTGAACTTGGAGAGTAATTGAAATGGAAACCCTTTGGTTGAAATTAAAATTAAAAGTGTTTAACAAATTGAATTAGCAAAGTACTGATCTTAAAAACTGAGCTTGACTTAGTACGTATGTTATGAAAGGGTGCAGGGAAATCTTGTTTCTCTTTCCGTACGTTTGTATAAACTTTGGCCGTTGTAATCAATCTAAAAATAAATTTTTAATATTTAAAAAACCTACCTACCTGTAAATTGTTTGCAATAGTCTGCAGTTAGCTCAAATGTTTCAATTGTTAATACTAGATCTATTTTTTTCCATTATTTGCTTAATCTGTGTATCTCACTAACTAGAATATTATCTTGTTAATGTTTTCTTGCGCAGAAGCAAAATCCGTCCTCAGATTTTTAATCTGATATTTTGCACTAAAATTCAGCTTTGTTACTAAAATATATTTTGTTTACTGTTTACCCAAACGCTTTACGCAACTTAGTTTTACATCCTTTACATGTTTAATTTATCTCACCTACCATTACCATGCAATTCCCCTTCCCTCGCCAGTGCACTACTCTTAGTGCACGTGCACTAAATCAATTTGGCCGTCGCTTAAAAGCATTTCTAACGTGCTTTATTAACTTTAAAACCCTGTTACGAGAGCAAAGGGTAACTCACCCTCTTACTTTTTGGCTTCACGTTTTGAAGCGTAAAATGATAGTGAAATGGGATTTTACTATCATTTTTATGTCATCCTCCTCTATGACATTATGTTCAGGTCAATCGTTGTAGAAAATACTCATATTTGACTATAATGTGATAAAAACCTGGTCAAGGCCTTAGTCTGAGTTTCTACAAAAATATTCGATAAACGTAATCGAGAACCATTGATGTCTTCCACGAAAAAGGCTTAGAATGTTATTAGACACTAACGAAGTTTAGTCAAAAAAATTCGATAAATTAGTCTCTTTTACGTATTCGTATTAGTGCTATGCTTGAAAGTACTGAAGTTGTAATTATGTTTGTTAACTCACACATTCATAGATTCGTTTTTATCTTCGAAATCAAGACAATTGTTGAGTGAGCGTGTTTTACCTTTATGATTGACGTGTTTGGGTTATATTTGGTACGCTCATAGGACGCAAAGGAAATACTTAGATTCGGTGCAAGGCAGACTGTGTTTCGTCACCTTTTCTGCCGCCTTTGATGTAGTCTCCATAACTGTGAGACGTCATCGTTCAAATTGGTGTATATGAGCAAACGATACGATTTCGTCGCATTTTTATTACCTACCTCATAAATCGAAATTATGACTCTTTTCATGACTTTACTCTAACTCTCATGTTTCAGATTTGATCATTCACTTCCATCTCAAAAAGCCACCTTGTATATACTCGCCTAGTAAGAGTAGAATCTGATCATAAACAAACAAATAATGCTTGACAATTCACACAGCATTATCTAGCCCCAAGCTAAACACAGCTTGTGTTAAGGGTACTAGATAACTGTTATACATAATATAATATTTTACATAAATAGATATATCATAAGGTGGTATAATAACTGAGAACGTACATTATTCAGATCAGTGTAGTCTCTTCGTATCGATTAATATAACAACAATTAATCAAACACTCGGGAGTGTTTGATTAATTGCTCAAATAGATAACTCGGTGCCGCTGTACCAGAGAATAATTATATAAACTGAAGGCACCTCACAGACACCTCTGACGATCTCGACGAAGTATAATCCAAAGAGGCTAATCCAGCGCGTTCATGTGTTATTCATGCAATAGAAGCGCGGTTAGCGTCGGCCAGGTGTGATGGATTACAGCTCGAGCTGCTTTATCTATACCTTGCACTCCGAAATGTAATAAGACAGGTTAAGGTAAACACACATCAAGACACTGAATATCTATGTGTTTAGTACTCCGCATCTAAACCATGGGGTTGCGAGCAAAGCCAAACAATAATGTATTCAAACAATTTACTCTCTTCGACGTGTTCCATGTAATTTCCATCGAAAATTTCTGCATCCGAGTGAGCTAGCATGAAGAAACGTTCAGTTTACAATTTTATATGTAGATTAAATTTTTATTAACAAAGACAATCAAATAATAGAAACAAATTAAAACTAGTATTTACAATTTGAAACCATTTAGCTTACATCAGACTGTCTACAGGTAGCTCAATTAAATTATTTATAAAATTAGCTCGAGGCTCTCTGGGTTTTAAAAAAATTGTCTGAGCGTCTGGTCGAAGCGACGCGTGACCCGAGAGCTGGTGAGTATCTGGCGCAGCGCATCAGCATTGCTATACAGGGGGACCATGCAGCCAGCGTCTTGAGGACGCTTCATTGATATAGATCAGTGGAGCTACCTGTAGATTAAATTTAAAATTCGTAAACTTCCTAAGAAAATGGTTCAAACCTAAAACAGATATGTAAATTAACTCACTCGGATCGCTAGATTCACAAACGAACTATGACAGACAAACAGTAAATCATTAGACACCTATTAGAGGTACCTTTTCTACAGTGATTTTAGGGTTTCATTTTTAATTTGTTCATACGGAAACCTTAAAATGCACATCTCCATGTATGTAGGCCTTTTACACATTCCGGTGACAGTAAAGTGGATTTCTCAAACCGCAAAATCAAAATCAGATCAGTTCCGAGCCATAGTATTTCTAACACACTTTCGCCATTCAAAAAAGATCAGCATTGTCACCATAATGAGCTTAACATTCACAAAAGCGCAAACACTGATACATTTCTACACATTATAGTTACCTTTACACTTTTATAAACTCTACCGCTTCGCCATAAGGTTTGTTATCGATGCTAAATAACGTGTGATAGTTTTAGTACCTGTCTCACAAACAAATCTAACAATTGACAATCACACAATAGCAATACTTCATTCATTACGTTGCTAGAAACATGAATGAACGTAGACGTCAATGGACGTCCCAGAGCGCGTCGTCCAGACACGGAGGCGACTCCTTTGTTGACCAGAGAGTGCTTCTTGGAATGTAATTCACTTGACTTTACACAGGTGGTCATTAAATAACTTTTCTGGGCTCATTTCCGTTCTTTAGATTAGTCATTTGAATGGCATTTTAAATTGATATGCTGGTTTGGGCTTACAGATTAAAATGATGTACCCTAAGTCCTGTAGTCATACTGTATTTAGGTTTATGGATTTTAATGGTCTACAACATATTATTTTTATTTTTATACAATTTGTAAATGAAGTCAAAACCAGTTAACCATCGACTCTATATTTAGTGGTAACGGTTATCATTAACGTCATAGCAGAATTTAATCGCAGCTCACAATATAATAATAAATCTATGTGTAGGTATATTACAAAAAAAAACATAGTTTTTTTGTCAATATAAAATGTTAGGTGGACCACTGGACGTACTACTAAAAACCTGGACAAAAAGAGAAAAAAGTTATAAGTACACAGTTTTATATCATAGATTTAAAATTTACATATTGCTTTGTAAGCAGCAGAGAACCAAATACAGGTGTTGAAAACTATTTATCGCGTTCAGAATAATCTGTTATATTATAAAAGTAGGAACAGTTATTATCATCATTATTGTACTTACCTATAGCTTGATATTCCCCAATTAACGTCAAATGAAGATCACCTCCACGTCAATATAACACCCTATCAGTTCATCAACTGGAAAAAATCCCAGCTGAGTTTCTAGGCCCATCTGTACACCTACAACCCTTTCACCTTAAACAGTAAAGCTATCAAACAAAAAGAAACTATAAGTGAGTAGAGCTAAGACCAAATTTGTAATACATTTTTATTCAATGATTCACAACCAGAAATCAGCGATAGAAAAGTGCGAAATTGCTTGGGTTGTTAGATTGAGAGGGTGGTTTCCTGTCAAGGGAAAATAGGCTTTGTTTTCATCTGTTTGATCGGCATTTTTGGTTGTTAGTTTGATTTATTATTTCGGTTTGTCTGCGAATCGTGGTTCTGTCAGATTTGATAACAATGTAACGTAGGTGATTGTGCAAAAAAATATAGACAAGCGTACTTTGTGTTCGCAAATCTACGTGTTTCTAAATGTAGATAACCCAAATAACCAAAAGCTAATTTGATGTAACAACGCTAAATTTAATTTTCGCAGACTCCACTCGCAGCAACTGTTTTGTAACAAATCGTTTAAACTGTTGTTATTGGCTGTTAGCATTTTAATGTTATGTAGCAAAATAAAACTTAACAAAAACTTTGCATACGAGCTCTAGGTATGTCCGTCTCACAAAACGATTATTTCCAGAAATTGCAAACCGGTTTCAACGAAATTAAATAAAAGCTAACTACAAACCCTGAGCACGTACAGGGTAAATAAAGTTATTCCCAACAAAAGTCTTGTAAAAGCCCAATTTGGCTTGTAATACCTTCAAATTATAGCTGACATGATAATAACACCAATTCTCTATGTGTACCCACACTAGCAAACGAAGAGAATGTTTGTTTGTCTGTAAATTAATGTTTACCCGGCGAGGTAACGGGATCGAATACTTGAATAACAATAGGTTACGAGGTTGCTTCCCAATTTGCTGAGAAACAGCGGTTTTCCTGGAACCTGTCATTTTAATTAACACATTACCTATGGCAACTGTGACAGGAACTACTTATTGTTTAGATATTTATTATTAAATATATTTAGCCATCGTTTATTTATAATATATTTGTTATACTACATGTGGTGTATGTATTAATGTTTATTTTTATTTTTTTGAAGCCACTGTCTTTGTTGTTCTTACATGTCCAATCCATCCCAAGGTTGCTTGGAAGAGATCGCTTATAACGATAAGGCCGCCTTTGTAAGTACTTCGTCTACTCGTAGCATTTATTCCTGTACTGGTTTCTGTGTTTGTGTTGTTCAATGAAGTATTATCTATCTATTTACGCCTACGAGGTGGACCGACCAAATAAAATCTGCCGTAGGAGTCCATCTGCATGAATGCTCCAGAATGACCATCAACAGGGAGAGATAGCGATATATCGTGATGCAAGCGACACAGACCATACAACAAGACTTGTCATGACGACTACGACCGTTCTGCCAAGAACGCTACGAATGGGAAGAAGAATCAATCTTCGAGTATCTATTTGCATGGCAAAAACCTGCCTCATTTCATCTACCCAGTGCTTTAAAGTAACAGGACGTTTTTGTTCGTAGGCGTAGGTAGTACTTTAAAATTCAAATTTATTCTACAGCAGGCAAAGTCAGATGCAGCAGCTATTGAAAGTAGCCCTTTGATATTGCAACTAGTTGTAAAGGGCTGAGATTTAAGGGCGTGGCCACAGTGCGCCGTCCCTACAGGGCCAGGGCTTCTGGTGCCATACGGCCTGTATTATGGGGTTTTCATACTTCATTAATATGGTTTGTTGTAAACGTGGAGATAAGGGGTTTGATACTTGATGAAAGATCAAGATTGTTTTTTGGGATTTATGAGGAAACTAGGTTCTGGCCTGTAGATTCGAACGCGCTTTTTCTTGAATACAATTTAACCTGTGCCCTGGTAATAGCACTATTTTCTATATCAAGATCCCATCAAATGTTTAGTTTAAGTAAACAAGTAAGTAAAGTGTTTGTGATAATCAAGTCACTTACGTGACTTGCTTGATTATCACAAACAAAGTTATAGTTCGTAACATTTCAATAGGTACTTCTTTTCTCAGTGTTTTTGCACAATAACGTAGAGGCAACTC
The DNA here is from genome assembly GCA_947086465.1 of Eupithecia exiguata. Taxonomy (NCBI): domain Eukaryota; kingdom Metazoa; phylum Arthropoda; class Insecta; order Lepidoptera; family Geometridae; genus Eupithecia; species Eupithecia exiguata. The sequence continues at coordinate 12,533,704 of OX352236.1, forward strand.
AATATCATGTAATAACAACTTCATAAAGTAGGTTAATAATTTCGTTATTCGCCACAGTTTCTGAGTAGGTAGGTATTTAATTAATTGTAGGTTCGTAAGCCAATATTCAAAATAATACGTGTTTTGTGCCTATCACTGAAAAAAAACAACAATGAATCTAAAAACAGCAATACGATAACATCTTATTTTATCTTTGTAGCAAAGATAAAATAAGATGTTATCGAGCAACAAAAAAATAACTGGATCCAACAAAAATCGTTTGATCAATGATGCAAAAACCTCCCAACCCTAATGCGCTTATAAAATCAAGATGGTTATAATTCATGAATGCATCGAAAACAGTAACCAAATTGGATTTAATGAGACAGATACAAGAGATGTTAGCGTTCCATACAAAATTATTCATAGCAACTAAAACGCTCCATTCAAAATAATAGTTTTTTTTTACATCCAAACCTGGGGTTGACGGCTCTCCGACAAAAGGGTGGGCCGGCCCAAATAATTGCCAAAACGCTTCAAGTGAGACCCATTGTGTTTATTTACAATGGGGTCGCACTAAGTGGGGGTAGTTTTTGTAATTGTTACTTTTGCGGAGTTCACCCTGGTGGATCAGTTGTGAACCGAACGGTGAACGAGAAACATGTCAAACATGTCCCGATCATTTCTGGTGGACGCTTTGATCAGTGATACGAAGGAGTGCAAGCCTCAGACCAGTGACGTGGTGAACCCTTACACGATGCTGGGTCACCTAGACACGCGCCCGAAGTTCTTACCCTACCCTTATCCAGGTAGCCTGAACAATCTGTTGAGCCTCGGACTGCATCCACAACGAACAGAGCTGTTCCGTCCTTTTCTAGAACAGCTAAGCTTCAGATACCCGATGCTCCATCAAATGCCTCGTCAGGAGTACTTCGAGCCGCAGCCAGAGCCTAGACCATTCGACTACTTGAAGACCGAGCCAGAGTTAGTGAGCAGAAGGAAGAAGTCAGTGTCACCGTATATGCATCACCCTTACAAGACTGCTGTGTCGCCATCGAAGAGCCAGGGTCAACGCTCCCCATCTCTGTCCAGTGAAAGCCGAAATGGGACTCCAAGCCCGCCACTCGCGCATCCTGAAGAATTACTCCCTGGCTATTCAAAGAACCTTAAAAACTTACCAATCAAAGAGGATTCTAGCAAGAGAATCAGAACAGCCTTCACAGGCACCCAGCTTCTAGAACTGGAAAGAGAGTTTTCAATGAACATGTACCTGTCAAGACTGAGGAGAATCGAAATAGCTTCCCGTCTGAAGTTGTCAGAGAAGCAAGTAAAGATCTGGTTCCAGAACCGCCGTGTTAAGTTGAAGAAGGAAGAGTCTCCATCTAGCAGTGAGGGAAAGAAGAACTGCTGCTGTGCCAAATCAACTTGCTCCAAAACGGAAAACCATTGTGAAAATGAGCAGATCGACGTTGTCAGCGATCATGACACCAGTTTTGAAGCTCAGAATCTTTCTTACAAATGAAAGGAGATCTTGAATTTATTGGTTGAAGTACTTTACATTATTGGTTCGATTGTTAAGACTGAATTGAAAAAGAAAGAACTGATGTGATTGTGAAAATCGTAGTAGTAAGACTATTTTCTGGAGCTTTAAGAAAAGTGTATTTTTGTGCATTTCTAGAGAGAAACCGAGTGAGAGTACAAGTTTTATAAGAAGGTAGCTGATAAATATTTGCATGCACAAAATTGTCGTATAAGCCGAGGTCGTAGTCTAGGGCTAAAATTATTTATTTGTAAGGCTTTCTGCGAAGGCACCAATTTTGTAAATTGTTGAAAGTGTAAATAATAATTTATGACGAGGCATTGAAATCTCGATAGCTATATTTTCTGATAAATTTACTAAATTGTTAGTAGTAATAAAACTTTTATGAAATAAATTTTCGACTATTTACTCCTTATTTCCGCACATAAACATTCTTACGAAATAAAAAGGTACTTACCTGTATCAACCAAACTCCTTGTAGAATTTGTGTAAACAAACCCTCTGTTACCGCGTCTTTTTATACGCAATTTACAATACTAGTCGATTTGAGATCATTCCTTCAATAAATATTGCTTGCAATTATATCTGAAAGTCGACGTTTTGGTGTCATGGTTTGTTTGCAAACATTGCTAAGGTATGTCTTCAACGCTCTTTTACACCTGTACATTATGAGATACCTACAATATTATCCATGTCAGGATAATATTCCAAGAAAGTAGTTTTACGTTCGTTTCTTACCTACCCTAATCAGCAAAAGACTCTATGATCATGATCTATTTTCCCGCCAGAAAATATATACGGCTTCAAATAAATCAAAATTCATAATTTAGGGAGCTTAGAGATAAAAAAAATGATATGTACTCGTATATTCACGATAAAAAATCATAGTATACTCGTACTTCCAACTGCAAAGAATCAATAAGTTTTTTTTACGCTTCTAGGAATTCATTCATTTAATACCTACCAATTACACTTGTTGGAATTTAATTATCCCGAATGTTTTCACAGGGGTCCAATGTCACTGGAAATTTTATACAGAGAATGCAAGTCAGGAATGCGGGGGACAATCCCAATGGAACCCCATCCGTGACGTCACGTAATGAGCACTTCTGCTCCCCATAACGGCCAGATATGACCGGAATTTAGTATGTGTTGAGACCCTTAGCTTGCTAAGGGTTAATAAAGTTTACGAGGATTTGAAAAGGGTTAATTTTATTGATAGTGAAAATTAATTTCATGTGAAATATTATGAGCTTTAACGATAAGAAGATTTAGAACGATAATGCTGACGAAAATTACTTTAAAGCTGTTCACGGTCAACCTGGAACAAAGTCATCGACATAAAATAGTTAGTTAGTCAAAGTTTTCAAGTCAATAGGTATATACAGGTAACCCCATAACGGAACTACGTGATCGAGTTATGGAAAGACTGCTGGCACATGCTGGATGCGGCAAGCTGAAGACAGGGCGCGATGGCGCTCATTAGGGGAGGCCTATGTCCAGCAGTGGACTGATATAGGCTGATGAGGATGATGATGATGATACAGGTAACGGTTATCTCGGTCAAAGGTAGGCACATAGAATGCTGCTTTGCCTTTAAAACATTTCAACCTCCAAGATCATTTTTGGCAAATACGAGAGGTATTTAAAGTCGTCCACATTTTTTATCGTTCCCTTTATTTCTAAGATTGAATTATTCATCTGCCAGACATATTAATTAGTCTGATTTCAATCACTTTCGTCGACCACGTAATTAAAACAGTTGTAACCACGAAATTGGAATGTAATTATCTGTTACTCGATTACAGGAATCCATTAGGTCGTACCATTGTGGCTGGATACGTTCAAGCGGCTACGACGTAATTTAGGTCTGATCCAAATGGGACTTCGGAGAATCTAATTTTCTTATCGATCGAAATAAAAGGATAGCATCTTTTATTATCATCATCAGCCTACGCTAGTCCACTGCTGGAGATAGGCCTCCCCTAATGAGCGCTATAGCGCCCTGTCTTCAGCTTGACGCATCCAGCATCTGCAGCATCTTTTATAGTACTGTCAAACAGTTGAGCATTTGAATCGACACCATTATTTATCTATGAAATGCGGTCATAGAATAAAAGTTAGGAGAAACTAATGGTAATACTGAATAAAACGTCAAGTGCGCGTCGGACTCGCGCAACGAGGGTTCAGTATAATTGTATTATTAAAATACCTTGTTTCTTGCCAAAAATCATGACTCAAGGTCTATGGGAAGTAACATATCGGTTTATGGTCCATAGCGAACATCAAACTTTTTTATGTGAATTAACAACAAATAAACGATTTTCTGATTTCTTCCTTTATTTGTGCTACAAGACCTTACTTCTTACCAAAATTAAAAAAAAGTTGTGCATAAACGGATGTTTCATTTGAATGTGTTGACTTAGAAGTTTGATTTATATCGCAGCTCCAAGAGGTTACAAACCTGAGTATAGGTATGATGTGAATTTCAAACGCGTTTCTGAGAAAAGAGAGTTGACGGATGGACAGGCGGACAGACAATTTGTGGTACGGAACCCTAAAAAACAATATTTAAAACGAAAACGAAAAAAGCTTTGCGCTGAGTTTTAGCGCGGCTTTTTGATGAATTGCAGCACATTTCCATATTTTTTACGCATCCATACTATTTTGATTCGATTTAATTATTCCTGAGCTTTGTTCCATCAATAAGCCTTAACTCCGTGTTATGTTATGATGATGTTAATTATTTATTGTGACATTTGTACCTACTGTGTATTGCAGTGTCGATCATATGTTTTACACAACCTTTTATCTATCCTAAACTTATATGGAAAATGCTTGGATAAATGACTTTCGGGGCATTAGCCATTCATTATCAAATCAACATGCTTCGCAGGCAAGTTGGGTTCATCGCAGTGGAGATTGAGAGAAGAGAGAGCTGAAGAAAGAAGCTGTTGCCTTTCCCCTGGTTCCTGTAGTCTTGTGCTCTTACGACATCCACTGAAAAATTAACCCCTCCAGAGTTGGAGGGGTCAATTCTTTTGCCGCGACCGCTATGACATTCTTTAATAACACAAACCTAACTTAATTAATAAAAAAAATAGCAAACACGATATTAGTAACATTTATATTGTCCGTGTTAGAGAATATCAGGAAACTATTAATAAATCTAGATAAATAATTAGTAGTTCCGTACATCCAGTAAACAGTACTTCGAATTTCCTTATTCCGGAACCGAAATTGCTGTCGAAGCCCGTGGAGCTTAATCACAGAAACAATCGCAAGTTCGGAGACGTTGAGCTTCGGAATAACGGAACTTCTGAATATCTTCGTTAGAGGGATATCACCAAGATTTAGGGCTTATTGCGTCTGATTGAGTTCGCCTTCTCTTAGTAACACGCCCACAAAGACTGATGGAAAGGCGTGCAAAACTGTGAGAAGAAGCTAGAGTTTAAGAAGTTTATCTCTTCTCTATACCTAGATAGAGCATGCAGGATAAAAATGTATAAAAACCAATGATAAAAGAGATCCCAGACTTTAGATCAATGATAAAAACAATGTCATGCAATGTAGGGAAGAGACTATAGACAAAACAAATAGAGAATTCCACCAATTTGCATGAAAATGGGCATCCAGAGCGGAGTTCAAAATAGTTTATGCAGTCCATAAAATAATCCGTGGCTTGTGTAGGCTTGTTCGTACAAATGTGATAGAAATTCTGTTTGAATTGAGTTCACAGTTTTAGTTCAGACTGTTCTGCAAAGAGTTCATAATAACATGCCAAGTTTGTCATAATATAGGAGATCGGAGGGCTTATTCAGGAGAGATTGCTATACGGTATAAATTTTGTTAAGTGTTTAGTAATGGTTACTCTTAGCTTAGGTACTTAATCATTGTAACATTTGTTAACAAGGGAGAGCTGTGCTTTAATTTTTCCTCTGCTAGCAAGCAGTTTTTTTAATCACTATATGCGAGGATATATTAATAGTTAATAGTTTAGATGTAAGTTTACATAAATAGTTTGTGCAACTGTTTATTCTCCGAATAAAATAAAATAAAAAATAAAATGGTAGCAGACGACAGTTATAAAACCCGAGGATCCGATACTCAAGTTAAATTTAAATAACGCTGTAGATTATTACTACCCATCCCAATATACGTATGGTGTCATCACCACTAATACTTTGCAAGTATCTCCCACGGCTTCTGTTTGCTGCCAACCATCATCCATCGAAAATCAAACACTGTGATTATTTGCGAAACGCATTTATTGTCTATGGAGGGACGCTTGCCGCGTGCGCACTTATTGCCTCCACACGTTTATAGCCACCCTCGAAATACCCTCAACCCTTATCATATAGACTTTAAAGATCATTTTTGTTTGGGTTATAATTGCCAATGGCTCGGTTAGTATGGAGTCCGCCACGCGTCCTCTTTTCAACGGTATCTGTTTGAATTAGGAACCCATTTAAATGTGGAATTTGTTTTTCATCAGCCGGTTCTTCTTTACGATTGAACTGTCATTAAGTGTGTTCTCTACTGATTTATTTGTTGATGTGATTATTCGGTCAACAATTAGTGGGGGCCAGTGGGAATTTCGGTATTTGCTTTTGGTTTTACGTTTGGTTCACTAGGAAATTGGAATGGTGAGATAAAAACATTTTTACAATTAATTGCATTAAAATCAATTTATGTTATTCCAGTCCTTTGGTATCATAACATTAACAAAAACTCTCCTTACTGTAAGGCTAGACCACACTGAATTTAATATGACCAGCATTATAATAATTTATTTGATTTTTTTAGTTTAGTATTCGTGTAGCTTAATTAAATAAATAGCGAGTCGTCTAGATATCTTTAGAAATCTCCCAAAAGATTGAATCCACCTATTCAACACAGTGATCGATTTTATTAGATTCATTCGAGGGCCCGACTAATTTGCAAATAAAATCCGACCCTACAGTAGGTATCTGCCATTCAATATTGCCAAGTGGCTTGTTACGCTTCTTCTAATTATTTATTCAATAAAACTACTATACCAATATCACCTTTATCAACTTATAAATACGGTCTATAGTTTCCCACCAGTTTGTAGCAATAAATCCCGTATCACGGTGACAACCGTGTTTTGTCATTGCTAATAGGATACGGTTTTCAAAACTTATGTCACCCATTACGTTATTACATTTATTTAATAACAGACCTTCTCTTCTAATCCTAAGGCATATTCTTCAATGACATCCTAATTGTAAGTTCGTAACGTCATGGCAACCCTGATTTTATTAAATACAAACGACAGCGTGTTCTATACTTTGAAACCTTAAAATACGGTTGAATTTAGATTGCAGCTAAGATATAAGATAAGTCCTGTCAGTTTTCTTTTGATGCAGATGTGGACAATACAATATAATTTTGTTGGTGTATCAAATTGAACGTTGATAAATGAAAATTTAAATTTGTTTTTTGATTTGTATTCGAAACAAAGTGTAGATCGATTCGATAAGGTGCTGACAACAGATAGGGCTGTAATGGACTCAATGACATTTGATAATAATGGCTTTTATTTAGACCAGACCGTCGTCGCGAAACTAATTTAAAACATTTAATATGTAATAATCTGAACTATTCTGTGAAAATCCCTCATTGTTAATTCCACATGCAATAGGTCCTAGAAATAAGTTGACAGCAAGACTTGAAGGAAGGAATGCCCTCAAGTCTCTACCTAACGTATTTTCCTTACAAGTTCCATATTGTCCTGAAGTGAAGTGGTTCGTATTAAGTTCCCATGTCATTTAGTTTGCGTGTCGCATAGATTTCTATGGTCGTACTGATTGCGGTGGCACTGTGAATGGTACTTGAGTTAAACTTAGTTGTACTGGGGTGCAAAGGTGCAAGAATCTATATGATGCAAGTCATGAGCGTTTAAGAAACAACCGCAGGTATGTGTATCAAGTTACAATCCTTTGAAAATTTTCGTGTCGAAAGCGTAAGCTAAATGGTTATTTTTCTTCGTAGATATTTGGAAACTACAAGACAGAAACATCCCACAAAAAACACGATTTGAACATTAGGTTCCAAATGTTCAAATCGTGCAAAAACTGTGCCTGGCAGTGGTATTGGGGCTTATTTTTGAAGCTGTGGGTCTGTTAATTTACTAATGCTTACAGTAGTTTAAAATAATACCTACTGAATCAATCACAAAATCCAATTCACAAACATTATCAGCTTTGCCTACCCTTTTAGCAAAAAATCAGCAACACGGAAAAGCCCCGGGGCCTCTCGAACCTAACAATGATGTCAGAATGGGTAAAGGGGTCCGACATCCTTCCGGTTATGGCTTTTGACTCCCCGATGGAGTAGGATTATCTAAACTGAGCATTGGCATAACCTGGGCTTAACGCACTTTAGAAAAGGAAGTGGTTTCAAGTATACTAACAACAAAACCCTCGGCTTCTCTCACGGGACAATTTTGCTAACTTCTTTAAAATAATTTTTGTATTAGTATTTATTACAATTTCACATACATTAAAGTGGATGAATTGCCCATACAAACGTACCTACTATCAAAATGACTTGTAATCCGAGCATATTTCCACCTTATTATGACATTTTTTGAATTCGAATAGTATTTATCGAGGTCCATTTTCAAAATACTAACCTATTAAAAAAAATTAAGCAAATCGCATTTTGAATACTTTTACGTCGATGATGCCATTTTTTGTCAAATTTGTTTTCTATTAAAACAACAATATCTTACGTTTTGTTTATTATGGAACATAATTGTACTGTCGAGTTTCAGAATAACAAACACTGTGGAAAATACAAAAAGCTCAGTCATTTTGGGTATTACGGAATATTATTACGAATTGAAGTTGCGAGCAACTGTTCCCGAATCCTAGAAGAAGAAGAGATTCTCTTTTCTTGACACTCTTTTATTTTTATGCAAGCCCCTAGGTGTCATGACATTGTACGCTGAATCCATACTATCTAACCATACTACCAATCAATTACCAATTTAAATAATGTTAATGATTAAGTACCTAGCTCTGTCTGTCGGTTTTCTTCTCATTACTAAAGTGTGCGAAGCCGCGGCCTAGCTCTAGTTCTTGATAAACTAACAAGGGTGTCGAATCACCAGTGGAAACAGCAATATCACAGCCGGGTAATTACTTCCAGCGTGACGCGGCGAGTGCGCGGAACTAATGGTGTTGCCAGCTCCAACCGGCATTTATTACAAGAGGCGATCTGTTTTACTCATCTATTTGTCATTTTGTTTTACTTGTACAGTAATAAAAATAAAATAAAAACCATTGAAAAAAAAAACAGTAAATCTTTTTATGTAAATTGTAAAATAATTCATGAAATTTTTAAAGTTTTGGATATTTGTTGAGGTGAATGAAAAGGCGGAGCTGGTCACTGCATGCCGCTCACATCAGCTCTTCTCGTGTCCGCTGCGTGCCGTCAGCTTGCGAGACACAGCTCACTTTTCCGCTGATCACGCCTTACATATATGATAAATCTCCGCTAGGTGGTGGTAGGTATCCACTAAAGCTGAGTGGAGAAGCGATGTGTGAATAACGACGTTTTATCGATAGTTTAAAACACATCTCTCCGCTCGTTTCGTCTCCGCTTTAGAGTCTAACTAGACCTTATCTAGGTAGGTATGTAACGCAGCCAGAGTTGGCACTACCGTCTTTTATTTTTGTTTGTGCAGTGCACTCGTAAAAGAGATTGCGAAGTCAGGATCACGTCAGCATGTGACTTTTATTACCTATAAACTAAAGACGATATCGCCAGTTTTGAATAGCAGACATGTACTGAAGTGTAGAACCATGAAAACGTCGCCAAATATTCCAACAACTTGTTGTCATCTATATTTCGTAGAGATTCATTTAGTCCGGATCGTGATGGTGGAACTAATTAATCGTGATCGTGTCAGTTCTCTTATTTAACCCTTTACACGTGTGGATGTACCGGACCCTGTAATACTCGACACAGTTGATCAAATACATCACAGTCATCGGATTCCCTTCGAATCATTAAGTTTCCAAGGGATGGATGTTTCAAAATAATAAAACATTTATTTTTACTACCAAGTTGGCAAACAGGCATACAGCGCCCGCACGATCGAAAAAAAAAAAAAAGAAAATCGGAATAAATGGCCGTATTTATTGAATTTCATATCATTACCTACGAATTCCAGGAGCTGAGCCTCTCCTCCTCAGCCCATATTAGTCATAAGGCTTAGACTTAATTACAAAATAAGTTTCTGGTATCGACAGATTAATATTTAGATTCGTGAAGTATTGAAATAAAGCCAATAAACCGTTTAATAACCTAATTCCGAGCGTGGCGCCAAAATCAAGTGAGGGTAGTTCCGCCGCGTGCCCGCGTGACGTCATTTCCGGCTATTTGGAACCGGAAGTCGTATTAAATGGGATTATTCGATGACGATGCCGGTATTTTGATGGGAATTTTGGAATCGTTTGATTTACATGAAAAACATTGATCTTTCTCTCCTACGGTTTTGAAGGGTTAATTTCAGTGACATTAATTTTATCGATAGTCGTTGTCACGGTCGTTGTTATTGGTTCATTTTCTTTTGTTTTACATTCTTAATCTGACGAGCCTTATCAGAACGGCGATTTGCAAGCGATTTCAAAGTGAGGCGATTGCGCTGCGGAATAGCTGCGAGCTTACTGCGCACTCGACTCGCTATTGTTAACGCTTGCAAAACGCGCTTGCGACGCACACGCCTCCTTTTAACATCGCTTTCAAATCGCGCTCGCCGCGCACTCGACTCGCTTTATTTATTTATTTAATTAGAATATCTTTTTGATATCGCTTGCAAAACGCGTTTTCCGCGTACTCGCCTTCCTTTGAAATCGCTCGAAAATCGTCACTGTGCTGTGGTTAGGTTCTAAATGCAGCCGATCGGCGGTGAAAATAGTATGAATGATACACTCACGAATACACCTGAATCAACCACCTGCAAAGGCTTATTTTAATTGATATTGTTAGCATCCATACAAACATAGCTTCCTTTTTTTGGAAGTCTAGTAAATATTATAATTTTCTGAAATTATCAGTCTTATTTTTATATGATTATATTAAAATGTAATGTAGCCATTCCGAGTGAACGGGATGGCGCCATTGTATAAGAAGTTGAAGAAAAAAGTTGCCATTGTGAAAATATGTTAGAAAGATGATTATTTTATCAAAAAAATGCTACTGCTTATTATCTGATACTCGCGTTTTAACTATGTTTTCTAACAATATTGTTTAAGATTTTACGTGTATTTACCTTAGTATTCGGTAAGTAGGTACCTACGTAAGTGTATGTAAGTAGGTACTTGATACATCCAAGTTACTCTCAAGCCATTACTGCCATGCCAATACCTTTCATACTCCTCCATCTTTGTCGTTCATTGACAAAACTGGCATCCAGTTCATTCATAAACTAAAAATACAACTACAAAATACACATCCATGACCATTAAGGAACAAAACTGGATTCGCTTCGGGCTCTTCGGTCCATTCATAAAAATTTGAAGTAAGGATGGTTATCAATGAACACCTACACAATGGATGTATGTATGTATTTGTAGAATGTAGAATGGTGTAATATGTCATTGCAGATATGTAGCGGTGACTTTGATTGTGTACGATTTGGAATAGGTTTGGTTATGAAGAGAGAGCGTGAAATATAGAGTTGTATTAACATGGGGCAAAACATGATCAAGAAACTTGCAAAAGGAGATTTTAAATCCAGGAGGTCGTGACGTAAATTTATTTTTTGATATTTTTCCTAAAATTTGAACTAATTATCAATTGAAGTAAGTATTTATTTTCAAACACAAATTAAATTATGGGTTTTTACTTGGCCCGAGATTTTACAGGGGTTTTAAATATCTAAAGTTACTCTAATTAGACAATTTAGAAGTTTTTGTATGGATTGACGACTAACTAATCAAGTTTCAGCTAGGTTTATATCAGCCGAAGGCCTCTTGTCCACGCACGGGTTTTTGGCGTAAAAATAAAAGTATTGTTTACGACGCGACGCCCCGCGCCGCGCCGTGTGTGTGCACGGTTGTCAGTGTTGTATGGATTCTATGGATCACTGTGGAAGCTTGTTGACATTCGGTGGCCGTACAACGGCAGCGGCGGCGGCGCTGTAAATCGTAGATTTTTACGACAAAAAACCGTGTGTGAAGAAGTACCCTTAAATATTTGTAGGTACCACGACTCATATTTGAAAATTCAACCAAAATACCTATCAAAAATAGAGACATTTTGCACAAACATCCTCGCAGAAACATTTTACGTACACAAAAGATCAAGTTCGATATTGTCTCCGTTTTCAAAGAGCATCGGCACCGCCCCCTCTAATTGATTGCATAACTGCTTCTTTTCATTCATTTCATTCCTTCAGGTCGTTTGACATGCGGCGACAAATCGGCTCCCAAGATTCTTTTGTTATCATACTACTGGCAACACTAAACATCCAATACCATCTTTGAATTCGGAATTCTAACGTTCAAAATCAAATGGATGGCGGTTTTCTTTGCCAAAATGATATAAGAAGCGTTTAGAGGCATTTTTGGTAAGAAATTGATACGGAGTTATCGTTTCGTTATAATGCTTTGTGGAATTTCATGCGTGCCTTCGGTTTGAATGAGTTTTTTTTGTATTTCTATGCGAAGTCAGACGTATTGTCGCCGGTAGAGTGCTACTTGAGTGTGAATGAATGAATGCTTGAATTTGTTATGGTGAGCGATTTATCTGTCATTTTTACAAGCGCCTAACGTAAAGGTTGATTTGGCAGTTACATATTTAGTTGCTATTCTTATTATTATTTTCCTTTGGTACTTACATAACTTAGAATTTGAGGGTGTAAGGGGAACTCCCGCATCTCGTCTCTGAAGTCAAACCTAACCTGCACGTGGTGCACCTTGCTAGTTATTGGCTCTTGAACTAGGCTCTGGTGAAAATATCAAACAATATTCATAATTTGATCTCATTTAATTTAAAAAAAAAATGTTTTTTTGCACTTTGCTTTCTGGTGACGGCTTAGACTCTTAGAAAATAGATTTAAGTGTAAATAATAGTAGTAATTATTTTATTCTGGTAGGTATTGTAATTTCATCAAAATATAATGTCTTTAGATATCTACAATAATTTTCCATACTTGCAGAATTGTGTCTAATCAGACCATATTGCAATTAACAAAGAATTATCATCACCAACTTAGAATTGTCATGATTAGTGAAACACAGAAACAGGGAATTTCATACCTACAAAATATCTACATAGTTCTTGTCAATTGTTTTATTTTTAAAGTGATGGTACCTACAGTAAAGTTATATTCAATTCTATAAAGTGTATACCTACATGTTTTATTCTTTATAGTAGTGTCGCGCGTCCTTATTGTAGAATCATCCCGTTTTAGTGAGACTACCCGTATTAAGTATTTTGACTGTTATCTGTACCAAGTTGAAAATTGACATAAGTATAAAGGTAGCATATTTTAAATCTAATGTTGCAACGTTAGATTTTAAAAATTAGATACTTATTTGTTTATAATCTGAGGTATAAAGAAGAAAACATCATACCTACAACAGAAAATACTTACATAATTTTATTCTACCTATGAATTCCACACAAAGAGCTCCATAAAGTTACAAAGCATATTGTAATTCACGAATTATCAATAATAAATTGCATATCAAAGTACAATGCACCCTCCATCAGACATCAGACCCTACAGGGTCCGCGGGTCCGCAGCAACTACCCCGCATACTGCGGCAGGCTCGTGCAAAACATCTGTTAGTTTTTATCCCATCTCATATTTGACGCATCATTTGCTTCTCAAACGTCACGCTTTCCACTTATTATCCATTTTTATATCATTTCTACAATAAATTTAATGCCAAATAAAATTCCTTGCCCCGCCTTTACGTAATAAATAACTTATAGAGACAAATTTTTGAAAGGAACGCATTCCGTAAAATTACTATAAAAATCTATTGTTGTAGAGATTTTAGTGACGAAATTGTGTTAAATGTAGGGTTTTATTTGGATTTGCGGTTGTGAGGGGTCGGGATAGTTTTAATGTATTTTTGTGAGTGGTAGGTACTTAGCGGGGTTTTGATGTGTACTATAGTTAATTGATAGTTTTGTTGGTTTGTTTGAGAACACTTCGGATTTGATGAAACACGATGAATTATTTTTTAGCACCCCCAGTTTTTAAAACACATTTCCTAAGAATTGTTTAATGTAGTATTTTTATCACGGCCACCAAAGCACTTTCCCAAAAGTAATATTTTTACCCATGCTACATTTCAAATGATACCTAAAGCATACAGAATACATAATGGCTTTTAAATTGGGTAATCTGTACCTCAATTAAAAAGCAAAAAAATTGGTAAATTTACGGCTTCAAACGCATTCTAGTAATCGTGGTCACGGTTTGACGTTTTCAGTCAGGAAATAACTTTAAATATCTATTATCGAGATTTCTAAAATCGCTTGCACTCTAACCATAAAAATTGTATGTACTCTAACTCGCTGGCTCTACAACCCCAACCCCCAGGGCCTCACCAACTATTACCAATTCCATGGGCTAACGAAGTAGCGACGTCCGGCACGTGGCCCAGAGACGGCTAATTACAGTGTTTGTTTATAAGTACACAAGTAAATATTTAGGATTGTATGGGATTAAATGAGATGATGAAATTAGAGATGATAAGCAATTCGTTTTCGGAGGAAAAAATAAAAATGACGAAGGAAAATATTACTCTGTAAATTAAGTATACATATATACCCTACATACTAAAGTATCTACTAATAGATAAATCTGTTTTTCGAAAGATTTATCTACCGGATGAGATCATCATCATCACCAGCAGCCTCTTACGTCACCCACTGCTGGGAATAGGCCTCCTAAAGTCACAAAGTCAGTTAACATACCTAATCACGACAGGAACCGTATTGAACAAAACCTATACGATTATTTCTTCCAACCAAAACAATAACCATAATGGGCTAAGTACCTACTCATTAAACTCATTATAAAATCCACTTTGAAATACAATAAGTACAATTAACAATGTCACTCGACGTAATGAAACAACCTATCACATCCAACCACAAAGTAAACTTGTAAAGTACTACAAGTTATAACAACCCTGTATAATACGAACACCCTTTATAATGACAAGTTTTGCGCATATGTTTGGATATTGGATGAATTTTGTTAAAAACAGTTGGAATTTAAACTTTACCGTACTGATTTTAAGGTTCTAATAAATCAATTCGTACCATGCTTATTTGAAATCGAGAAATTGTATTCTATTTGGGTTACTTACTTAAGTCCATATTATATCCTCCCAAAGCGTCATTTATTTAAAACCTTCAATCAACCTAATATAAGGTTCACTTTAGAAATAAACTAGCTTCCGTTGATACAAAACCGTTCTGCTAAAATAATCGAATCTTTATTGGTAACCAAATAGGGTTGCTTTGAAGTTCGCAATTTGAATCATACATTCTAATTGAAGAAGTGTGACGGATCAAACCAGTTGGTTTTTGAATTAAACATTTAATTTGTTTCCTTTCTTCGTTTTGAATTTATTAACGGTGACAAAGACGGGATTCGATATGCTGACGTCATTATTTGAATAAAGTCTTTTGTAATAGAATAAAATAATTATTGCTTTAGCTAAATATTTAGATTGTGATTTTGAAAGACGGTTGATTGTGGCAAAATAAATTATTGCTAAATGTGATTAAAGTTTTTTTTAGCATTGTGATTTAATCGAATAACACTTTTTTAGGGAATGTTTTAAACCTCTATGTCATGAACAATAGGTTTTACCAGCAAAAGAACGAAATAAAACTGTGTATTAAATGAATGAAAACGTAATAGCACTCTAAAATAATACAAAAAAATCAGACGTTGGTGTCAATTCGGCACAAAAATGAAACTATTTGACAGCTCTCAAATAAAGCCGTCCCTTTTTAGTGATCGAAATAACGAAATGGCATTGCATCATTTTCAGTGATTTTAATTTACCTTAGTTTCTGTGACATCTGAATTTTGACCCCTTTGACATAATTTCAGGTTACATTCATCCACTGGTGAACACACCTCCCCCCAACGAGAAGGGGGGGGGGGGGGGTGCTATTAGCATTTGATGATTACCTAATTAGGATCTGAATCTAGAGACAACGTAGAATACGTAATTTCTAGAATGGCCCAGATGGTCCTAGAACACTAAAATGCACTCATTACGCGTACACCACTTTCAGTTTTATGCCTTGCGGTCCAAGGTTTATTGTTGCATGTTAATAAGTTTTATTAGTACTGTCGGACATTTATTCGCCCGCTGATAGTATTTCTGCGAGAGTCGTATTCACGTCGTATTGGCGTTGAGGCTTGGATGTGTGAAAGTAACTCCAATACCGTAACGCCGGAATTTCCAAGATTTGGCAGGAAGTAACATTTGTAATTTTTGATCGTGTTTTCGATTCTGAGCAAAATTAAGCCTGCATAAACAGCAAGAATATTTTTTTTTCTAAAATAAATATTTTTGATAAAAAAAGATTATTACATTAACCTGCATAAGACGAAATGAATCCCAAAACTTTTTTCTTCCCAAAACTACGTTTTGACTGTACGGAAAATCAATTTTAAGGCAATAAAACTAAAAATAACAAAATATTTTTGATGGTCATAAAGTTTACGATTTTAGTTAGTACCTTAGTTATGGGAGTCGAAGCAGAATTGATTCAACTTGACTTGATACAAAAAAATGACAAAGTTTCCTCTAAAATACCTACTCTAAATCTTCATTTTTACTAAGATAACCTACTTCTACGGAAAAAGCAGTTTAATTTGCTGTAAAACATATTTAAATGAAATTTCATATACGTGTTCTATAATTATGATTTTACTTCTACTACTACTAAGAGTATTATTTTATAGCACTAACAAATTTGTAAATAAAACAAGTGAAATGGCGCGCGCGCCGGCCGTTCCGTGGCTCTTGCCTTCCTTTTGCGCCTTCCCCGAGAGGCGTGCGCTCGTCCTTGTCTCGAAAAAGCGAACCTATTTCGTTTCAAACTATAACTGTATAAGTATTTTACTTCTTTTATTAAATTGTTTGACCTTGGTATGTAGATTTGTCCTACAGAGGACACAGAGCCCTCTGCCTTGCAGTAAGAAACTCTGGTCTACTAATAAATAGATTTATGCAGAGTCACGCCTTAAAAATCTCTCGATAATGATAACCTTCTGAGCACCGATATTATAAACACTGTCGTTACTTTTCTTTTAAACAAAAGCACGTTCTTATTAGTTGAGTTTTGTGCTTACACCCTTAAGTGTAACAAAAATGAAGGACCAAACTTTCAGGGGGGGTTTAACTTTGATATCATGTGATCGATGCTGAACCCCCTTTAAGTTTTGGTCTTTCTTTTTTGTTACACCCTTTACAGTTAGTAGTTTTGGATAAAAGGTTCTGCCTACGCCTTCGCTCGTGGGATAAAAAGTAGCCCTTATGTTATAATAACTCCCACGTTTTTAACTAGGTACATTTTTGCATTTTTGCAGCGGAAATCTGAAATTTGTATTTAATATGAACATGCAGATGTAACTCTGTTAAAACATGAACTTCTTTTCATTGCGTAAATGAGATCGTATAGGATAGAAATAACCTTTTTAAGTTTAAATTAAACGCTTCCAAGAAACCACGCAAAGAAGCCTATAGTTAAGGTTCTGTACCCAAAGCGTAAAACGGGACCCTATTACTAAGACTCCGCTGTCCGTCTGTATGTTTTTCCGTCACCATGTTATAGTCTCATGAACCGTGATATTTAGATAGTTGAAATTATTACAAATTATGTATTTCTGCTGCCGCTATATTAACAAATATTAAAAAACAGAATAAAATAAATATTTAAAGGGGCTCCCATACAACAAACGTGATTTTATAAACTCGATATTGACCACGGCAACAGGTAGATGCTTGAAATATTCACAGAATATGTAGTGTAAATAACTTTAAAAATAAATGGTTAAATTAAAATAAAATTTATATTTAAGGGGGCTCCCATACGACAGATATAATTTTTTGCCGTTTTTATAGATAATGGTACGGAACCCTTCGTGCGCAAGTCTGACTCGCACTTGACCGGTTTTATTTGTAATTATGATCTAATTTTACAAAGAATTTACCACATCCAAGCTCCACACTAACCAGCTCTGCGAGAACACCATTTGTTTCAGTTTTAGTGCCCAGCTAGCCATTAGGGCCCAGGACCTATCCACCTTATAGATCTGTATGCAAGGGACGCTGAATTTATACTCTCCAATCTCATTCTAATGAATAACACTTAATTAAATGGGGGTAAGGTGCAGTTTGCGGTCTAAGTTAAGACTTGATAGAAAACTATTTGGAACTATTTATTTAGAATTGGGTTTTATTGTTGTTTTGTGGTTTGGGATGGACAAGAGAATTTAAAACTATAGTGATTAGTGGTGTGTGAAGTGAGTCAGTCAATGTTTCATCATCATCATCATCAGCCTATATTAGTCCACAGCTGGACATAGGCCTCCCCTAAAATGCTTTCAAAACTTGACTAGATCGCCGAGTCCAGGCTAAAATTATAAGAGGTTTTGTTAACCCAGTCAACCAAACTAGACAACCGGTTGTCTATGTGGAAAGAATTTTCCGCGGGGACAACCAGTTTCCTGGATGTAAAAACTGGCGGCTGGATAAGAGTGAGTTTATATCAACCCTATTCTAGGAATTAACTTAGTGGTCCGAATTACCTAGTGGATGAAAACCTACCAACCTAAATTTATATTTACAGATCATTCAAACATTTGTCCCGAAAGGGTCATTCCTCCACTGTGCCACAGATGTCGTCACACTTGTATTGAAACTATATATCACTCATATAAAAATGGAAGTAAGATCCAAAATCGACAGATCGCGTGAGATTGAGTAATAAAGATTCAGTATTACCAATATGTAAGTTGGAGGTGTGAACTAGACTGATGGATGGATATAATCATTTGAGTTTTTAAACGTTTTCTATATGTAATGGATATAAAACATGCGAGGTGTTAACTACGAACCTCAATTTTGGAAGAATACCAACGTCTCATCCTAACGGGGGATATCAAGAGTGGTTCGACGTGGGTTGGCGCGAGTTTTTTTCTGTGGTTTTAAACTTTTTTTGCGTTTCACAAGCTATAAAACTAGCGGAAAAAGTAATTTGCCGCATCGAAAACCATTTTTTATGTACTCATAATAACAAAAACTTCGATGCACTGGTATTTTTTGGAGCATTTGGGAAAATACGAGATTTTGAGCTTAAAACAATACGTTTTCTTAAATGCTCCCAAAATACAAATAAATCAAAGTTGTTTTTATCATGAGTTCATAGAAAACAGCTTACAATTTGCGACATATTACTTTTCCGTTAGTTTTATTGCTTTTGGAACGCAGAAATAATTAAAAACCACAAAAGTAAAATCTCGTCTTAACCCGCTTTGAACCACCTTAAGGGATGAAACATTGGTGTTCTTTCAAGACAAACCCGGTTCGAAGTTGACCCGCTTACATCCGTAATGAATTCCATTCAGCGGTTCATTATTCAGTCTTCGCCATAAGCAAAAACAACCTAGATCATAAAGAGATGACACTTTAATGCTTATAAATTATTCATCAATTTATTTCGAAACAGGAATCGATCCTACACCTCTCTGTAAAAGCTTTCTGAACAAAAACAAAGCTTGTTGTTCATCACGCCGGTAAAATAACAGTTTCAAATCAGCTTCAAATTACAAGGATATTTCGTAATTTAACCTCTCCCACGCCTCTGTTGTATCTTGGCAACGTTATTGAAATTGCTTATCAACTTCGCGGCTTTGTGTGTAAAAATAAATATCTGATAAAATTGAAAACCTTATTGGAGCGGTGAATTAACTTGAAAAACATAATTTCCTTCAGCGGTTTTGTGTTGCCAGCATCAACGTTCAGAGCCGCGAGTCCAATTGACGATAGATCGACATGTGATTGTGACGTCTCATATATGTATTTTTTTAATGCTGGACAATTCACACATCATTATATCATACATAACACATGCTCTGCTTAACTTAACTTGGGGTTACCCAAGTTAAGCAGAGCATGTGTTATTAGTACTTGATATACATAAACTGATATACAATTATTAATATAAGTACATAGAAAACGACCAGAACACCCGGAACAAATATCTGCATATCGTACAAACTTGTCCCCATGCGGGAATCGAAACTGCAACCTCCTGGGTCGCAGGCGGACATTCGCCCACCGCGCCACAGAGGTCGTTCGATATTTGTATGTGATCTGCGTAGTTCACTGTCCGCACGATAGTGGCGTTGTACAAAAACTTAACGAAAAAGTCGTCACGATCACGTCTCGTTACTATCGTCAAATAGACTCACCCTACAATTTTTATTTTTGTATAAGTCACGTTGCACGGATAAGAGTCCTGTCAATACCCTGTCAGAATATTTATGAAAATTTGTTGTAAACTCATAAAAATATCGAAAGCTTCCCTAAAAATAGCGATAGGTAGGTATATACATAATATGAATACTAGAAATAAACATAAACTCGCTGTGCCCACAACCAGGCTTCACAAGATTAATGTATCTTTTAAAGGGCAATGTATACGCTTCTACAACAAAACTCCTAGTGAGTTGCAAAAACTATCAGTAGGTACCTAAATAAATTCAAACAAATTGTCAATACCTTTCAGTGCAAAAAGGCTTACTACAAAATAACAGATTAGATTAAAGAAGATAAAGCTTGGGACGGGTTGTGCTCCAATTCCAAAAATAACAACTAATAACCTAAAGGTTTCTTCACCGCTCCTTTACATTAGTGTACATACCTCAGCGACAAATTTTAAAAATATACGCTTATAGGTAGGTAGGTATGCTTTTTTCACTTTAAAGACGTTGAAATTCTCAACGAACACCAAAATACATACGCCATCTGCACGTGTGTCCTTTTTACAGCGTTTATACAAATCGCTAGAGGGCGTGGCAGTTTAAGGTTAATTTAGTTTTATTAATGGCGACGACGACAGTGACGTTCCGTTGGACGCATCCGAAGCCAGGTGCGAGACACGAGTCTTACAAAAAACGTGACTTTGTGGATACTTTTTCTATGTGCTTTTATGTGTGTGTGTGTTATCAATACGCATTTTATCACGACTTACCTTTATAGTCTTTTGTAGATGATTAAACTAGTATCCCATGTTTTTCAGATTTTTCTTCAGTTCTTTAGTTGTTTTGTTATGATGTTCAAATAAAATCATTTTTTGCTTTCTAATGTTAGGTACTTTCTAATTTTGTACTTGTATCATTTTTAACATAGGTCGTTGGACAAGGCAAGTCAGAAATAGTACAATTTTAAAATATAAAAAACAAATTCACTATCGTTTCTGACAAATCAAGACTTACTTACAGCAGCACTGTTTCCCCAGACTGTTATGGCATAGCTTATTATCGAATGGACATAAGCATAAAACACAAATAATTCCCAAAACCCCTGGTAGATAGGTATGGTAAGAAAACCAATAAAGTAACGATATATTCTTTCCCAAAAAAATTTTTTTTCCTAATTTATATTAGTTTCATAGAAGTGAAACTCCGTTCAACTAGATTTACAGCATTAAAAGATGATTGCTCTAGCCTCAAAGAAACTGCGATATTGCCCCGGGGAGGCCTAGGCGGGACAATATAGCCTGCTATGGACCAGTACTTTGAATGGTTAGCGGTTTGGTAGGGACAGCAAAACAGTAACTGGTTAATAAGTTCTCTTAGAAAGTTTTCGTGCGAGCTTAACAAATTGGTAAGCTATTATTTGGCTCTAGTTATTAAGTTCTTACCTAATTAATTATCAAGACATAAAGTTACATGTTTTTATGATTTTGTGACCTTATTTAACATTTGTTAAGATTAATACCTGATACTACCTAGGTACATACCAACGCTGAAAACAGGGTAAGTATACGATAAACCGACCCTGTAAAAATTTAAATGCACCATTATTTTTAGACTATAAAACCACGCAATAATATCCGAACTCCTTTTTTCCAACGCTATCTATACTTTCTACTACACACGCACATCTATCTATAAGCGGAGAGATTCAATACATAACTAGACTGGACCAGACCGACTTATTGCCTGATAGTGATAGTGCCTTTGTGAGCCGTGTGAGGTCGCGTTGTCTGGACCCACCACACAAAGCGGATGCTCCAAGTGTTTTAGCCATTTTAGTTGCAGTGTTGTCATTGTCTTGTTAAGAGCATAAAATTCTAAACTCTTCTTCTCTAAATAACTCGCAGGGCTTTCACAGGCACTATAAGCATCTCCTTGTACCAGACCAATGGCTGTTACAGACATTGGTCGATGGTACCTATATGCAACAAAAGGACCGTGAGTTAAAAAAAAAGTGTTTGGAAATGAATTGACTTTATTACAGTGTGCTTGAAATTTTAGGGTACGCTTTCAAAATGAATGTTTTTTTTTGTCAGGTTGCACAGTTAAGTCAATATTTTGACGACTATAATACAAAATATTTCTACTATTTTTTTGCTAACGCTACCCGTTATCTACTAGTACACACATCTATGGGCAGATTGCTGCGGGCCTCAGCGGCCGACACTTAATAAACGCAATCAGCCCGCGATGTGCACTAAACGTCATTACTGGGCTGGCTTACTAGACCAACCAACTAATGGCCTAACAAAATGTAGTGTCTGGCAATGGACACAGGCTTGCCACTCCACGACCTTTCTTGTAGCAATTTCTGGCATAAAGCATTTCTTCTCACTAATATTATAAAAGAGAAAGATTGCATCTTCGGATGTTTGTTACCTCTTCACACCAAAACTACTAAACGGAATCACAGATGAGGAAATGTTACTTTGACGGAACCGTGAAATTTTGCATACAAGTAGTTCTAGTCCTGAAATAAAACATAGGCTACTTTTTATGCCATAAATCAGTTCCCATGGGATAGAAATAAACTTAAACAACGCGTGCGAAGCCACGGGCAGAAACTAGTTTTCTATAAAGCACTGAGGCTGCTGAGCCATAAACGCTGGAAAGGCCTCTCCCTCACACTTCCAAATATCTCCGTTTTTTGTCTCTCACTCTCACCACTCCGGGTCTTAAGCTATGAAACCATCCCGCCACCGTATACGTGACAGACCCAGTCATCGCCATCTTCAGAATACCAAGAGTTATAGGGTGAGGAGATTTTCCAATATCAAACAATACAATTTCTTAATAAAATAACACAAAGGTATGTACAGTACCGATAAACCAATCACTTTGTTGGCTTGTTTGTCTGTTTGCAGCTCTCTTTACCTTTCCAATAACATAGAGTTCATCGTTTAATCTCTAAGATAACATACTGAGTCAATTCTGACAAGTTTTGTAAACAGCCATCGGGTCATTGATATAAGAAACTATAGAAGTGATACTCCTCCTCAGCTGAGTCTTTGAACAAAAAAATAAAGTCGTGTCGATGACTAGCGCCTCTTTTATTGAATTTGGTTATAAATAATGCTCGTTATCAATTTCTTCTTAGTTCCTTGGGCCAGTGGCGGCGTAGCGTGGGCTGGCACCCGGGGCGTTTTTCTACCAAGCACCCCCCCCCCCCCCTTGGGGGTCGGTTGACTATCCGCACCCTCAATTTCTAACAATAGTAATTATAAGTAACGGCGAGCGAAGCGAGCCGCGACATTTTTTTGGATTGTCGGATGTTAGATGAAAAGTAATTGAAGTTTGTCATAGGTGACGTTAATAATTGACTTGATTGTGACCTTATTAATATTAAATGTTTGAGTTTAAAGGTGACCTATAATTTAAAAAATAAATGTATTAATTACTACGGCTAGCGGAGCGAGCTACAATAGGTAATTTCGGAGTTCGGTGAGGTTAGCAAAAATACAAGTACTAAGACCACGACGAAATTTTTATTTGGCGATCCACAACAAAGCTAAAAACGAACCGGCGAGCGTAGCGAGCCGCCGAAATTTTTGTTACTTTTTCGGGTGATCACAAACAAGTTAAGGAGAGTACGAAAAAATTAATGACAGCGAGCCCTGAAACGTTTGGAGAAATTCCGCACCCTCAATTTCTAACAACAGGAATTATAAGTAACGGCGAGCGAAGCGAGCCGCGACATTTTTTGGATTTTCGGATGTTAGGTGAAAAGTAACTAAGTTTGTCATAGGTGACGTTAATAATTGACTTAATTGTGACCTTATTAATATTAAACATGTGAGTTTAAAGGTGACCTATAATTTAAAAAATAAATTTATTAATAACTACGGCTAGCGGAGCGAGCCACAATAGGTAATTTCGGAGTTCGGTGAGGTTAGCAAAAATACAAGTATTCTAAGACCGCGACGAAATTTTTATTTGGCGATCCACAACAAAGCTAAAAACGAACCGGCGAGCGTAGCGAGCCGCCGAAATTTTTGTTACTTTTTCGGGTGATCACAAACAAGTTAAGGAGAGTACGAAAAATTAATGACAGTAAAAAGTAAGCTATGACAATGAATGAGAAAAGATTTTTTTTACGATTTACAACAAAATAAAGCACAGTACAAAGCAATTACTCATTATTGCACATCAAATATAATAGTTACACAGGGCAGAAAAAGACTAATACAGATAAAGTTGTATGTACAATTATCCTTATCGGTTTGAGCGATCTCTGCTAGGCAACCTTTCTACACCCGATTTAGAAGTATCCAAGTATTTATTTTGCAATCATAATAAAAAACAACGGCGAGCGAAGCGAGCCGCAATTTTTTTATATGTCTGCGTGTGAATTTTCGGTATCACCCCTTCGGATTCGGATTTGAAGCGCCATCTGCGCGCCCCGAGGGGTGCCGAGATGGCACCCCTTGGAGCTCGGTACCCGGGGCGGACCGCCCCTCCGCCCCCCCCCTTACGCCGCTAGTGCCTTGGGCCAAACCTTGAAATTTTATAAAAAAAAAATTGTGATAGTAATTATGACGTAATTAATCATTTCAGAAGCATATTTTTTCCCTTAGCATTATTTTTCCGCTATTTACTTTAGAACTCAATAGATGGCAGATATGTTTCGCAAAGCAATAGTGGTTGTTACTGACACTATTATGTCAAACCATGCACAGTATATGCCAAGTCTACCTTGTTTTAATTTTACCGGTCTAAATTCAAATTAATTTCAGATATCTTTTCACTTTGTCTTATCGAACTATATATTTTCAAATTCATTCCTTGTGCGAAAGCAAATTTTTGACACTGGCAATGCCCAAATTGCAGATATACAGGTTTCCTTCGAAATGTTTAAACGATTTGCTGCTGTCCACAACACCAAATACAATTATGGGCTGCTTCACACAAGCAGCCAAGGAGTTGAGTTGTGTTTCTATGGGCTCCCGTTATTGATATTCTCCCAGACTTTGCTAAGTTTATTGTTCGATGAGCCCTCAGCACCTCGAGCCAGCGCCAAGTGTTAGTGGCTGGCGCTTGTTGGGCCAGCTAGTTTGTGTTGTACCTACAGCAGGTGTTAGGTACAACTTGCAACTAAGTATACCCAAATAATAGATTTCCGTTGGGAGAGACAAAACAATATGTACTCGTATTTTTCAGACGTTGCTAGATCCATGTTGCTGGGCTATCGCTCAAATTTCGCTGTGGAATAATTACGCTAAAACCACCCATATCGACATTTGAAAGCCCTTTGAATGGCCATCATAATTTGCAATTGCATGGCGAAGGCCATTCAAATGGCCTTCAAATGTCAATTATAGGATGGGCGGTTTCAGCGTAATTCCACTGCTGTGCTTATTACGGGGTCTCCTACCCTAGTTCGAATGACGATAGCTCGATGTTCATTACCTCGATGTCTTTTCCTCGACGGTACATTTCTTCGATGGGTCGTTCACAATAATTCACCTGAAAAAAATTAACTGAATACAAATGTACATCTAAAACATCGAACAACCTACTCAGGAAACATTCTTAATTATAACATAATCATTATTAAAAAATTATATAGCTAATAAAAAAAACGATTTGTGCAGAACACTGCTGTCAAAGAATACGTTGTCGATTATGCCACCAAGTCGACAGACCAGTCAAGTCTAAGAGACGACGATGTACTGTCCCAAAGATTTTCGACGCGTCGGGCTGTGGACTTTATTCTAAAACTATTTAAGGCTAGTTGAACTCGGATTAATGAGTTTTAACACAATCATAACTAACGAACCATGAAAGTCTTCGAAATATTTTAGAACCGCCTTGTACCTACATTTAAGCCTAGGTTCAAATAGCGTCGGAGTCAGCCTCTCATTTCCCATTCAGGACAGCAGCCGCTGACAAACTGGACTAAACCAACCTCGAGCCTGGTCAACAAGCGTACCCACAGGTGCGGATTCCGGATCTAAGTATAATTATTTCTGGTTAAAGACATTTATTTCGACGTTTTATGACCATATATTTAAATGAATCTGTTTTACTAACTGGAATTTAATGGTTCGTCACCATGTTGTTGGCCGTCAAAAATAAGAAATCAAAAACGTTTGTTTCTCTCGGCAAATTTTAAACATTATTTATATGAAAAATAAGGTGCTATTTAATTTTCTCCCACAACTTTTTTCTAGTACAATTGAAATTATACTTAAACTCTCAAACCCTGAGTCCGTCCCTGCAGGGGCAGTGCAGGCTTTGATTGCTGTCCACTCTGGGGGGATCATGTATTGGCAGAAACGTCGGAAATGTCTCCATTCTCTAGGGGCGGATTTAATGGATTGGACAAACATGGATCCTTGTTTAATATTAAAAGGCTATTTGCTACAATAAAATATGTATTAGCTTATTCAATAAATAATAAATAAATAATGCTAGACTATCCACACAGCATCATCTAGTCCCAAGCTAAGCAGAGCTCGATACTAGATGACTTGAGATATTGTATATTATTTTATTATGTATAATACCTACGTTATATAGATACATATTTTGTAAAATACCTACTTAGAAAATATACAGAACACACGGAACAAATATTTGCAGATCAAACAAACATTCGTCTCTAGGCGGGAATCGAACCGGCAACCTTCTGCGCCGCAGGTGGCCTTTGCCCGCCGCGCCACATCGGTCGTCAATCGTTTTTTATAAATTATCTGGGTCATTTTCAAAACAGGTGTTAATATACACCAAAAGATAAATAATCGGGCCAGTCTTCTAAAGGAAATTCCTGTGGTCCGTATTTATTTTTGTAACCATATACGTTAAAAGATTTATACCTACTTTATTAATTTGTATGAAAGCTTAGCGTGTTTTGACGCCATATGTATGGCGCTCATTAGGGGAGGCCTATCTCCAGCAGTGGACTGATATAGGTTGACAATGATGTGAATGGACGAACTGTTGTATCTTCCTAGTCTAATAAGATCTTGTTTACACAGTTTCAACACTAAATTGTTCCAGTTTTCATACGTTTTCGAAAACTTGGTTATGCTCAGAAAATTTATTCGTCTTTTATACTTAAACGAATGAAAGTGCATTACGATAAGTTGTTTTACAGGTTATGAAAGATATCTATTATAATTTACAATGTACTAGCAGCGCCTTGCGGTTTCACCCGCGTAGTTCCCGTTCCCGTGGGAATTCCGGGATAAAAAGTATGTTCTATGTTCTATTCCAGACTATAATCTATCTCTGTGCCAAATTTCAACCAGATCCGTTCAGCCGTTCTGGCGTGATAAAGGAACAAACATCCATCCATCTATCCATCCATCTAAACTTTCACGTTTATAATATTATATATATATATATAGTGAGATTAGTGAGATTATTCTAAAGCTACGCTACCGAGTTATATCTGACAGTCTAGACTTCATCATTTGTTTTCAAATAACTGAATTCTTTTAACATTTCTATGGAAAATTTGTCGCTGAAAAACTACGTTCAATCTACATTTGATTAAGTACCTACCTCACATCTACGTCCAGGCCGGTAGCGCCCAAGCAAAATATAATGTTGCAAAATACTCTAATATACAACATAATTGTCTCTATTAAGTAAGTTGGTTCGGCAAATAGGTTTTGTGTAGCTTCCTGTTTCATTCCTTGTTCTACTATTTGGGCCTGTGCCATTCAATACAAACAATGTTTACCAACAAAATTACTTCTCTTTGCCTCTCCCTGTCTGTGTGGTATCAAAAACACTTACCGGTCCACAATAGCAGTAATTATGAAGAACAAAATATTTTTCAGCAAAGGAAAGCGCCACCGCACGGTACCAAGAGTCCTAATTGAATGACTTTTTTAGCCGAAGTTCATCCTTCGTTATTGTCCGTCTGTCTAGACTCAAGACCAATCTGAATTGCAAAAACCTTGGGGACAGCTTTTACCACAGCGAAGGAAATAAATATCTAATAAAAATAAATTTTCATACAGCGTCACTATAAAAAAAATTTAAAATAACTCACCGTACTCAACTACACCCAAAATTTTTAGACGGACAGACTTTTCATGATGCGCATTAGAGCAAAATACAAAAAATAATATAACACAGAATGTAAGTACACGCACAACGTGTGTAAGGTGTTAAAGTAGCCACCTCTTAGAAACTATAGGTACCAGACCCGTACAAAAACGTCGAATAATATACACTTGCTATATGATTAATAATAAATTACCCGGCTATAAATTTGCTGTACCTAGTTATTTTCTTTATTCATGTGAATAAGGTACTTAAACGCTACTTAATCCTTACATCAGCAGGAGGTAACCTCCACAATACCAGTAATCATAAACCTCTGATTAAATCTAATCTGATCGCTAAACGGTTATAAAGTGACAATTACCGACTAACAATAACTTAACTTGATAACTATTATACAAATTCTATAGCTACTGGTACGTATACGGGGTGTTTCAAATACGAAGTCAAATTTTGGGGAAAGTTTACGGGAATGCGCTCGGGGATTCACACTGGTTGAATAAATAATGAAAATGCACTAGAAGAAAATTTTGTTATAAAATCGATGACAAGTAACGCCGTGTCTCTGTAAAATACTAGACTATGATTAATACTACTTATGAAAAGTTAACAAAGAATTCTTGATTTATTTTTTGTGCAACGCTTCTGCAGGCTATTGTGACAAGATTGTTCAGTTTCTTTTAAATCATTTAAGTGTGCCTATCGAAAGGCGATCTTATCGACCAAAACACGCTTATTTTCATCATTCTTTAAATGACTACACAATTTAAAAGAAAAGCTGTTCCAAATGCTGCAACATTTTGCTGTAGCGCTAGCACAACTTCAGCCAGCTGGTAGAAAAATACTGTTGACAAGTATTATTATTTTAGACATCCTGTATACCGAAAACAGTTAAACGCTCCGAACAGTAATTTGAATCCCATTGATGTAGTGTGAACAGGCTTGTAACCGGAGAACACCGCATTATAGCAAAGTGCTGTGTTGACAGCTATAATCGATTCTAAGGTTTTTATTTATTATACTCTGGGTAATTTCTAAGAAATTAATAAAATCCCAAAAATTTACGATCCCGACGGGACTCGAACCCGCACCTTCCCCTTCAGCGCAGGGGTGCTCTTTTTTCCAACTAAGCTACGTGATCTTATCTAGTCGGCCCGAAAACGAGAGAACTCCCAAAGATTTTCGGGCCGACTAGATAAGATCACGTAGCTTAGTTGGAAAAAAGAGCACCCCTGCGCTGAAGGGGAAGGTGCGGGTTCGAGTCCCGTCGGGATCGTAAATTTTTGGGATTTTATTAATTTCTTAGCTATAATCGAGTTTAAATCTCCTTTTGAAATTGCCTACAAATTACCACTTTTATGTCCCCGGTTATTCGAGCATTAGATATTTTCCGCAGATTTTATCCATTTTTTTAGAAAACTGCCAAAATCAGGCGTGCGAATTTTGCAATACATTAGACTTTGAGATAGCATACTGATACTAAACTGTTCGAGATCATCATATTTATGTCAAAAATTGATTTGGATGAACAAAAGCGTTATCATCAGATGGACATAATAAGTACTCAAGAGAGAGAGAAGGCTTTCATCTCCGTCTTCCGTTAAGGTAGTAGAAAGCCCCCTCTCTCTCTCTTGAGTACTTATCATGTCCATCTGATGATAACGCTTTTGTCTTTTCTCTCTATCCGACTCAAATGTATGTGTAAAAATATCTGTTTAATTTTATAGTCAATAGTAACATATAAGAAAGTCACTTTTAACGGGATATTTACCATGAATCGAGTTTTAATGGCAACGTTTGTAAGGACAAAAAAATTATGGTATATCGGTATGTCTTGTCTGCAAATAAAACAATTGCTTTGACTTCAGTTATTCCGTGATCATGGCGCATGAAACTATGCGAAATAAAGAAAACTCAAGACTCAAATCATGTTACATATTCCATCACAAATGACTTTTGTGTTAGTAACCATGATAGTTTCAATATCTACTCCTTTTTTGTAGGTACTCAAAATTAGAATGTTTAAAAATATCTATATGATTAGTTGATTCACCCGCAGGTGCTAATCAAGCAATACAAAAAGCGCTATCATCTGACACCAGAGCTTTAGTTGTGCTTTCGTCACAAAGCACAGATTAGATAGCAGTATACAAGCTCGCTGTTGCCGACTCATGCGCATCTGCCCTAGGGGCGTGGCCGGGGGAGGAGCTTGCATATTAATTGCCTGATGGTTTGTCGTTGGTGATGGTTACAGGGTTAATGATGAGCTCTAAGTGGTTGGAGTGACCGTTGAGTGGCATTGATAGAGTTAAGTTCTGCGTTTTTGAATGGAATTGGCTAACTTATTTAATTTCAGGATCTCCAGCTCAACCCGGTCATCTATAAATTCTAGACACGGCGTCCATAAGCACTTAAGTCATTTTTTTCTCGAAATGCTAAAAACTGACAGGGCTTTGCTTTTTGTATAATCCTTCGACGGCAATAAGCAACTAAGTCACAGGGCTTCAATTCGCGAGCCGGTAGTAATACGCACCAAACAACTTATGTTTTTGCAACACTTCTAGTGCCGGACCGTAAGCACTTAAGTCGACTTAAGTACTTTTGTTCGTTATAGTTTTATTATTGTTTTTGACTTCAGCTATCTGACTTAAGTTGTTTCACCCACAAGATTCTCGACCTACCCTTTATTTTTTGTTAAAATGCATTATGGCCATTAGAAATTCCAGGATTTTAAGAAGTGAAGTGCCTTCGTGAAGATTTTGTTTTGAGCCACCATTATAAATAATTCTGACCCATGCTGTGGTTGTGTTGTGCAATTAATGATAATGTTATAAGTTACTATGGAATCGAGAGGGAGAAAAATACTAAACCTTGTTATAAATACAAAAAATACAACTACTGGTACGTATTATCATATTTTTTTAAATAAATACTTACCTACATTTTAATTTAGCATTTGTTATTTAGTCTAATGTAAAAATAGGAGTAACATTTTATGAAAATTTTTGAATGTTAAATTTACTAAATACCTAATTGATTTATTTAGAGACCATTATTATTTTTCTAATTTTTTATGCGAATAACATAGCTCTGTATTATTTTAGGTGACCATAGTACAACTACTACTGTGCAACCAAGTACATCTGGGACGCAGAAACCAACAACTTCTGTCGAGCCACAAAACGAACAGTCTGACGTTGACCACGTGACAATAATTCAAAAATCATCAACCAGCCCTAGTCTGCTCACAGAAGATACCGCTGTTTATAGTGATCAAAGTGTTTTTATTGATCCTGAACCAAGCACATCAGGAACTCAAACACATACAGCTCCTGATGAAACACCCAGTGACTTTTCTAGTGATGACTCTGTGCCTGACCCAACATACTCTGTGCCTGACCCTACACGCACTGAACCGAGTCCCAACCTATCTGCAGAAGATGAAGAACTGCCACAATCTCTACCTCAACAATCAGTACATAGCCGAAAAAGAAAACGAGAAAGTAAATTGAAGCGCAATCTTGGTCTTTCGTATGTGACGGCTTCTGGGAAAAATGTAGAAGAACGCAAAATGCAGGAACTACCTAATTGTCGAAATAAATGCCGAGAAAAGATAAGTAATGAACAACGTGCTGTAATTCATAAGGAATTTTGGAATCTTGGGTCATATGATTTGAGAGCAGCTTTCGTTTCATCTCTAATCACCATCCAGGAAAAACAAACAGAACGACATCGTGTCGAGGATCCTGAACGGCAAAAATTTAGACAATGTACCTACAGGTATCATTTAGACATTAACAGTGAAAAAATATCCGTATGTCAAGGTTGCTTTTTAAAAACCTTGGCGATAACGGATAATTTTGTTAAACTGATAGGTTTAAAGAAACGCAGCACTTCCAGTGGAATAATTCAACCAGATAAACGTGGAAAGAAAACTCCAGCAAATAAACATTCAGATCTAAAGATTCTTGAAGTGATTAGCCATATTAATTCCTTCCCGTTATACGAGAGCCACTACACAAGACGAAAAAGTAGCCGAAAGTATTTACCATCACACTTAACAATTTCAATCATGTATTCTTTATATAAAACGTCTCATGAAAACCCCGTCAGTGACAAAATTTACCGAAGAGAGTTTCATAAATTAAAGTTGAGTTTTAAAAAGCCAAAAGTTGACACTTGCCACCACTGTGACATCATTAAAATGAAGATAAGTGTCGCCAACGACGAAACTGCAAAATTAACCCTTGAGGCGGAACGTGAGTCACATTTGCTTGCAGCTGATATGGCTTATAATGAAAAAAAGTCAACAACAAAGCGTCGCGAGAAGTCAACGACAAAATGACTGCATCAATAGACAAAACCATTAAGTGCCTTTCTTTTGATCTCCAACAGTGTCTACCTACTCCAGCTTTAGAGTCATCCGTAGCTTTTTATAAAAGGCAGCTTTGGACATTTAATCTTACTGTGCACGACAATGCAACGGGATTGTCTACACATTACATGTGGCATGAGGGAATCTCGGGTCGAGGTGCTAATCAAATAGCATCTTGTTTATTCATCCACCTCAAAGAACTGCCTCAGGACATTTCTGAAGTTATTTTGTACTCCGATACATGTGGAGGTCAAAACAAGAATACCCACGTAGCCGCAATGTTTACATACCTGATGACACTGAAACCCTCCTTAAAAAAAATTCATCACAAATTTATGGTACCAGGCCACACTCACATGGAAGTGGATTTAGATCATGCCATCATTGAGAAAAAAAAGAAAAAATCTGCTATTCAAGTATATCACCCGCATGACTGGATGCAGTTAGTAAGGTCGAGCAGTAAAAAGTTTACCGTGCACGAAATGCAACAAGCGGAGTTCATGGACTTTGCGAGTTTGCTAAAAGGGCCACTAGTAGCCCGAAAAAAAGACACTTCAAACAATGTTTTTAAATGGCATGATGTGAAGTGGCTGTGCTACGAGGCGGACTTTGGAGTAATAAAATATAAAAACTCACTTTCCAGAGATGAAGATTTTAAAGCCATTAACTTCAGAAGGAGCACACGAACCGGCACCATAAATTTGACTGTTTCACCGATAACAAACAACCCAGTGCCAATAAGTATGAAAAAAAAACGAGACATAATTTCGCTATTACCTCTCGTACCGGAATGTTTCCATCATTTTTACAAAAATTTAGCAACCGCTGCAGATGCTAGGAACGTCGACCCTGATTTGCAAAGCTCTGAAGATAGTGATTAATTTTTTATGGATTTGTTTTTGTTGATTAATGTTTAACGCATTTTTATACATGCTCAGTTATTAAAAAATTTAGTAGGTATAATGACTTACTTATATTGTAGTTTTGTAGTAGGTAAGGCGTATGACTTATTATTTGAGATCATTATGTGATATGACTTACGTGTTAGAAACACGTAAGTCATGTCTCATTACCTATTTATAAGCGGTCAAACAAACTTAAGTCAGATTTTATTATGTACTAATAAACATAGAGTAACTAGTTTAGTTTGGTGTATAGCTAATTACTAAGTGACTAATAAAAAATAATAATAAATACCATCTCAGTAGTTTTTTTTTATACCAGACATTAAAAACATCGGCCTGTAAACTTTTCAAGATACTCGATTATTGACTTAAGTGCTTGTGGCTTCCGGGTCTAGAATTTATCTAGGTAGGTAGTGAGAAAGCCTAGGTTCTTATCTATTATTCTACCTATCTACTCCACACATTCATTAGTTAGTCTTAAATTTATAGAAGGGTATGTTCATTCTCTGTTTCTACTCGAGCCATTCTATCCAAAACTAAATCAACATAGAACGGTCACCAGTTAAATTTAATTTTTTTTTAGTCGTGATTCTTGAAATTCTTCTTTCTTCTACATTTACCTACTTACATCAAGATTTCTAGGTTAAGCGTGGTCAGCATTTTTACCTCATTATCATTATCACATATTACTGATAATAATGACGTCCTAGGTTCAAATCCCGTGTCGGACCAATAGTTGTTATTGGGGTTTTCCTAGCGAGACAAATTCACAATTATACAATATTCAAAATAATAAATCAAGAATTTGGTCTTGTTACATCCCCTACACCTGACCTCTCCCCGATTTTGTCAGTCTGCCGTCCCATTGGATTTTGAGATCGAGGAAATAGAAAGTGCACCTCTGTTTAACACACTTAATATTAGGTACCTATAATTTATGTCCTGCGCACCTGGTTAGACTCTGTTGAGATGGCCGCCGTGGTCGATATTCGGCTTTTCGGATATGAGGACCTCAGCACCACCTATTTAATGTTTATTACGCTCCTTGCCCGTGATTCCGTTCAGCTGTTCCAGTTGACTAGACCACCAAAAAGCTTTTTTCGGTACTCCAGTTAACTGGTAGCCAGAGATTCTTTGACTCTTCGGTTCAGACAACGGGACCATCGAAAACAAATCCTTTCGCATGTTTCCTACGCATGTGCACCTTGATCGCGATACCACAATAAATATCTGACCCAAATTGTGCTGCACCACTCTCCTGCCTCATCAATATTCTGCTCACACTCGATCGAACGTGACTTAGGAGTGATTAAAAAGTTTGTCGCGCCCTACTTTTGAGGGAATTTCTTGTTTATTGGAACGTTTAAAAGCGAAACATGGCTTAGAATGGAAGGGCACGAGTTGTGATGGAGTTGATCACGTTTAGGTTGACTTTATGTCAAATTAGCGTTATGTAAGGTAGAGCGTACGTAAAACTAAGTTTATGAAAGTTGTAAGGAATTCTGAAATTCTTTTGTGAATAGACACTTTTCGTAAAACTAGTAAGTAAAAACTAAGTGGGTAGTTTAGTTCGTTAAAGGACAATTTTCAAGAAAAAGCTTAACTGTGAAAGTACTTACACTGCATCATTTGAATGTTTTTTGTGAAAATACATTTTTGAACCGTAAAATGACGGTGAAATCAAAATGGGTACAAAATAAGTGGTTACAACCAAAACGGGTCGCTTAGTTCGGAATAGCGAAACTTTTACGTAAAATCTAGTGCTCTGTACCTACTCTTGCTGAATATTTGACAGGTCATTAGAGTTTGTGATGTGTTGTATCGCCAGGCCGTGTTTTACTTGTAGGCTTAGGTATTTTGCGTTTAAATTACAAGCTCGCTAGAATGAAAATAAAACCGGCCAAGTGCGAGTTGAACGCAAACGGAGGGTTCCGTACCATCGTAAATAACTATTTTACAAAATGAACCCTACAAAAAGTATAATTTAGAAGTTTAATTTTAAAAAATAATATAATAGTGTCGTCATTCGCGTAAAAAGCTCTAGAAATCTTGAATCAAAAAATTTGGTACAATTGCATCAATCCAGACGCAGAGCCATCTAACAAGAAGTTGAAGTTGACGCAAAGAAAATGATTGGTGGCTACGAGCCTTATGTTGCCTTTTCTGAAATGTCCACTGTCCAGCAGTAATTAGTTTCATATACCTCATTTTATTTATTTAACCCTACAGGACCCTTTAAACTTTCTCAAATGAAGTTACTCTACAATTTCCACCACTAACCATCTCATAGTTTCTTTAGTAACCCGATTATACTCTGTCTTGGCAGATTTCCCCGTGGAGTGGCCCGTTTATTATGTGCGCAGCGAATGGTTAATGTTTTGCATCGTGGTGGTAATGAATAATATAAAACCTCAAAGGACATAGCAACAAGGAGTAAGTGCAAAATATAAAAAATACAATTCTTCAAATAAAGAAATTGCTACATGGGTATGAGATAAATAAATCATGCCAAACAATTCGCAAGTTAAGCAGAGCTTGTGTTATGTTATGGGCACTAGATAGGTAACTAATATACATATTAGTACAATACAATGTTTAATACACAGAAAGATTTTTTATTATACATAGAAGACGACCAGAACAACAGGAACAAATATCTGCAAATCGTGCAAACATTTGTTGCTAGGTAATACCTACAGTTAGTATAATACAATATACAGTAGTTAATAAACAATGTGGGGTTTTTTGGTTAGAGCAGTTTTTTATTGATCGTATTAATAATCAATTACGTATAAGATTGTTGTGTACGAATTTTTTATTGTATGATTAGATTATTTTGGAGCTTATTAAGACGTAGAACTTAATGAACGCGTAAGCCTTCAATTCAAATAATATTATAATGATGTATCAAACATGAAACGACAGAAAAGAGCTATAAAATGCTATAAATGCTATGCATGCTATAAATGTATTGTATATTTTTCACATATTTTTTTTCTTGTACATAGAATTGCAAAAGAACCCTTCAACATTCGCATTCATCAACCCTTAACGCGATTTCCATCAATAGCCCGTGACGTCACGTCGAAACGAGCGACATCGACCGAAAGCCTGAAACAGCAAAAATAGAATTACAATCAGACTCAATAAACAATTCGTTTGATTGTTCGTATCCGTCACAATGTACGTCTGATCACGTCCGTTTGGGGAATAGTGTAAGGTATAGGCCACAGCGATTGTGGCTTGTTTTGGCATCTCGGCATGGTGCACTAATCTGAAATGGGTTTTGGCCTCCGACACTAATAGCCAGGTAGTTCCGGCCTTCTAGGCAGCGGCACACAGTTCTTTCAAATTTTTCTCTACTTAGTCGTTCTCTCTCAAACATCGTCATTTGGCAAAGCTTTTAAGGGAACCATTGGCATATCAGTAAGATAAATTAAATAAAGTCAGTTTAATTCAGGCACCAAAGTAAGGACCCATATTAATAAACTTAAAGTTAAATACAATATGCACAAGAAATAAAAGACAAAACACACAATGTAGGTATAAAGCTGCTAGGCCGTTATTTTCTATTACCGTCCATGTGGTCGGGTATCCAATGCTGGTAAATTGGGTTGTTGTACACCGTGTCAGAGATAGCCCTCAGAATTAAGTATGTAATTTGATATCTTCCCTGACTTATTATAAAATATTCTAAGTAATCAAATAACACCCATATTCATCATCATCATCATCAGCCTATATCAGTCCACTGCTGGACATAGGCCTCCCCAACAACACCAATATTATAAATGCGAAAATTGGCATGTTTAGAGGTTTGTTATGAGCTTTCGGCCAAAACTACTAATTGGACTAAAATATTGCAAATATGTAGTTCTAGACCTGAACGAATGCCTGGATTGATGCCGAGTGTAGAATCCAGTAATAAATACTTCTAAACTCAATACGTCTCTTTGTTATATATTTTGAAGATACTGGTACAGATCAATCCACATCATACAAAAAATACGCTCTAAGTTCATAACAAATCCCCACGCTCCCCTCCTTTGAATAATTTGTCGTCAGCTGTAACGGATAATTGCGACGTACCTGCAGTGATTGCGATTTATTGCTTGTTTGTTTGAAACGACCATAAAAATGACCATAAATTGTGTTCATTGTTCGTCATAATGCTACTAATGGCCCATTTGCGCCTGTCGTAATTACGTGTGTGTTGAAGGGGTAAAAAGAAAAAACTGCTAATTTTTATTGTGTTTTTGGCGGATCCTAATGAGATTATTATAATTATCATTTATGCAGCTGGTCGATTCAGATTTATTCGTGTGTGTACTGCTACTATTTTTTTCGCTCATTGGTTTATTTTCTTTAGTTTTATAATCGTAATCAAAATGCAGCCAATAAGCCTCCAAAATAACATAAGTGAAATTTACGAATAGGTACTATTTGAATTGACCCGAAACCATTTACAAGAAAACGATATTTTTGTATTTTTTTTAACATACAATTGTTCGTACAATGGCCATCTCTATAATCTTCATCTCTTGTCAACGTTAATTTGCTATGAAATAGGTGACATTTGCCATGAGATTTGATCGTCAGCGGACGGTAACCGGTTGCTAAAAAATTATACTTTCATAACTTTTCTGTACTGCTACATTCATTTCATTTTTTATTTTAATTCCACAGTGCGAAGGAAATAATTTAAATTTGTCCTCGGTTGCGGGTGAGGTTTCCATTCTGCTTTGTTTTATTTCACCCTGCTCTACTGAGGATTTCCTGAGAGCGGTGGAAAATGTTTAAAAACTTTAATTCTACAACTAGCCAGGTTCAAAAATAGAATTAAACTTTTTAGTTTTTTGATCGGAATAGATTCTACGTATAATTTAGTTTTCTTGTGTGCATGGCTTACAGAGGTAGATTCCTGCTAAAATGCTTTGTTTTTTGGATAAGTTAAATGTTTCTTCGAAAGTTGTGCTCACCCAAAGGTGTTGTAATTAGGGTAGTGTAAGGTGGACATTACTTCTAGGTAAGTTATAGGTATCAAAATATCCAAATATATACTATTTTGATGATTACATGCCACGGATCAATGTATGTGCCGATACAAGCGATCACGCAAAAAGAAATACACAGAATCTCTTCAACGATCACACAAAAGACTGCAAAACCTCGAGTGCCTATCCGTTTGATCTCCGGTGATCAATTACGATCGATATAGATAAATCATCCAACATAGATGTATCGGCCAAGGATTGAAGTCGGTAGCTTTTGAAATAGCGATTGCCGAATTCAAAAGCGTACGTGAATTTGTCAAAGGGTGAAAACGTTCAAGTGCCGCCGACGATTTGACAAAACCGGCAGATTTTTTCGGACTGTGCCATCGAGTTTTTAGGCATTCCACACCAGTTAATTAAGAAATAAATTAAATGATAAATTAATTAATTAAGAAGACCGACCTGTTTCGCCGACTTTGGTGTGCAGAAACCATTCGGATTCATATAACCCACGTAATTAATTTATTCAATTTACCATACTTATATTAATTCCAACATAAAGACAACATAGAGAACTAGCTGATATCACACTAATAGAATAAATTCGAAAATTTGGATGTATGGAGGGATGTTTGTTAGTATTTTACACCAAAACTACTGAACGGATTGGGCTGAAATTTTGAAAACAAGTAAGCCAGGAATAAAACATAGGCTAATTTTTATCCCATTAATTAGTTTCCATGGTATAGAAATAACCTTAAAACATAACTATAAAAACAGCGCACGCGAAACCGCGAGCAGAATTTAGTTTACAATAAAATCCGTCAAATCATCATCCACAGAAAAATGGTAAATTGGGTCACCAATCAAATTATACCTACTTGCTTCATTAGGTCCAATTAAACGCAGGAACCTACCTGAATCGTTCCGAAGAATTCTGCAAAACAAAACAAGTGAAAAAATTTAATTGGACGCATTGTTTTTACATTCAAACCATATTTGCGCGTCAATAAAACCAACGCACAATACAAACCAAACCCTCATCGTTTATAACAATGTTTATTCGGTCGATGTAGGTATTCGCAGAGCTAGGAACTTTCCAGAATTTCTTTAGTGTGGCCCCGAACCGTCCTATTCGTCCTCCCATGGGCGTACTTTTTAAATAGAATAAAACTATAGGAATCAGAACAGGAATATTGTTTGGAGTTATTTTGAGTTCGTTGTTATTTTCTTCGTAGGTAAGTAATAGTACCTACGTAAGTGACTATATTATGTTATTTATCTAGGTAAGGTCTTTTTAGTGTTAAATACATGTGTATATTAGATTATCATAAGTACACCCCCTGCCTTTCTTAAATACACAATTCTTTCCTTCCAAAGGTTGCCTGGAAGAGATCGATTCGCATCGATTCTAAGCGATAAGGCCGCTCATTGTACTTATCTTAGGTGATGTCTCTTTCTAATGTTATTTTCTGGTGTACAATAAAGAATTTTTGTATTGTATTGTATTTTAGTACGTAGGTGTGCATTTAATTTTATATTCCAGCTTCAAAGGACGAGGCAAAGTTCGTGAGGAAATGCATCCGACTTTATAATCGGGCTCGTTATATACCTATAAAGGGAAAACTCTTGACCAATGGGTAACGGAGTGATGGTCACAAAAACAGATCTATGAACGAACGAGGGTCTATTTTAATTCTTTTGTAATACACCGAATACCAATTTGCTCAAAAAAAGTAAAACGAAAACGCAATTGCGTATTGGAGAAGAGGCCCCCTAGGAGTGTGCTTTTTGCTTCAACTGGTTCGAGGAGGTTGAAAGTAGATAGGTACCTAGATGATTTTTAAATTAATGAATTAATATTAAATCAAACACTATTAATGAAAAATAAAACGTCAAGTGCGAGTCGGATTCGCGCAGCTAGGGTTGCGTACCTAACTAAAAATTATATGAATTACCTATATAATTATAAGACCTTGTTTCTTGCTAAATATCATCATTCTAGATCAACGGGAAGTAGGTATCTTCCCTATTATACTGGTTTTGGTCCATGACGAGATGCAAAAAAAAATTTTTTTTGTGCTTAGACTACAATATTACAGTTTTCGGATTTTCCTCCTTGTGCTATAAGACCTTGCTTCTTGCCAAATTTCATGGTCAATTTTAAAACAATTTTAATTTTAATTTTATAGGTCAACGGAAAGTACCATGTATAGGTTTTTGGTCCAAAGCGAGATTCAAAACATACTTTTTCTGTGAATAAGCAACAAATGTATAGTTTTCGGATTGTTCCCTTTACTTGTGCTATAAGACCTTGCTTCTCGCCAAATTTCATGATTCTAGGTCAACGGGAAGTAGTAGAGTAGTACCCTATAGATTTTGTGTGCATGTGATTCCCTTGAGAAATTCAACCAAATTGGTCAGAAAACGACTGTAAGTTTTGATTGCGTTGACCCGGAAGTTTGATTTATATCGCGGCTCTAAGAGGTTACGAACCTGAGTAGGTATATGATGTGAATTTCAACTCGATAACTCCACGCGTTTCTGAGAAAAGAGGGTTGACAGACGGACAGACGGAAACAAAGTGACTATAACTCTACCATACTCTACTTTCAAATTAACATTGAGTTTGAAAAAACCGCATCAAAGACTTCAAGATAATCGTGTCAGATCCTGTAAAAGCTCTCATAAATGTAGAATTCAAAGGATGCGATAAATATTTGGAGCAGCATCCCGCCCGCCCCGGGCAAATTGAACGGAGCTGGGAGCGAGGTGTCAGGAATTATGAATTTTGCCAGTGGGTAGTGTTTACGCTTCACGGGTTACCTTATGTGAAAATGGTGAACTGAGGTAGGGTTATATCGGATTGAATTAAGAATCCTTTCCTTCGGTAAGCGTGGTCTACATGTAACATAGTGTGGGATTCAATCAATCTATAGATTTGTTCTGTGGATTGGAGTGGAAAAGTGATGTTTCTTTTTATCGACATCGAAATATAGAAGAGATTCTATGTTTGGCTCTATGATTTTTCTTATTTTTGTGTATTTTTGTGGATTTCTCCGTCAATTATGGACCGATAACGAAAATTCTTTCTCTTTTGTATAGAGAATGATCAAAATTATTCGTATTTGTTCGGCTCAACTTAAATACGGTGTAAGACACACAAAATAAGACACATAAAGTCGGTCTTAGTTTTTCAAAACATTCAAATTATTGCTATATGAATCAGAGTGCAATAGGACTCATTTTCTAGAAATGATGACCAACAAAGGTTAATTATTTCAATTATTATTATAACCACCACATGACTTAATGAAAACCACCGTAGTGCCCATTGTGAAGGACAGAACTGGAGATATCTCGGATAAGAGGAATTATCGTCCTATCTCGTTGGCCACGACTAT
Organism: Eupithecia exiguata; assembly: GCA_947086465.1. NCBI lineage: Eukaryota > Metazoa > Arthropoda > Insecta > Lepidoptera > Geometridae > Eupithecia > Eupithecia exiguata. Next base: position 12,575,485 of record OX352236.1, read on the forward strand.
GGCTAAGGTCCTGGACAGTGTGCTTAATACTTACTTAGAAGAATTTATATGCCTACATGACGCACAGTTTGGATTCCGATCCGGACTATCAACAGAAAGCGCCATAGTGAGTCTTAAGCATACTGTCCAGTACTATACAAATCGTAAGACGTCGGTTCACGCCTGTTTTCTTGACCTATCCAAAGCCTTTGACTTAGTGTCATATGACGTACTTTGGAGAAAGTTAAGAGACAGGGGTGTACCGGCGGAAATACTTAATATGTTTAGGTATTGGTATGCAAACCAAACCAATCGTGTAAGGTGGGCTGGCGCGTTATCTGAGGCGTATGTTTTGGAGAGCGGAGTAAGACAAGGGGGGCTGACGTCACCCCTCCTCTTCAACATATACGTTGACGATCTTATCGTGAGGCTGAGTAGCATGCGTGTCGGATGTCGAATAGATGGCGTTAGCATTAATAATATTAGTTACGCGGACGATATGGTGCTACTCTGCCCCACGGCGGGTGGTCTACAGGAACTGCTGGGAGTCTGTGAGCAATACGCTGTTGACCATGGGCTGTCATATAATGTGAAAAAAACTGAATACATGGTCTTTGAGGCTGCCGGCAATGGTCCAGATAAGAACAACTTTAATATTACCCTTAATGGACTGAACATCAAAAGAGTTAATACATTTAGATATCTTGGACATATCATTTCCGACAGCCTCAAAGACGATGCAGACATTGAAAGGGAGCGTAGGGCGCTGGCAGTTAGAGGTAATATGCTGGCCCGCAGGTTTTCCCGGTGTACAGAGCAGGTAAAGGTAACTCTTTTCAAAGCCTACTGCCAAAATATGTACACGGGAAGCTTGTGGGTTAGTCATACCAAAAATTCACTAGCGACCCTCCGTATCCAATACAATAATATTTTCAGGGTGATGTTGGGACTGCCTCGCTTCTGCAGTGCATCGGGGATGTTTGCAGAGTATCAAACGGATGGCTTCGAAGCCATCATCCGCAAAAAAACAGCATCCCTGATCCGCAGAGTGCGGGACAGCCACAACAACATCCTGAGGACCATAGCGGATAGGTTTTCATCGCCGCTGTGGGCAGGCCTGGTTCGCAGAGTGATTCCGTCAAACGTCTCTTCGCTATGATGATGATCACTCTGATAACGAGGCATGCGTTTTGTAAATAATATTATTAGGTAGTTAGTATTTAAGTTAAAGCTGTACCGACTAACACTTCCTTTCTTTTTTCATTGTTTTTTCATTTTTTCATTGTGTGCTTACTAACCCAATATGGATCATAGTTATCCGAAATAAAGAGATTTTATTATTATTATTTATTATTATTATAATAGTGTAGGTAGCCTTTACAATATTTATTTTAAAGGGCCGTGTTCAAACAACCGGTTCTCATAATAACCCGAGATCATGGAAATGAGAATCGTAATAAATTAGAAAATGAAATGTTCCAATAACAACCAACCTTGAGCCGTCAAGATCCAATCAATATTTCATCCTCCTCTATTCACAATAAAGGACAACTTTCGGCTAATCAAACAACAGGCAGGTAGACGTAATAAGTAATAACACAAAAACAGTCTTCGAATAGCAGAATAGCCGACGCCAGCGTGTCTGACACTTGTTCATTCATTCCTTACGTTCATTCATACGGTTCCATTCATACCATTCATTCAAGAAACGGACAATGTACGATCTTTTGTCAATTTTATGGTCAAAAAGACCCTTGTTTGTGGTAAATCGGTGTTGATAATTTATTGCAGCTTTTAATGGGTATTTTGGAGTTTTTATTGGTGTGAAAGACCTTTTGCGACAATTTTGCTCAAGTGCGTGAATTCGGAAGATATTTTAATGGACTCGGCGGAATTTTGTAGAGTTTTTTGTGTCTGAAGCAGCTCAAGAGTCTGGGAATAGTTTTTATGCCAGCGTGTACTGCGTGGTAGGTGACAGGGCGACACCTGCAAGGAAAATCATTGTAACTCATTTTTAGCAATTTTACAGGAGAGCGAGTCAAAGTTTCAAAAAAATCCTGTAGGTTTTTATTATGACTTAAAGTAAAATAACTGTGATAATTTGAATCGCTAAGGATTGATCTAAGATATTATACATATATCTTACGGCAAATAGCTCTTTTTCATGCTAATTTATGACTTACGATGATATGCCACAATGTTACGTAACACATACTGACATCGTAACTCAGACATACAATGTAATAATGTAAGTATCAATTTGCGTTCTAAAAGGAAAACATTGTATGTCTGAGATACCATACTAAAAATGTTGTTTTGTTTTATTTAGAGTTACGGTTTCAATGAAAAACTCAATGCATTTAGATAATCTATTAATTTTTAATAGCAACTTAGTATAAAATCAGTCTCCATAAACATAACAATTATTCAGAATCGTAGTTGTCTTTCTGCTGTAAACTATATAAATGTGGCAAAATAAAAAAAAATCTCGATACATTTCTGGAATCGCATTACTTTTGCACAAGCTCATCAAATCTTTGTGTTTTGCTGCTGTCAGGGATAAAGGTGCATTATAGGCCTTCGGAATGGTGTGAGGCATCTCTTGATTGTTAATATTTTGAGTTGCACAACTCAAAATACTAAAAATCAGATGCCTCACACCATTCCGCCGCCGAGTACGTGCGACGAGTTGCTCGTTTCCCTCTTTGGCCAACTCGATCTATTGTCATCTCATTGTCACACAAAGAATCAGACTAGAAACTTAACATATTGGGTTGATCCCTGGCACAGCGAATGTGCATAATTTTGCTCCATGACACCTTTTCATTGTTTATATCGGTTTCCCAATTATTGTAATTCACTATAAAGTTGCTTAGAGTCCAATTATAAGGTCTTGGTTGACTTCAGTTACAGCGTATGGTTCACCGGTATATTTTGCGAATCTAATTAAAATTACCCACTGCTGGGGAATGTTTTTCTTCCCACGCTCAATCCTTTATTTTTACCCATGTCATAAATCGTAAAATTGTAGACGTATAGAGTTTTCTTTTGTAGTAAAATACTGAAACTTCAGATTGTGGTGTTTAGTATTTTTTGTAAGTCATAACAAGCAATCACAATATCATTAAATTGCTTTGCTCTTTGCTATCTTTTAACGACCTAACAACATTTTTACTGGCAATATGCAAAGCTTGTTCATATTCAAGCATAAGTTTTTCGTTACCACCAGCATTTTTAAATATGTCACAACGGGCACATTGATCTTTTTTTGGTTTATTGAAGTCCATATTGTATTCAGTGAAAAATATTTCTCTTTACTGTCGTATTGCTGCTATTTCATCTTGATCCGAACGGACCTCTCTCGTCCATTCCAGATAATGTTGATATAATTTTGGCAGGTTTAGCTGTTCATCGAGGTAAAGTTTTGATGAGCGTTGTCGAACATAGAGTGAATCTACCACAGGTATTTGTGAGATATGGTCGCGAATGGACTGTTTGACTTGATCTGGAATAGTATTCTTTCACGTCCTGTGAGTGCCTCTCTGGTCGTAGGAAAACAATCCTGTAGCAGATTTATGTATTTTTTTAAATAGTGTACAGACACTATTTAAAAAAATACATAAATCTGCTACAGGATTGTTTTCCTACATATACATATTATTTGTTTGTGTTATGTGGGTACAGACAGCTGTCTGTACCCACATTGTGTTATGTGGGTACAGCTGTACACACATAACACAAACACATAATATTCGAGAGAACACTTACGTCATAGACTCGAAGCATTTTCTGTGATTTTCTCACGACACTTACGTGAACAATTAACATCGCAACTGGGTTTCATTTCTTTTTTGGGGATTAAGCGACCTAGCTTATTCACAAACTCTTGACCAAAATTTTTCTTCTTCTAATCTATAGAATTTTTCCAGTTTTCTTTATTTAATACTCTCTTCCTTCCTGCATTAACTTTCTTTGGATAATTCTTCTTTTGGCTGGTATTGGCAAGTAATGCATCTGATTCTCTCTTACTTTTAGGAAAAATATTTGGATATGAAAACATTGTAACTCTTGTTACAATTATAAATCTATGAAGAATTGTTTGAAACAGACGAAGAAAATAAATGTATATCGTGTTGCAATTTTTTTACTGTTATTTTATTATTAATGGGCAAAATTATTTTCCGTAACTTCAAATACCATTTTGTTAACTTCTGTGGGTCATTACTTACGATGTTTTTCCACATTCTAAATCAATAACCAGAAGGGATAGAGATACGAGTATCAGATTAAAAAATTGGGCTTCAAACGCTCAGCACGAATATGATTGTAACTCAATTCGGCTAAAAAGTGAGTTACAATGATTTTCCTTGCAGGTGTCGGGGCTTATTTTCTCTCGAAAACAATTGTATTTGGATCGGGTCGATAATAATAATGGAAATAAATGTAATGGTTTGATAGTAGGTAAGTAAGTAGTTGTTATCCGGTACCTATAACAATAAAGATGAACAATTGGGACTTATTAGTTCACGGTGATCATTTATCATGAGACTCTCTTCATCATCATCCTCTTAGCCAAATGACGTTCACTGCTGGACATAGGTCTCCAAAGATCGCCATACTGACAAGTCCTTTAGACTTAATATATATAAAATGATAAGAAAATAGCTCAAGATACTTTACTCGAGTAGTTACCCAAGTTATTCTGCCATCGATAAGCAATGTCATTAACATTGCAATAAGTTATGGTTATGTGTAACCCATCAAAAACAGGCATGTCAATAACACTACACAAACCAGTGACGTGTTAATTGTACCCTCTGCTCCCTCCGGTGGCAATAGGGGACAGGGCAAAGAGCAATAGCAACCATGCGGTCGAGGGAACAACGCTGGCAACCATTCATCTTTTACAATTTTTATAAATCTTTGTACCAGATTTACAAAATGCGTAAATAATTGCTTCCCATAACAGCTCTTTAATGATAGACTCGAGAGTTACTTGCTGCCTCGAATGGGTCAAAGTGCTTTATTTCCCTTACAAGACTCTTGGACTCGTTAGTTACGTCATAATACAAAATCTGGGCGCGGAAAAATTGTTCAGTTCAAATTCCTAATTAGGTACAGTTTTTTTCTGGGCTATTTGCGAAAGAGAGTTGTTTTGATTTCTCCTAAAGTATTGCAGAAGACGGGGGTCGTAAAACTATTGCTTAGATTGAAACCAACTAATGAAGTCAATTAAAATTATAAAACTTATAAGTATTTTATGCCCTTGTGTTTGAAATAATATTGTACATGACTTCATGACCAACTGGAGACGTATGGATAACAATTGAACATGTTAGTAGGTAACTACACTGACCTTTTTTACAAGTTTTTATTCTACGTGCCCTGTTAGTTTAAGGGACAAATCTTGCATCTGAATTGGACCAAGTTATCCTCAACCGATTGAGCTGAAATTTGGCATAATTATGTATGTGAGTTCAACGACGATGCAATGTCACGATACCATCGAGCTGGTCTGATGATGGAGACAGAAGGTGATCTTAGAAACTTCTAAACGAAACGACGTAACCCCGGCGAGTTTTATAAATAACAAGTTTCTACCCGCAGTTTCGCACACGTTGTATAAGTTTGTGTAACCCTTACGAGTAACAATTAACCCTGGGAATCACTTAAAATTTACCGTTTTATTTAACTAAACGAACGAACCATCATTACCACTATCCTTAACTCTTAGGTATAGTTTTTATTACCTACATTAAAAAAATGGTCTTAAACGTTGTTTTTCGTTTAGAATGAGAAGGAACCAAACCACTTAGACTGTTTTTGTTTCAGTTAGAAATGGTTCCATCCCATTATAATTGCGCGCGGATTACAGCCGTTTGTTATGAAAATGTGTTCCCATTTCTTTGCCAAGTCCGTCGAAAACTCTTAAACTTTTATCTCAAACAGATTTGCGGGAAGTTTATTCAAATTAATTTGCATTGTGGATTGTGGAGGCGAGCGAGAACATCCATATTAATAACATTCTGCATAAAGATGCCCTCTCGTCGCTGTTCCACAGTTTGGCTGCTGATGATTTGAGGCTGTAGCATACATAGACCTTAATTTCTGCTTAAAAGAAAACCGGAAAAATGGTCAAATTTAACTTGCAGGGTCAAGTTTCCATCACCGAACATGTAAAACTAAATAAAAGCTTGTAAAAATCTAGGCAAAACACGCGCAACACCTTTTAAACATTTATTTATTTATTTATGGACATGAAAATCTATCCTAACGTACAATAGAGTACCTACGTTATATTCTATCTATCATAGATATCATATTAGTCTTATCTTCATTTATATTAAAATAGGAAATCATTTCAACATCATAAAATATATATTAGCATTAAATAATAATATTAACAAATTACAATAAAAAAAAATTGTGGACTAACTAACATAGGCTGATGATGATGATAATGATGATGAATAATAATCCAAAATATGCTTTTTGCTGTAACTATTTAGTAACAAGGCATTTGAAAGCTAGGTTAGCTACATACAACCACCAATTTCGCGAACCCCTCATCTGCGCACTCTCCCAATTTGCAGGAGTACTCGACACCATGGCTAACCGCTGACTGTCCAATTATGTAGCTGAGTGTACTTGATACAATGGCAGGGTTCGTTTGAGACGGTGAGAGTGATTGAACTTTTCTGTGTACAATGAGCCTGTTAACCCCATAGCTAATGTTTTATAGCCGCATTTTTTGTCATCAAAATTTTCGTCGGGTCGTTTTTGCTGGCCAGTGTTAGCTAGTGGATTTTTAAAAGTTTCTCGCTGCACGTTTTTAAAAGTGGTTTAGTTTTAGCTTTTATTACGGCTGTCCATTCTAGCTTCGTTATTTTAACCCGCGAGGTGTGGGTTATGTTTTAGTTTTACTTTTTCTATGTTGGGCAGAAACTCTATCCCCAAGCATCCAAACGGCTAAAACGATTTTGATAAAAAAAAATATACCTAAATAATGTATACAATTGCTAGTCTCTTTTATCTAAGCTCCTTTTTCTGGCCTTTGCGAGGCCAAAGGTCTATAAAATGTAGTTGCTTTGCTTTTGCACTTTTTACGCCAAATGATAGGTCATTTAGGCGAAAAAACTTAAAAAGCGAGGACCTGGTCTGGATTTAATAGTTTTTTAGACTAATCTATGTGTATATCATTCTGTGATGTATTTATTACTATCAAGATAGTAATAAATACATCACAGAATGATACACAACTACAACATACAAACTTCAACTTTTATAAATGTTTTTTTCGCACATTTCCTGCTATGGTTGTTGGCAACCAGCAACCATTCACTCAAAAAAAAAATAACAATTTCAAATATTGCTGCCACTACCTTTTTATTTATGTTTAAAATTAGTGGTAGTTTTTTGTTTTGTTTCGTGTGTGTTCACGGCTTTTATTTGATGCCGTAGGAAAATAGAAACTCTCTTACGTTAGTATATTCTAGGGTTATTTTCGCGAGAACTCATAATAAAACAGTGTTTTATTCTCTCTTACATTTTAAGGTTTTGAATATAACAGATGAAACGTGTGAAAAGCTGGCAGCAATGTTATTTGTGGCTGAACCAGACGTGATAAATTAGAGGCTTCTACTATGTCGAGTTGTAAAAACCCACTGAAATATGACCCAGCACAAAAAGACACAAACAGGATTGGGGAGATAGGGTCTAGTTGGTGCAAGTTACGATAGCAGTCAAAAACAGTTAAGTCTAGCTACTGTAACATTTAGATTTGGATGTTAGGCCGCTTAAGGATAAGAACGTTTAATTGCCACTTTTATCACAATTTTTCAGGGTGCGATTTTGAAGTTAGTTTTTATGACCTCAGTTTGTGTCGAAGTGGAAAAAGTATCCAGCTTATAGGTATTACACCTACATTCATTAATCATCTGTAAAAAATATTAACTTTGTATCTTAAGGAGTGCTTCTTCAGTTTTACATTATGTAAATATTAAGACCACGCTAATTATAGCTTTATTCTTATTGCGTTATTAAAGTATAATTGCTCTTTCCATTAAATACCATAGAACAATTAAGAATATTGAGCAATTAAATTATTACCTTACCCCTATCAATTAGATCCAAGCTCCTCTTGTTTACCTTGTTTTATTGTTGTTGTTTTGTCTTTATTGTAGAAAGGTGAATTGCAAAAGCTTTTTCTTGAAAAATGTAGTTACAAAAACCAACGTTAGATTAAATTCATTGCACCTGAGGCACAAACCAGTGTAAGTATGTTTGAATACAATGTTTGTTGTTTGTTTTGTTGCATACAAACATTGTATTTCACTTCTTTCCTATTCCGTACCTATAAGCTGGTTCTTTACTTTGCACTCTTGTATAACAAATAACTATTTATTGAAATCAGGTGATCGGAACGCTGCTGGGTTGAATTTCATTCAAATAACTAGAATCTAACTACATAATTTGAATCGACGAAGACCCGTCGAAGTATTTACTTCGAGTTTCATTGTTAAAGTCTTGTTTGAGAAATGCTCAACTCGTCTATGTCGACTGTAATATAGCGGTGACAGTTTCTTCGGTAGAACCTCAAAGTTGAAAGCAAAGTTTGCAATCTTGCCAGTGGCTGGGTTGTGGCGGATTCTTCGATAATTAACTTTACGTCACTTCCAGTTGTGGCCCGAAGATCAGAAACTTTGTCAGACTAGATATTATTAATTATTATAAAGAGGTAAATCTTTTAAGTACCTGTGTTTGCTTTTAATGGGTAGGTTTTCAATCTCCGGAACTTCCGGCCCGATACCAATAATTATTTCATTATTCGGTTAGAAAATTATCCTTGCGTGCTATGATAAATATATATTTTTATTATTAAATGATAAATGTTTCACTGTAGTAGGAAGACAAGGGTACGAGCAAAGCCGCAAAAAGCAGTTTAATGATCAGATAGCTCTTAAACACTAGGTATATTAATTTATTTTACTTTCTAAAATTGTTATGGATGTTTCTTTCAGTAATAATAATAATAAAGCCTTTTTATTTCCTGAATAAAATTATATTTACAAAAATTTATTATAAATAGAATAGTAATGTATAACACTTAATTTATATAACAATTAGATTGAATTTGAATTTAAAATAATGATGGGTATTATTTAATAATACCCATTTCTTTCAGTATCGTGTCGTGTTTACAAAAACAAACAACCCAAAATTACTTTCTTTCGTGAATCGTAAATAACTTCATAGAAGTAAATTTTTTTTTATTTCTAGGTGTTTTCTATGTACCTACGAGTTAAATCTTTGCATACGAGTATGTAGGTAATATATTAAGTAAAACAGTAATCTAGTACTTATCCTTATCACAAGCTCTGCTAATTTTGGGGCTAGATGATGCTGTGTGAATTCTCCAGCATTATTAATTAGGTACAAGCTGAAGTAAAGATATATTCCTATCTTGATGTGTATGAATGTACGGACAACAAAAAGGCATTCTCTTCTTTACAAATAGCTCCGAGACACGGCCATTGTTGACCGTACTTCTAATTGTACACGTAAAGGATTGCTCCTTTTTGCGAACCCTCCCCGACGTGATATGAATCTACTTTTTAGAGTTCCTTAGGCCATGCAGTGAAACTCATTTTCCACTCTATGCATAATGATGATCCGTCTATTCTACATTCAAATTGCGTATTCTTTTACAGATTACCTGGTATTTGTATCACCATCATCAACACCAAATAACTATTATTATGATCAGCTCATAACTAATCGTAATCTGTAATCTGAAAATAAATGCATTATTATTATTATTATATTATAATGACAAATATTATGTTTATTATGTTATATGTTAAACAGTCCACTGCTGGACATAGGTCCTCCCTTAATGAGCGCCACGTGCCATAGCGCCCTGTCTTCAGCTTGCCACATCCAGAATCTACCATCAATCTTTCGGTGGTCGTCATCTCACCTGACCGGAGGGCGTCCCACGCTACGTTTGGCGAGTCTCGGTTGCCACTCACGTCTATGCGTAGTAAGTATACATACCTCCTCAACAGCCAATAATGGCTGGACGCAGGCTTCCCCTGATAATTGCCTTATTGGCTTTTATCTCATGGGGGTAACGTCCATAATCCCCATGCGCTGTGCACGCGGGTTGGAGATCGCAGTTCGGTGGTATATCCATTCTGCAGGAGGCGTTGCAGCTGCTGCCCGCTATTCAAAATAGATGTAACTTTTGAAAAAAATCTTTTTTTTATTTCGTTCCTGAGAATAAATTTATAATAGACGTACGGAACACTTAAAACTCCTGAGTGTATCCCACACTTCGCCGGTTTTTATTAGCTCGTTTTTGCTAACCATACGCTCAAAAGGTCTGTTTACATACGGTCGGCTGCGCAGTTTGCGATTATATTTTTTAGCTTTGATAGTTTTGTTTTCTGATGCGAATAAAAAATGGCTAAGTGAACCCGACATACGTTCATTCTTATAAAAGGTTACAATCATTTGTTAGATTTTTTTGACATTGGTGTCGACGAAATCGAAGTCACGACCTTTACCTTCTTACCAAAGGTATCTTGGTTACGTACAAATCTAAGCTTCACAAGTATGCTAGCTTTTTTTTTTCAGTACTTATCTACTCCCATTTTCCTTATGACCGTCCCACATTTCCGCGCGGAATCGAATTTGCGGAGCCGCAACTCGAGGTCCTCAGCGCGTCCGCGGCAGTTTCGCATCTGTTCCACATCTCGTACAACGGACAACGTCATTGCGAAACTCTTGTGGCGGCACCGCATCTACGGTACCGCGCGGTAATATAAGAGCGCTCTTAATCAGGAGATTAAGGGAGATGGGAGATTTTGTAAAAAATAGAAAAAATTAACGTCCTGGTCAGCGTGTGACAGCACGCTCCACTCCAATACTTAGGAACGATGACAGATACGTATTGAAACACGTATCTAATGAACGACCTGACTGTTTGAAATGAGTAGGAAGGTATTCAACCGAGTGCGCGTTGTTGTTACTACCGAGCAACGCTAGATAGTTCGTGCCCCTCAAAAGGCCGGAAAGAAGACCTAATACTATATTACTATGGCAGCAGCAGGCGGTTTGCTGATCACAATCAGAGTGAATATATTTAGTTACTTGATTCTTGAAGATGCCTAGTACTACCCATTATCAGGTGAAGTCCAGTAGCTCCGAACAAAATTGCAAGAGCGTAAGTTTTTCAGCTTTAAAGTTTTACAGTGGCGGGCCAACTTTGCATTTGGAACTTCTATCGTTCCCGCTTTACTATGCACCGGAAACACACCCCTAACTGGTTTCGGGAGACCGACCATGCCCAGCCAACTGATAAATCATCCACCTACGATTTAATCAAGTTAGTACTGGCTCATTAGACATCTACGGGTCTAACTAATGTATAGTTACCCAACTTACGGGCACTTTCCCATATTCCGGGTTTTGAAAGTTCTGCGGAGGTCAATCTTAATTGAGTGTTCTAAGTGGAAGCTAATGGCAAGGAGCCGAAGCTACCGGCCATTTATGGTGGTATCTTTTATGTAGGTTCCATTTATCGCACGCGCTTTTCTAGTAGCCTACGTCCGTCTCCGCGATAACTTTTACTTCCCTGCTAAATTTCATTAACATCCGTTCAGCAGTTTAGGCGTGAAAAGGACAGACAGACAGATATAATTACTTTCGAATTTATAATATGTATTAAGGTATAGATCATACAAAAGGGTCAAAGGTTAACTGGGAGCTCAATCTTTGTTATTTTTGCGCATTGCGACACGGTAACATCCATTTTTATTGTATTTCATGAATAACATAACATGCAGTAACATTACTGCCATATGTGATAGGTAGATCACCTTTATCATTACAGATCAGAGCTCCTAGTCCATTTGACAATAGTATCTAGATGTTATCGTGACATCTCACATTTGAGCGTAGTTCCCTGTCCACACGATAGAGGCGCTGTACCAAAACCTATGGAAAAATGCGACGCCACGATCACGTCTTGATAATATCGTCAAATGGACCCCGAGTGTGTAATTGCTGAAAATACGCTATTTTTAATTATTTGTATCTTCGTTTTACATTTATCTTTCTGTGTACTTTTTGCAATATTTATCCTCGCCACAACAAGCTTTCTTTTGACGACGTTTTTCCAGAATTTTCAATTCTTTTTTTACAAATTGGCACTACTTAAATACTGCTGCCTATTATGATTAGTAGGTTCCCTTAGGCGACTCTTACGACATACACGCCACGGGCTGAGTTGCAGAGGTCGATTATAATGGACCGCACGTGGTCCACCATAACTAGCATAAATCGGCCGCTGACCAGGCCCCCTGCCGGTAGCTGCCCCATAAGCCCAGGTATCAAGTAAGTCTCGTTATACCGTTATTGGCTATTAACGTGAAATATTGCCTTACTTGTACTTTTAGTGTTAGTCTGATTAGGTACCTACTTGCCCATTCAGTAGTACCTACCCTGTTTGAAAAACAAAGCATCTACGACCACTTTTACCAATCCACTGCTGGACATAGGGAGGCCTATGTCAATGTACCAAAATGCCTAATATACAATACTATTAACGCCTTGTCGGCTCTTATCAAAAACCTTTTCATGGAAGCTAAAAGCCTGTTGTTCCAGAAGAATTTTATGCTCGACACATTGTGACCGAAAAATAAAAGGTAATTCCATTTAACCAACTATCTGAAGTGACACGTGACCCGAGAGCTGGTGAGTATCTGGCACAGCGCATCAGCATTGCCATACAGCGGGGTAATGCAGGGTAACGTCTTTGGCACGCTTCCGACTGGTAACGATATGGATCAGTTGAGCTACCTGTAGATTGCTTGCAACAGTATGCAGTTAGCTCAATTGTTTCAATTGTAAATACTAGTTTTAATTTAATTATATTATTTGATTGTAATTTTCTTTGTTATTAAAGATATTTAACCAACTTCAAAAAAGGAGGAACATCTACGTTGAAGTTCGGCGGTACGTACCTATTTTTTTTTAAGTTAAAAACCAAATTTAATGTACTCAAGATTTCTAATACCATGGATATCCAAGATCCGTGCCGCAGCCTTTTTATATGACTTCAGGCAACTCCTTTTCTAGCTACCTGTTACAAACAATAAAACTTATCCACATCCGTTCAAGCTTTATACTAAGCCAAAGGGCATTTCGCGAATTAATAAAAAATCGCAACAGACAGACAAACATCCGTTTATTTATGATCCTATCAGTTCATAACTGTTTGTTCTTCTCACAGAGCGATGTGTGGCACATGTAGCTCGAAGGGTACGGCTAGGAGACTAGCGGGCTTATAAGCGGAAGCTAAATCAACTGTACAGTCGTACCAGTACTACGATTTACTACACATTAGTTGAGTAATAGGTAGCTTTTGATATTAATAGGTAATTAATGTTAATTTAATCGTTGACCTATAACGACCTGTATGGCGCGTCGGACTAAGGTGCGCCTGTGACGCTGGAGGTTGCGATTCCCGCCTCGGGACAAATGTTTGTACGATCTGCAAATATTTGATTTAGGTGTTCTGGATATTTGCTACGTATGATAAAAAAACATCTATCTCTAATCAACTTAGTTAACTGGACGTCGCCGCTGGAAAAAACCTCCCCGTCCACGTTATATTGCTACGTTTGTGTTTGAATCATTATTCATTAATAAAAGGTCGGATTTAACTTGACTTCACGTCAACTTTACCTTTCTACACTAAACAATTTTAAGAAATCGTTTACTTAACTTCTCCATAGATTTATAAACTATTCCAGTCCTCTACCATATTTTAAAAAATCGCTGTTGCTCTTTACAACTTACAGTTCATTCCAAAAACAAAATCCCGCTTAGTTCATGGCTCCCCCTAAATAATAGCAGCTATATATTAACCTTACAACTCAATTGTAAGAGCAAGTTTGCACAGCGATGCGATGCGAGGCGAGGCGATGTAAACTGTATATCCCTTGAATTATTACAAGCATTTTTAAAATGATAATGTATTTTACAATCATAATGCACTGAGTTATTGCAACGCAAACAAGATTTAAAAAGATTTAACTGGGGCTCATTGTACGTTAATGTTAAACGTTGGCTTGAATTAAATTAAATTAAAAGTTATTATAACATGTATATTTCGATTTAAATTAATTTTATACTTGCGCGAGTTTGGATGTTTAAAGGTTCGTTTTCTTTTCACGACAAAACTACTTGACGGATCGGGTTGAAATTTTGCGCAAAAGAAAATCTGCAGCTTTTTGACACGAGTAACTAGATTTGTATTGTTTTTTGACATAACTGTCTTCCTTTGTGTCGATAAGGATGTAATGAAACATAATTATGTACTTTTGGGCTACTTCTTGTCACGAAAGTGTCAGTTAATTATATAAAATATAACTTTCAAATGCAATATTTACCTACCAAACCAACAGACCTTTTGAATCGATCTGTATCTAAATTCTGCCGAAATTTAATAAAAACTACAATTAAAACAGTATTACAATAATTTCATCAAATCCCTTCAATATAATACTATCCGATTCGATTATCCGATGATTGACAATTCCTATTATCTCGCGTTAACTCGCAATCATCGAATCATTATCGGATTAAGTTGACGGACACACAATGTAGGTCATGGGTTCCCCATTTTGGCAAACTTTACCCAATTATAGTGATTTTTTGACAAAATTATGGGGAATCAATAGCTCAGGGCACTATGGGCCTATAGAAAGTATTCGCTTATTATTTAGTTTTCATAATAATAGGGTTTTTGTAAAAACGTGTCGGATAAACTGTTTTGTCCTTTGTAAAGAACATTTGATCGGATTATGACAGATTTGTCATTAGCCGCGTGCCATTTTAGGGACAATAATTTGAGTTTTAAGGAAAGGAAGATTAGGCGGGTTTTTGTTGCTGTTTTTAATGCAACAGTTTTATTTTGTTTCTAATATAAATTATTTACTTATGTTTATAAAAACGTGCTCTCTCAGACATTCTTAATATTGTATAATAAATGCCGACCACTTTTGACCGACTACAAGGAGCAGGTTCTATGTTCGACATTAGACTCGAATTTTAACTAGATGTCGAGTTTAAAACTACTTCCTAACCCATTTACATTATACATAATTTTGTTATCGGTTTATAGTTTTATCAAACAAAAAAAGCGCCAAAAGCGGTATCATTATCATCATAATCATTAGCAAACTAGTCAAGCCTCTGTTATACATAGGCCTTCGTTATTAGCACCATAGTGCCCTTTAAGGCTTACCATAAAATATCTAATTATCTGAAGGATAAAACACCTTGGGACGGGTTTGGTTCCAATTCGAAAAATAATCACTAACCAGGCAAAATGTTTCTTTGTCGTTTCTTTACTTTAGTCGATATATATATTGAAGCGACATAAATCAAATATACTCGTACCACTTTATCTCCTAATCACTGTATAGTTTAAAAAAATAACCTTCTTTGAGTGTAGCTACATATTATAATGTAGTAATAGAAATAAAAAGTTATTGATTTGATTTATTTTATTTTGTTCAGCTTGCGTCATCCATCATCAACCGGCAGTCTCTCGCAGTTCCTCGTCCCACCTGGCCGGAGAACCGCATTCAAAGTTTCATAAATTTTAACCGTTCCCTGAAAAGTAACTTTTGCTCTTTCCGGCAGGTCCTATGTGAAACAGACTGAAAATTGAGAAAAGTCTAGAAAACGCTGCAATTTGAACCTTAGGAACGCTAACGAGGTTATCAACGGTAAAGCATTCCGTTCTCGTTAACTTGGCCGTGTGTCTTTTTAAATATTTAAGCATAGGCCTCATTACGAACAGTCTGAGCGAGTTGAGGAATGTTAAGTGGAAAATTTAGTAGGTACCTACATACTTGAGGTGAAGCCGTATCAACTAGTTAGAAAGTTTCTGCTGAATGCTAATTATTTAGTTATTGTCATTTGTGAGGAACTGTAAATTTTATAATCTGAGTTTTCGTTAGCGAAAACTCAGTGAAGAACTAGGAGAAGAGTTAATCAGTCATTTGTCAATCAGAAGAGTCAATCAACTTGCTATTTTACCAAATTAAATAAGTCACTTAACAGCACTTTCTGAAACAAGGTTCATAATGATAAAATTTTAAAAAGTACAAAGTTTCGCATCCCCACAACTTTTATATTTTAGGTCACTTAACGTATTTTTTATACCCATATTTATATTGCCTTTTGCAGCGTTAAATAAAATAAAATATAAGTAAATGCGATACTATGACACTGACCGTCTTTTCAAGAGCTTTATATCGGCACCATTCTATCAAAAAACGTAACTGACACCATGACACTTTTTAATTTCCATCTACAAGGAAAGTGTCGCTTTTATTGTCAAAAGTATCTCTAATATCATGTTTAAATAAAATGCCTGCTTGAAATAATGCAGGCATAATTATTTAAATAAAATAAAAAATACCGAGAAACATTTCTGTTTATGTAGTACCTACCTATATTGAGTTGAAAGTTGGCAAGTGGCCTTTAAATCTAAATCCAATTATTATTATAGTTTTTTCATTCATACAAACAATACATTATTTTCGTACAAAAACAGAAATTACTGTAACGGTACAGGTACCAACTAAGATAATCATTTAGCTTTAAGCAGCTTCAGTACTTTTCCATGTTTTACAACAAAATAAGAGGATACATGAACTAATACATAACGGTTCGAACTATACTGAAAACAAAACTCGAAATCAAGAATTTCGGCTTTAAACATTTTGTTATTTTCACGCCAAAAACTTCAATGGTACTTTTATTTTTGTAATACTTCGTGAAAGCCTCATATTTTACGAAAATGGCTTTTAGATTACGTGGATGACAGCTCGTTATCAGTTTCAAAGTATAATATTATTTAATGACAGCCAAACGGCATGAGACTATGGCTCTTGGACAATCTTCTTTCTCATGACAAACAAGGGAACCCATAATGAAAACAGAACTTTATCTTTTGGTTTTGAGAATAATTGTGTAGTTATGTTTTTTGATAGATTTAGCTTTCATCTAACATTTTAGTTGTATACTAAAAATTGATATCTGCCGCACGCAATGAAATGTTTTATAAGTAAATCGACAAAGTTTTGACAAAGGCCGTAAAAAGTAACAGGCCGCAGCCTCTGTCCGTCTGGATAACCCTCGATGTGTCCCAAAACACATGAGGCCTTTGTTTGAAATATTTTTCTAGATAACTTTTGATCTAGTTACAATATAAACTCTGACCATAAATCTCCAAAAGTAAAAAGCTATCATGTGTTTTCTACACACAAACACACAAATAGTCGTATTGTAGGTACCTAAATATTTTATTAAACATATTTTTAGTTAGTTTCTTAGGTTCCAAACAAATTAAAAACTACTATGAAAACGTTTTAAGGTTATTTATATCCCACGGGAACTGATCTATGGGATAAAAAGTAGTTTACGTTTTATTCCAGGTCTAGAACTACCTGGATGCAAATGTTTTTTCCGATCCATTCAGTAGTTTTGGCGTGAAGAGGTAACAAGGGTTTCGCTTATTTATTACCTAGTGGGAAAAAATAATTTTATAGCGAAAAACTATGCCAACTATTTTTTTTGTAAAAAATAGATTTTACGCAGTTTTTCTCAATATTTTTTTTTTTTTTTTTTTTTTATTATTATCTAGTATATACACATTTTAGACTAATGTTACATACACTAGAGCATAATTACAATCTAGCCACAGAATTGGCTAATGGGTAATTTTGTTTTAACTTACTTTTATATAAACTTTATACTAAGAACGTGTCCATTGGCACTTTTCTTATTGTCTCTATTTACTTAAGGGGAAGACACTTGGTTCATGTGTTCTTTAAAGTAGTACTTATGCACATACAATAATAGTTATCACTCACACCAGCTCAAAAGGTTTTGTTCTTTTGAGCCTTCTCACTATGTCCGTGTTGTCGAGGAGCTGGATTGCCTCGACGTTCACATGATGATGAAGCCTATGTTCATGAGCCTCTGCATATTTTTGTATTACTGTGTTGACAAAATCAATATTCAGGTCCCGATGAATATCTTCATTTCTTGCGTACCAAGGAGCGTTAACAATTGCTCTGAGTACTTTGTTCTGGAATCTTTGTATGATGGATACGTTTGTCTTTTTGGTACAGCCCCAGAGCTGTACACCATAAGTCCAGATTGGATTGATTTCTCAATAATTAAAGCATTATTAATTCTTTGAAAACACAAAACGTCTCTAATTTATTGAACAGTAAAGAACCTAGGTAGCACCCTCAGCAAATAAATTCCGAGATGTGTGAAAACTCTCGAATTCAGTCGCCGTGTAGAATATTCTAGAGACGGCGCGCTGAGCGCTGAACCGGCTCCAACAACGTTTGTCTTTCCACCGACAACGCCGGAACGACTTGGGCTATGAAAGGAGCTGGCTCAAAAATATGACACTAACGCCGCCATGTCTACGGAACGTCAACGTTGTCGAGATGACGGCGACGAAGTAGTGGTAGATACACTTACGTGTGTTTACCATGGGTGCTTGTCCACCGCATGTACGTCACCCGAGCGCCGTCATCCGAACCCCAAAGAAATGAGTAGTGCAGAGCGGCCCCTAGAACTTGGTCAGAGATTGTGACGAACTGGTTTTTTGTTTTAAGCCTCCTCTTCACTATCGGCGAAATAAGCTTCTGTGATATATCGTTCACGTCTTCACTATCGGCGGAAAACGCTTCCGTGATAAATGGATTCATCCATTTATTTACATCTTCTTCGCATTTAAACGTATAGAAGCAGCAGAAGAAGTTGTCACTGGTTCAACCTTGCTATTCTTCAAACGCGAGACGCGACACTGCGCGCACTTTGATTCAACATTACTACGCAAAAAAAATACAAAATAGCGCAAGCGCAGCGCAGCGCAGTTTTTGTATTATGTCAATAAAATATGTACATTTCCGCTTAGTAAATAAAGGTTTATTTGCGTTGTGAACTGACCCCAAGGAAACATCACACGCGCGGATAATAGTTCCATTGAAAACTGTCCAAAATGCTATCCCACAACTATTATTGCACAGTGCGAACACAAAACACTTGGGCCGCAGATGACCTCATTGTGGATGCCATTTTTGGACTGAAGCAGACACAAGCTGACGACGTGACGGTAGGTTAGGTACCTACTTAGTCCCGCGTGCTTTATGGCCACAACGAAAGGAGAGGTTCGAGTAGTAATGATGTTTGATTTAGGAATTATTTAATCAATTCCGTTCAAATAAATCCCTTAACAACTCCTTATCCGGATTGTTTCAGGGTTCTTTGGCCCGGTTTTCAAAACAAAATGGAAATCCGAAACTCGGTTTATACATTATTGTAGTAGTACCTTTAAGAAATAGGTCAGACTTAATTATTTTTATTTCCGTTTTGGATTTGGTCGACGACGATCTAAAGATTCAGGCTTCGGTAGAAGAATTTGATTGATTGAATGAAATCTACACTAATATTATAAAGAGGAACGATTTAAATTTTTGTAGTAACGAATAAACATAAAAACTACTGGACCGATTTCAAAAATTCTTTTGCCGTTATCATACATTATCATACTCGTGCGTAGTTGGGTCGGACCGCTAGTTTTAAATATTAAAAAAACCGTGGATTGAGTATTGAAAACAACATAAAATTTTCAAAAATCACTACTAGCTACCACAATTTTGATATCTTCGCCAACTCATTTCGATGATTTTTTCGTTGTTGTTTTTAGTTTTTTAGTATTTTTTTAATTTTTATGGTTGATTTTTAGGTGGTAATTTATGTGTGCTTCCTAAAACGTATCTAAAACATAAACACATGATTATTTTCACAATATCTGATAGCAAATGGTTTACTACAAAGGTTTAACTCGAAATGATGCCGTTATTGCATTTTATTTCGTGTTTGAACTACTTTGAATAGATTGTAACTTGTACCCAAATTTACATCATTTATTGAAAATGTGGGTTTCTCATTTTAATTACAGCCTGTTTAGATTCACGCGGTATTCACTACCCAACGCGGCATCTAAATCTAAATCCGAATCGAAATCCGTGGTTTTGCGGTAATCATACTGGTATTTAATGTACTTGATTACTA
Organism: Eupithecia exiguata; assembly: GCA_947086465.1. Classification (NCBI taxonomy): domain Eukaryota; kingdom Metazoa; phylum Arthropoda; class Insecta; order Lepidoptera; family Geometridae; genus Eupithecia; species Eupithecia exiguata. The sequence continues at coordinate 12,595,645 of OX352236.1, forward strand.
TACCATAATGTGATACGCTACCGCACCTCTACCTACACTTGAACAGGTATGAATAAATATATTTGCTAGTATCGTCAGCTTCTTGATGTATTTTCCTGATGTTTTATTGACTAGTTTTCACATTTTAAGTTAATGTTAGATACACTATAGTATAATTACAATCTAGCCATAGAATTGACATTGGGACAAACAATGGGTAATTTAATTTGAGCTTAATTTAAGAACGACATATTGCTAAGAACGTGTCCATTGGCACTTTTCTTATTGTCTCTATTTACTTAAAGGGAAGACACTTCGTTCATGTGTTCTTTAAGATAGTACTTACTTATGCACATACACTATAAATTATCACTACAGTAACTCAAAAGGTTTTATTTGTTTGAGCCTTGTATTTGATTTTAAAATAATCTAGAAATCTTATTACGTAGTATTACGTTAGTAACGTCATATCACGTTACGTAACGAATGAATACGTAAAAAATCGATTCGAAGACGTTTAGTGACACTGAAGACATGTAGAGTAGCTTGCGCCCTTTGAGGTTTCGATCATAGAGTTAGGAATACCTACAGAAAAGACGATTATTTACTACAGGCAATGTTTAATCATTTGTATCAAAATATCTTTTACACGGTACCTTTCAAAATATGAAATTAGGTAACCGTTGGCGGTAGTCGCGACGTTAGAGTCGACCCCGTCAACTTAAACCGTGGATGTTGTTGTAAGAATCGACTAAGGGAACCCACCAGTGGCAGAGTAACAGCTTCCTTCTGAATATGTTGAACGCGTACACTGCGTTTACCATTGCTCCTACCAAGCATGGTTATTATGACTACACCCGCCTTGTTTGATAAACAGCAGCGGACGCACGCGGAGTGCAGAGGTGTAGTTTGTTCCATACTATTCTTTAATGGTAATTATATACATAAATACATACCTACCTCTCAACCATATAAATATACATAGCATTTAAATAGGTATAGTTTTTTCCCTTTTCTTTTGATTTAAAAGAAAGAAATTATAAAAAAATTCAAAAACGCTGGAATGGAAATATCACCCAGGCATTTTACCTATAAAAAGCGTTAGATGCTTTTTATAGGTAAAAATAACCCATCTAAATTCAATCAGAACTACGTACGCCTGTCAAGGATCCGTGATGGATGTGTGTGTAACTGAAAGGAGTAATTACATTCGGGGATCCAGACAGATGGAAATCATCTAATGACGTGTCTGATCGCAGGGGGAATGGCATCAAGTGATATGTTTCAAAGTGGCTGTCAGAACAGTTTGATCACTTATAACCGAATACTACCTATTTGCCACGGTTTGGGTGAAAACACAAATAGATAGTTAGGTATTACCATGATTTTTCAATCATGGTTTAGGGACATCTCGAAAAGTGGCCTGTGGGCGAGTTGTCCTTTTCTGAAATGCTTTGTGGATAACTCGCCATAATCAAAAATCAAGAATGGTCCAGTTGTATCCTGTCCTACCCCAAAGGCCAAAATGAAGGTCTCCCACGAGTCCAACTCGCCCACGAGTCGATTTGTGCACAGAGGGTGGAACACACATACGAATACCAGCAGTAGGTAATATTTAAAGAGGTATGCTTGTTTTAAGTTTGTTTGTGACTAGGGCTAGGGGGTGCTACGGGGAGAAAGCGAAGCTGCGAGAAGAAACTGGTTATAAATAAATTATATTAAAATAAAATCTAGCTATAGCTATATAGTGTTTTATTATGAGTTCTCGCGAAAATAACCTTAGAATATACTAGCTATAGCTAATTAATTATCATTATCTAGAACTAGACGACATGTGATATAATCATCAACTGCTTTTAGCATCGACATAATCATGATTGTTTTAAAACTTTTAAGAACTTTTGAGAAATAAAAATTCATAACAACTGCTTCATTTACCTTCAGCGGGACCTATCAAACCTTCACTAAAACCTAATTCAGTATAACCATACTACAATACAGCCCTTGTCTTTGGTTTTCCCGTCGTTGGGTAAAAAGGAAAACAAGCCGATTTATAAAATGATGGCAACCTGTCAAGTGTGCCCATTGACCCACTTGCTGGGACGACGACCGCGCGACCCGCTGACCGGAAGCACCTATCGCTCTCAAACCTCGATTTACACTGCGATATTTTGTTTTCAAAGTGGTATTAATCTTACCTAAATGGTGCATTTCGGCTTTTTACATGAATATAAACAAACCCACTATCTATCTATATATTTTGTTCAGTCACATTAAAATGGGTCTCCTCATCGAATTCGGTGACATCACGGATCGGCATTTTTATTAGGAGCCATAATAGGGCTCACCAAACTAAATAGCATGGACCTCTAAAACCTAAAAATAAGTTCTTACAGCATCGATGCTACTTATTACCTGTGCCCATATTGCAACAAATCCAATGTATATCATCTACTAGCTGTTCCCCGCGGTTTCACCCGTTTTAAATTCGATTTTCACATTTCTAGGGGGATTATTCCCGTAAATCCCCCCATGGGAATTAGATTTTTACCAGGACAAGCAGTAGCCTATGTTACTCTTCATTCTTTCAACTCTATACCAAAACTCAAGTCGATTGGTTGCTTAGTAAGGGTGTTAAGGAAGGCAAACAAACAAACACACTTTTGTATTTATAATATTAGCTAGGATGAATAACGCGCAAAATTGCTAAACTATACATTTACAACAGTTCAAAATCGTGTACCTTTAAAATTCCCAATGGTCTTACGGAAGACGCGTCTATCACAAACGTCTCACGCAGTCACGCAGCCTCTCACGTGAGATGCATCTATTCCCAATGTCTTTAACCACCTACATTATGTTCCATCATTTATCTGTGATTTTCGGTCATTCCTTATACTATTAGATATATAGTTAATACTCCTATTCATCATCTTACAAAACAGATGTACCTACTTATTTAATTAAACATATTAAAGTTAATAGAAATTGACTATTAACGGCCTAAATCAGCGCTAGAAACACAACATCATTCTTGGTACCCCTCAAAATATCACAGACAAGACAAAGCAAAACTTTTGTCTGAAAATCGAGACCCGCAACTCTTGCAAGTCAGTAAATCCGTATCCGGATTTATATTTCAACGAAGTGGAAGAATTAGCATTTCAAACGAGCGACACTGGCTTTGCTTTAAACTTTAATACGAAAGCTGTATGTGTGACTGAAGGTGCGGTCACACTCGAGGTATGACAGCTATTGCAGACGAGAAACTTGAAGACAGACTATATTAATTACCTAACTTAAAATATGAAGACTTACTGTTTGAATACTAGAATAATGGCCAAAACTTTTTTATTGTTTATCTGTGCGTGGCAAATTTACGCAAACTTTCAGCGCCAAATTTTTTCAAGAAACTTCGGTTTAAAGATCTTTTTTTATACTCAAAAAGAAACAGACAAGTCTACTTAGAATGAGTATACATTGGTATCTAAAAATAAGCATTACATAATGTAAGTACGGCGATTAACAATCTAAATAACAAAGGTCACAAACGCGTAGTAACTTAGGCTCTAACTTTCCGCGAAACGTTTTTATAGTTTTTTTTTAATTTTGGTTAGTTTATTACGATCGGTCTTAATTTTACAGTTCTCTTACAGAAATCGTGACGTAGTTTAGTACGCAAAATATCTGTTATCCGCTTTGTAATGTATGAGTCTTTCGTCTGGTTGTCTCAATGGTGTGGAGTTACAAGTAGTAATTAAATTGTACCTACAAATTCTCTGTACCGTAGTACACGCTTACTCCAGTGAGTTTTGTAGGTAACATTCTTTTTTAAGGTATGGTATGGAGTACCTGTACTTCTCTTAAAGTTCATAGTTCATTTTTTATTAATTTAATTATTAATAAAAAACATAAGTAATAAAAGTTCACAGTGGGGGAAGTAACACAAAGAACGAATACATAGCTAGGGGGCTAAAGGGAGGTCACTATTACAAGCAGCAACTCCTTACGTTTATATGAAAGCAATCAGAGAAGCACTTTTGATGCATTACGTTTTACTAAGGCATCAATTTTAGCTACCGGTTTACAATAAAGTAGGTTATCTGTTCCAGCGTTTCAGCTATTCTGTAAGTAAAGTCAGAAGTAACCGGTTAAGTGCAATCAGGAGACATGAGTTTTCCTGCTTAGATTCCCAAAGGATTTCTTAAAGTTAAAGCTTTGACACTCTGACCCACTTGATTGTAGGTAGGTGTACAGTGACGACGACGCGAGTCGTGATGATAAGTAGTAGGGATTGGTCCTAGGAAGTCCCGGTTCTAATTTTCCCGGGAATTCCCGAAATTGTTGGCCAATTTAGGAGATGAAATTTCCCATGAAGTTTCTGGATTTTCGGGTAAAATATTTATACTTTGAGATCATTAATTTTGCTGGTATCAGAGGTACGTACCTAAATAAGTTGTTAGTAGGTAGGTTTTCTTAGAGCTCGAGTCTTTTGATCAGTTAATATTAATATAAAATTCTGAGGTCTATGATTTCCCTCTTTCGACAATAAGCCTGAAGGCTTAAGGGTGAAGGCGTTCTATCAATTCGTGACTGATGCCTGTATCACACACCCGATTTCTCCCATGTTACAATTGTACCTACTTATTAGGTAGGTATTCTAAACATTTTTCAATAACATGTCTCGTTGTTGACTTCCGGATTCTAGAGTAAATATGAGATGAGTGCAACACGATGCCATTGGAAGCCATATTTTTCATATTGTCATGAGCATTTAATAAACGTACGTTCTCATTTAATTGAAAGAGTGATTATCATACAAGAGAATATTTAGGTAGCTGGAAATGCATATCCAAATTTGTGCAACCCGATTTAAAGCGAATAAATTCGTTAGAACACTATCGGCTGCTAAAGTCTAAACCTTTGACGAGCCATTTACATATTAGTACAAAAGTTAAACTGTGATAGAACCATAGGTATCTATGTCGGATATAGTCTTCGGTTTTCATTCCATAAAAGCATTTCGAGCCTTCTCATAACCCGTCTTTACTGAAGTTAGTTCATCCGTTTTCTCCCTAAATCTACATGAACAAGACGTTAGTGGTTCGTGACAAGCCAGTACGTGCGGAACCCTAATAAAATTTACGCTTACACGATCAGTCGGTCGTTGTTAAGTTTATATTTCGCTCCTGGCGCAAAATATGGATTGTGGCAGTCTTCGTGGGACGTAATAACGGAGGTAATGTTTATTCCTTGGAGTCAAATTGGTGAGAGTTTTTATCTAACAAAATTTTGTCTTGTTTGAAATTTGGATTATGATTTCCAAAGCTATTCTTGCATCTTGTCACTGTAGGCGAAGATTTGCTAATTGAGATGCACGTGCGTGACTTGAAAGCTGGTTATTTTTATTCTCTACTGATATCATAGATTATATAGAAATATGTCCGCATTATATTATTTTTATAGTAGTTTATATTTTTATTGTGAAATTTAATCATTGAAAAGTAAATACTAAAAGAGTCAATCGCAAAATTTCTAAACGTGACGTCACTTGGGGCAGCCACGCGTGTAGCGATTAAATAAATACAAATCAACGACCTATTGTAAGATTGACGTGTACTAGGTATATCTGTTTGTATATCTGTCTGTAACATCATAGCTCTCGAACGGCGGTATTCAAACTTAATACCTGAGGATAAAGCTACAAAAGTACCTTACGCGGTTCTTTGTAAAAAGTACGTTTTATGACCATGAAAGAATTTGTGTGTAAAGTCATTATGAACTTATATATATTACTAGGTTCTGCCCGCGGCTTCGCGCGCGTTGTTCCTATGGTAACGTTTTAAGGTTATATTTTACTGTCCCATGAGAACTGATTTATAGGATTAAATGTATAAAACATAGTCCGTTCAGTAATTTCGGCGTGAAGATGTTATAAACATCCATCCATCCACCTAAACATGTAAACTTTCACATTTATAATACCTTTAAAAGTGTGATGTCCTGTAGAATTTTCCCGGAATGTTTTAGATTTTTTAAATGTATCATGGTATAGTTACAACTATAGGTAATCTCGTATTGAGTCCAACCAACCTACAACTATTGTATATCACTTTAAATGACACCTAAACCTTTAAGTGTGTAGATGTCCTGTAGAATTTTCACGGAATGTTTTAGGTTTTTGTAAAATGTACCTAGTTTCAACTATATGTAATCTCGTATTGAGACCAACCAACCTACACTATTGTATATCCCTTTAATTGAAATAATGAGCTCAAATTAAACAGAGTTTCCATTTCTTTGTACCCAGATGCGGGCGAGACGAGCGAGGGAGCAACTTCACGCAAATTATCTTCGCATGCCAATTAGTCTTGAGTATCAAACAGAGCTTTTATTTTAAATTTAAATAAAAATGGCCCATACAGCAATTATTATGAATTAAACGTCAAGTCTGAGTCAAACACACGCACCGAGACCTTATTTCTTACCAATTTTCATGATGATTCTAGGTCAACGGTAGGTACCCTATAGGTTTTGGTCCATGGCGAGATATTTTTTTGATTGGTTATTCGGCCTAGACCGGAACAACATCACACCAATTGAGGATAATATTATACTATGCAAACCACAATCGCAACTTAGCAAGTGCGTCCTCTTGTCATGAAAATATTATCATTTGTGATGTAAGTAGTCTCCTGCTGAGTAGACGGTATGTACAAGAAAAGGATTACGGACTATCTAAAAGCGCAAACGAATGCCGTTGGCACTCTTCAAAACAGTATTAGCAGAAGGAAATCCAAGAATATTCATCAACACAGCGAAAATATTAAGCTTTCCTACGCAATGATAATTATGAAATTAATTCACTCAATTTAAAGACTGAGATTACAAAACCATGTCAAAACTTCGATCAAAAATAAGTAGTTCGGGGGGCCGGCAAAGCCGGAAATTTTTGATCGAAGTGTCAAAAACAATATGGCGGTTTTTTTACTTATTAATTTGTTGATTTTTAGCATCAAACTGTGCACTGATTGGTTACTACCACATATGAACTAGAAATATGAGTACATTCTACCTGGTCACGTGGTAGAATACAACCAATGCAGTGTTGTGCTGGCATAGGATACTGATTTGACATCGTAGCTTATTGGTATACGAAACATTTACAAATACAAATACAATTTATGCTTTCTGAATATTACGAGTTATGAGTTTTCCTTCAACTGTTCTCAAGAATAGGGAGAATTAAGGGCTAGATTTTTCTATCAATGTTGTAAACTGAATATTGGAAGGAATACCTACCATTACTTACTGTATCTATGTTTGTATCTGTCAATGCGAGTACATATTTTCTGGTTCTTAAAAAAAATCGAATGAAAGGCTGACATCATTTAGCGAACTTGTGGTACGGACAACAAATGATCCTATTAAATGAGGGCCTTTTTTCATTTCAAAGTACTGAACCCTAAAATAGAATTTTCGCTTGAAATTCTGTTGATAATGATGGCCGAGGTAAACAAACAAATCTCTAATTTGCTGACTTGTTTTTATAAGTGAGCAAATTAGAAATTTGTGTGTTTAAAAATCTGGTTTCAAATAGTCGAAGCCATCGAAAGTCTAAGAAAGAAAGAATGCCGACAATTTTAGTAGCTGACGATGCCAGAGGCCACCAAAAGTGTCCGGAAGAGCATACGATTTTAGGTTACCACTGATAAGGACGAAAAATTTTTTGTTTTTCATTTATTTATGTTTCATATTATTCATATGTTCATTTCTTTAGGCTTACAAAACAAGCACTTAGATAAGTCAAATTTTATGCATAAACAGGTTTCTAAATACTAATAATTCACACAAGAAACAAGGTGTTATTGATATTTTCCACTTAAATTTTTTTGTTTAAAGTGGACGAAGTGGAAAATAAACCACTAGTAAGTGTATATGTTTAAAGTAGGTAAAAAAGTCGACTTGTACGTAGTAAATATAAGAACGTAGGCTAGGTAGCATCTGGGTGTCAAGCGGGTACAAGCGAGGTACAATGATCGGATGTCCGGCGAGCGCGAACAAAAATTATTAAGCTAAGTATCTACTGGAGTGCTCAATAAAAGCACTGATACTGAGTTGCAGAGCTCAGCAGATACATTGAATACTTTTATCGACACAAGTGTTTTCGTGGCACTGGTTGAAAATGCCAGCCTTTAAAAAACTTAATGTTGATCAATATGGCTCAAAAGTTCGGTTGAATTAGACAATCGAACTACTGAGTCGTCGAGTGACTCAGAAGTCGGTTGACTTAACTGTAACCGGACTACTGAGACTACACCAGTTATACTAGTGTTTAACCCCGATCAAGGTAATGTAATCTACCCACAGGTGGATGATTCGGCAACAATTCTGATAAGGGTGGGGACCCCGTGTTACAGTAGATCCCGGAATGTAATTTAACGCGAATGTGCGGTTAATAAATGCCATTTCGGTTTTTGTGAATTTTCAGGGAATTGTCCACAGGGCGAAATAATAGGAAATGGGGAAATGGTTTTGACAAAGATTGTTTTAGACTTATTCCACCAATTGGTTAGTGTATCTTCTACCTACTAACAACTTAGCTTAGTTAAGGATAACGCCCCCCTTGTAACTTCCTTGATTTTCATTAGTATATCTTTCTGTATTGTATTAAAAACATGTATGTATAATATGTCAAAGAAAGAGTTATCAATTTAGGTGTCTGCCTTAGTTAATTACCTATGGGTACTAGCTATTGGTATGTGGACAGCTTCATAATTATATATCTAGGTTACATTATCATCGTACATTATGTACATTTTGTAGCCAAACGACAAGACAAACATTAAAATTCTAAATCGAATGACCTAATAGATACCTAATCCACATGCAAAACCAACAGCAACTTGTCCTCCATTCTCGCTAAAATTAAGCCAACAAAACAATATAAGAACCTACCTGTTACCTACCTAGATTGCTTGTAACAGTCTGCAGTTAGCATGATTGTTTCAATTGTAAATACTAGTTCTAATTTATTTATATAATTTGAGTGTAATTTTCTTTGTTAATAAAAATAATCTACAATATTCGCAAGTTAATGACCGTCTTTCTCAAGTCATAACAAAAGCTGAAGCTAACTGAGTTTTAATGAAAAACATTGTTACATCCAGATTGGACTCCACGATGACGTAAATGCGGCCATTTTGTCCGCCAGTGTCACTCACTTTCTAACTTATTAAAAGTTGCTACCGAGACTCTCTAATTAAAATTATGGGATGGGGAAAGAGTTTATACAAACCTTCTGTAGTTAGGTATCTTCAATGAGTTATTAAAGAAGGGAAGTAAGTTTTTATACTGTGGAAGGCCGGCGACTCATGCTTGAGACCTGCTTTTCTATGGCATAAGCTTTACTCAAGCATAAGTCGATGACTGAGTAAGCTTTCATATTTATATTTTTTATGGTTTTATAAATTCTATTGTATTAATTTATAAATTTGTATTAACTCCAGACCTATGGAGTGTCATAGTAATGTTACTATTGTAATCCTTATGTAATAAGATACCTACACCAGGTGTAGGTAATTAATAGACAAAGGTCCTATGTCTATTAATTACCTGTAACTTATAAAGAACTATGAACTACAATACGCTTAAGTGAAGTAAGTACTCATGCCTTTTTTTGGCGACAAACAGTCATACCGATTGTAGAGAAGGAAGAATAGATAGTCTACCTACATTTCAAATCGGAATACATTAATCAAGGCAACCATAGGCATCTATGGTTGACTTGTCTAAGTGCTTATTTTGTAAGCCTAAAGAAATAAAGTTATTGAATTTTGAATTTTGAATGTTTTGCCGATCAAATTATAGCTACTTGGGGTTTGATGCGGCACTTTCATTGTCTATGACGCACATGTCCGTCATCAGCTCAAACTGCGTACCTGCGGCGCGTCCGTTCGGGTAAAACCGCAGAGGCTGGGCAGTGAAAGTGTTAATAGTCATCATTCTCATTTCCAATTGATATTTTTCCTTAACTGCGTTGATGTCGACGAAGAGAATCTACCAGGGAAAGAGCTTTCTTGTGTATTTTTAACACGTCTACTGTGATCACCAATCCACCTGCCAAGCGTGGTGATTACGGCAAAATCCTTTTTTGGGGAGACATGTCCAGCAGTGAACGTACATGTATGTTTGTTGATGAAGAGCACTAGGAGTCGAACAGGTAACTAAAATAGCACGCCCATGTGTTGAAAACCAACTAATAACATTAAACAATATTAAAACGGTCGTGTTAGACAATTGCGATCCGGTAGCGATTCATCTAAGACATTTAAACGTATCCTATAGACATATAAATATTTATGGGAGCCATAAATAAAGCCGTAAAGCCTGGTACAATGTAAAGGTTGCGTGACAATACTTTAACATACAAAGTTACATTTTGATGGATGTGGTTGGCTTTGTAATTTTATGTTGTGTCAGGCTGTCACTAACTTACATAAAATTTTGAATATCATAAAGTATAGGTTATTTACAAATAGAATTGTAAGCATAGCATATCAATGTATTACAACAAAGTTCATTGCATTGGCACATAAATCAAATCTTTGTAAACTTTATGAACAATCGATTTTCTAGCATTGAATTGTTACTATTTGTACTTCAGCTGAGTAAATTGTTGTGTAATTTAAATTTAGACAAATAACCATAACATTGTTAGCTAAACTTATTTATCTTTAAGATAGCCGCGCTGCAGAGCGAGACCCTCTAGCACAGGTATTATATTACTTAAAAGAGGGTCCCGTACCACGGAAATGTATTAGAATAAGTAAAAGAAATAAACTTTATTATTATTATTAAAGTTTCGAACAAAATAATTTTAATAAAGTTAATGAAATACATCGATTGGTACTGATGAATATTTCACACAGTACCATTTTTTTTTATTTGTTATTCAGACTAAATAAATGAATAAAGACCGGAATATCTCCTACTAACATGAAAGTGAAATAAAAACCTTCATAAAACCTGTCTGCAATATTCTGCACCGTAAAACCAAAAAGCCAGTAACTGAATTTTCCCGTCACACTATCTTGCACGTCAAAGGCCAAAGGAGACCGAAATAAAGCCCTGGCCTGGAACTGAACCTGCACTGCACTTAGCATTACCACAGCACGTAATTGCATTTAGAGCGACACGCCTCGCTTGCTGTAATATATTCCTGGAGCTATGAAACCAAAGAGTTAGTTGTAAGTAAGTTGACTGACGGCACATCGCGTATGCGGAAACCGCAGCTTGCAGAAACACAGTAGGTAAATATACCATTTTTTACAAACCTTTATTTAACTTATCCCGTTAGTTCCACTGGCTGTGTGGGACAAATCTTGTGATTGAGGTTCAACCATCTAGTTTGAGAGCGGAGACTAGACCTCTTGCCTTCCATTCTGCTTTGGGACCGAAATACACCTCAGCGTAAACATTTATCGAAGTTTTCACAACCTTTCCCAAGCGAACTGATTAAAGTGGTCTATTGACAGAAATAACAGGATAGTAAACTGCAAGAACCTGGACCGTATATTGGAACTGCTTTCTATAAAATTCATAATATAGGTGCAGTCGTGCCGAGGAGCCCCCATCCATTAGCAGTAATTGCTCGGTACTTGATATTGCCAACTATTTTCATCGGGTTGCCGTAGCAGCCATTTTGGATCAAGTTCTATTTACTTTGCTCTCGAATGTTGGTTTGATTGGCTGACTTTGGTTGAATTGATAATTAAACAAACTTATAAACGAATGGTAAAAAGGACTGGGTAACGTAAGGAGTGATCATTGATAATAATATAAAAAAAACAGATCTAATTATTTATCGATCAACTCAATCAAGAGGACTTTTCAATGCAATCCTCAAAAAAAAAAACAATCACGCTTTTTATTTTGACACTAGATGGCGCTGCACAGAAGTCAAGTGATATAAAATGAACACCGAAATACTTTTCCACTTCGAATTTTCTGTTAAGATTTTTGAGACTTGAGTTTCATACAGCGCCATCAGTCTTAGTCTATGGCAATTATCATTTTTTTATCTGTCTGTGAATTTTTATGTTTTGTTTATTTTAGAATTGTACGTAATAGTTCTGTAAATTTTAAGACGTTGCACGCCCACTAGGGCAGAATACATTGAGACATTTAATTTTTTTAATAACAACTTTTAATAACATGTATTTCTTGCAATAAATATTTGATTGATTTGATTTGCAACCACTTTTATTTTATGTCGCATTGAAAAACGAAATATAAGGAAATAAAGCTTTTTGATATTTGATATCTAAATGAGCATTAAACAAATAGATCCATCATGGGTCTAGTCAATGGATCTACCGAAAAGCATCCCAATAATAAACATATAAAAAACGAATATTACATTGGAAACATTTTGGAAGCGGATAGCTTTCGCTAAGCTTTTTACTTTTTCCATATAATTTTGTTAATTATTTAATTAAAGGTTATTCGTCAAGACATATTTTATTAGATAGGTAGATCAATAATTCATTATAGGTAGGTTACATTCTGGTTACATTACTTACAGTGCCTTAAAGCCTATGTTACGTTTGGCTTGGCACTTAGTTCCTATTTTACATAAATTTATTATACTGTGTAGTTAACATACCATCCTTAAACAATACAAGTGACCCTGCATTACTAGATCGTTGTAATTGGTTTTAGATATATAAATAAAATAAATTTGAACTGAATTGAAATAAAGTTGACATTGCACTCACTCATAAGACTCAGTTTCTTTTCACTAGGAGTAAGTTGTCAAAGTTCTTTAGTCTAAACTATAATGCAAAAGTTTGTCTTTAATAATTCACCAAGTATAAAACTAATTGTAGACCGCAACGTAGTACCCATCTAAAACGAATGCAAAATTAATTGAATTTCCTATCAAAACAACCATTGAAACTAAAACTAACTCTATCCTAACACACTATTAATTGAAGTGATTATCGTTCACCGATAAGCCTGGCTCGAGGGCAGAGATGGAATATTTATCCACAGACCATCAAAATGGGATGGAACTTTCCCGAATTAACACTTTTTTTCCTTAGATGAGACCACTCAACGCGGCTCCCTTTTTTTCCATATTCAAAAAATGTGGGAGTTGCGTCTGCTTCTATCAGCAGCGTTGGTACGCGACACGCTCACTCAGGAGGTGCGTCTTCTTCTCTCAGTAAACGCTACTGATAGAAGAAGACGCAATTTTTTTTCAATTTTTGCTTCTAATGATCAAAGCACATTATAAGTTGATCAATGAATTTTTTTGACAATAGCAAGCACTGCAACTGCGTGCACTGCAGCTGCGTGCACTTTTAATCCTTTCATAATAAAATAAAAGTCAGTGACTTTTATTATTTTGATGGATTGACTAAACACTTCCAACTAACGCAAAGTGAGACCTGTCATTTTCAATTTTATTTCGATTCAGGTCCATCCAATTCTGAAATCGCGCGAATCATACCTAACTATCCAATATCGGGTAGATTCACCGGCAAATTGTTTCAAAACATTTGCTCTGGTTATCTGAGTACTGGGTTGTGATTGGAAATTAAACTCTCTAATTTATTCCATTTATTGTAACAGGATCATGGATTTGGTTAATACCAACCTGAAATTATTTTAACGTAATGTCCAACCTGAATTATTGTGAGATATTTCTATTGTGACCACTCTGCTTAAATGTTTTTGAGTAATATTGATTCTGGAACAAAATAACCATGAAAAAAGTTTATAAAAAAGATGATGAAGAAACGGCCAGTACTCACGGGCTGAAACAGCAAACAAACTTATATAATTTTAAAGTTAGTTTTGACTGGATAGAGTTTGCTGTCTAGTGTCGGTAAGCCGAATTTTGGGCAACTGTTTCTGTAGTAAATTCGTAAATTAAACCTGTATAATATACCTTTTGCTATAAACAAGTCCCTGTGTTCGTACTGGTGATTAGACGGTAACCACAGCGGCACTGCCGTGATTGGAACGGCACGCACCACCACGTTAGAACAGAGTAGTAAATAGGATGGGAGTGTGTAAGGATACCTTTAATTGGTATTCTTCTATTACGTGGTAATTATAGAATACCAATATTTTAAGTCTAAGAATAAAATATTCAGACCCGGAAAAAATACTTAATCTGCAATTATTTGTCTAAAACATACTTTGGTGCACTTGGTCACACGTCACGTCTACATAGATTTTGAAACTACATTTATTTTATAAATGCTTGTTATTTTATAAATGCTGGTTATTTTATAAATGCTTGTTATTTTACAAATTAAATCTCTAAATCTAAGTGCAGACTACTCTACGCATCGATTTAATCAAATACGGCAGTATCCAATTACCCGGATAGGGTCTACGAATTGCCGTAGCGCTACGAACGACTACTTGATTGCTACGAGGTGCTACGAGGTGCTACGAGCAGCTACGGCGCTACGAGGTTTATAGTAATGGTTTGAAATTTAAAATTTTGACGTGGTTCTCTCTTTGGATTTGAAAATTTCTTATGTATATCTCACATATTAAGTAGGTAGTTGTGAATTTTGTTGACGGATGAGAATTCAATATATTAGTACAGAGTTAAATAAATAAGAAAACGTTCTTACCAGCCAAAGCCATGAAAAATAGTTAATATCTCATCTTTATTTGAATGATACATTATCATTTCTATAACTGAAGATATTATTAACAGCCAGGTACAAGGTGAAAAAAATACACAATACAAAACTTTATTAACAAATAAAAGAACTACGTACCGAAGGAAGGCCATGCTTTGGGATAATAACACTCAACAAAACATGTTTAAACCACAGTAAAAACGTCAAGTGCGAGTCGGACTCGCGCAACGAGGGTTCCGTAACTAAACATTATATTAATTATATAAATAAAAGACCTTGTTTCTTGCTAAATATCATGATTCTAGCTCAACGGGAATTGGGTACCCTATAGGTAGGTAGGGATTTTTTGTGAATAGACTACAATATTACAGTTTTCGGATTTTTCCCTTTACCTGTGCTATAAGACATTGCTTTTTGCGAAATTTCATAGTTCTAGGTCAATGGTACTATAGGGTACTTTCCGTTAACCTAGAACCATGAAATTATTGTTTATGGTCCATGACGAGATTCACAAAATATTTTTTTTTACTACAAATTTACGGTTTTCGGATTTTTCCCTTGAACATAAATGGCTGTAACTTTTGATTACGTTGATTTAGAAGATTGATTTATATAAATAAAAATAATCCTCTTTTCCTTTTGAGGTACGGAACCATAAAAAAGAACCACAAAATTCAATGAAACCAAACAGCTGACCTCGCATAATATTTATAATTCATCACTTTTAAAAAGGCTCCCACGCACACTCCGCCGTCGGCGCCCACAAGTGAAGGGCCCTCAGATTTAGGCGTGAAGCACTCTCTCAGTTAATGGCTCGAGAATGTCAGCGCACTTGATGTTAACCTCCTTGCGATAGGCCGGTTTGAAAGTTTTTTGAATGGAAATTGCATAATTTCTCTATGGTCTTACATAATACATACTTGTTGTACATTTATAGGAAACTACCTACAGTGCGATTAACAGAATGGGTTGTTGTTGGAGGCATTACAACTTCCAAATGGAGAAACCTATTTTGGTTTGGTTTTTTCTAACGATTTCGTAAAATGAGGATGATCTCGGTATTCGGGTATTATGTGTGATTTTTAAAGTTTGTTTGTTACTCGATATTTTCGTCAAATTTTTATTAGATTTGAATTAACTCTTAGAAGTCTTAACTGATTAGAACTCTTTGCTTTTTCGTAGAAAATTATTTGATAATAGTTTTTTTTATTTCAGACTGATACCATTTATCCTGAAAAAATGATATTTATACACGATCCAAAAAAAATTAGTCAATATTTATTTATATTGTTAACATTTAGTTGCAGGGTCATTGAGGAAGGCTGGGTAGGTAGGTCTTTTTATGTTTTCTGTGCTGTAACAAATTTTCATCTAAAATCTTATCTAGTAAGACGTTACTTCAGCAGAATGTGAAACTGCAAAACCCGTGGTGTGCATTTCTCGACCACTTAGCTGGAAGCTTCACAGTTCGCTGAATTCTGTAAAGAAATCGTGTTGAAGGAGTAGATGTGAAACAAAATATAAATTAACAAAATTATGTCACCACTAGATGTTTAATATACTTCTAGAGTCATTAGAAAAAAAGATAATTGGGCGAACAGCAGTTTCGTCTGATAGCTTTGACATCTAATCCCACTAATATTATAAATGTCAAAATTTGGATGGATGGATGATAGATGGATGTTTGTTACTCATCACGCCAGAACGGCAGAACGGATCTGGGTGAAATTGGCACAGAGATAGATTATAGTCTGGAATAGTACATAGGTTACTTGTTTACCCACGGGAACGGGAACTACACGGGTGAAACCGCAAGGCGCTGCTAGTATTTGATAAATTCAATCGAAAACGCCAATTAAAATGTATTTCAATTGACGTCAATTGTATGTAATTTATGTACAGATCTCAACGACCCGAAGTATTTCAACCTCCTTAAAACCTTATCCAAGAACACCACGCTAAAATAAACAACCTGAAATGATGTGACCAACCAGAAAACTATGACAAAGTATCTGATTCTATCAGTCATATTATTTAATTTAATTTATTAATTTGAACGACCACAAATTATAATTCTATTCAGTACTACATCATTACATTACTGGTGTTCTGTCAGTTTCACATCTCCTACATCCATCTGAAGTCACACATTTCCCGCCCCCGATCCAAACCACGGCGGGTGGCCAGTCGGAACATCCAATCTTGATGCACCCACGAAATAATACCTACTTGTAAATTTAAACACTATTTTACACGTGGAACTATTAGCTTACCTATCCTACTCCTCTACATATTCTATCGTTGATGAGAAAAGATCACTTATTTGTTGTAAACTTTGCTCGATTACTACTGGGTACACCCAGCAGCCATACATTGGTTGACCATAGTGCTGAGTCTCGATTTTGCTGCACTCAGCAACAAAGCAGCACTCGCTCTTTTAAAATTTTGTAGTTAGTTTTCTAAATAGTTTTTTCCGTCCTAGCGTCAAACGTGACCCCTTCTCAAAAACCACCATGTATAGTATTTATTGGCAACCGATGATGTGGCGCGGCGAGCGAAAGCCCACGTGTAACGCAGGAGGTTCCGAGTTCTATTCCGACAAATTTTTGTACGATCTGCAAATATTTGTCTATATTCGTTTTATTAGCATATAATATGACGGACGGCAATGAAACCTTAACCGTTGACTGTTATTTGACGGATAACGACCGTTTGCTAAACAATTTAATAAACCCATAAACAGACAGACATCGGCCGGACCATTAGCCGAGATACCAGCGTCCTAACGTCACGTCGGCAATGTTCACTAACTGCCTATATCGTGTAAATAAGTGAGCTAGTAGCGCAACTGAGATTGTTTCATAGCGCAAATATTGATTGCGGGATATTTCTCATCCTTGAGAGAAGTTCAAAGCGAGATTCACCATCAAAGGACGAAGTAATTTATAGAGAGTATGTGTGTAGATGGGATGACTTAGCAATGTTGCTGGACAGGTTGATGGCTGGGCCAAGGCAGTCATAGTCGAACGCCCAGTAGGAGCGAGGCAGCCTCGAGGCAGACCACCTGCTAAATAGTCGGATAACGTTTCCGAGGTAGGCGGAAGACTACTGATGAGGTGAGGCTTGCATACGATCGATTAAGCCAATTTGGACTCTAAAAGCGTAGGCCTAGAACTCAGACCTGCAGATGATGAGGAAAGAGGCCAGTCGGGAGCAAGCTCACATTTTCTTGCTGTTCTATTTGTACTATGCGCGTAGTGACACTTCTATTCGTACGATAAATTTTTATACATCAACGTCTTCTCGGAACGTTTGCACTATTCAGTTTGGAAGAGAGAATTTATCTTTATTTTAAAGGAATTTGTGGCAATAAAGACTTATCTCTCTACTTGACTTGTCCTAGATTTAAGAAAGAGCCAATCGTTTAATTCAGACTGGCAAAAACTAAGATTCGCGGTAGCCAAGGCAATCGTTTTCGACGATCTTTGATGCGAAATTGATTACCCATATTTGTTTAGTAGCAAAGATTTTAATAGCCTAAGTTTTTTAGTGCATTTAAGATAATTAAGTTCCAAAATCATTGATCATCATGATTTTGATGCTAAAATCTGTCAATTTTGATGATACAATATTTAGAACGAAGGTAGGTTGGTACTAAAAACCATATTTAAAAAACAATTGACTTTCGAAGCTTGAGGTGCATACGTCCTCATACCTTCGTGTACATATTGAAACAGGCCGATAAGTAAAACCAGCTACCTGCTTAAGTAATAGCGTGTGTGTTTCATCTCAATATGATAAAACAATCAAGTTTTCACATCAAAGCCAACTAAGTTAACTATATAATACTCAATTAAAAAGTGTCAATTCCCAAACTTTTTGTTCGCTCACTCGTTCCCGCAACTCAATAACCTGAGCCATACAAATAGGTTTCAATAAAACCAGAAAAATAATGAAAACCTGTCGCGACCAGACGGTTCGAGTTCGAGTTAGGAACTGAGCCAACCCAATCACAAAGCGATTTTAAATGCAAAACTGAAATTCAACTCTCGACCGAGTTTTATAATTTGAATCAGTTCTATTGAAGTTTGTTAGTGATTGTTATTGTTTTTGTTGTTGGGGTTGTTAGGAGTTGCACTGCAGAGGAATATGGGTGCAATAACGACTTGGACTTAATGTACACAATATACTTATACGGCAGGGAAATTCCCCAAGATGTTCGGCTATAGACCAATTCACTTAGGAACCGTTTCACTGTGAATTTATTAAGGACTGCTTTTATTTTCGTAGAATCAAATAAACTAACTCGACTGGTATTGATATGGATCAGTTGAGCTACTTGTAGATTGTTTGCAACAGTCTGCAGTTAGCTCAATTGTTTCAATTGTAAATACTAGTTTTAATTTAATTCTATTATTTGATTGTAATAAATTAAAAATATAAAATCAAGTAATAGCAACAAATTAAAATTCGTATTTAGAATTGAAACATCTGAGTTAGCTGTAGACTGTTTATCTACAGATAGCTCAACTGATGCAACGATTTGATTTAAATAAAAATGTTTATAAGAAGTAAGATTTGTTTTCCATCTTTTTCAAAAATTATTTTGCGTAAAGTGAACTATTCTGGAACGGTTCCTATCCTACGTGAAATGGACTTTAATCTCATTCCATTTTAACTTATTTTAAACTAGTTACGATCCTTATCTTAGAAAACCTTTGAGAATGATGACACGGCAGCGCTGCGCTACCAAACTCTCGGTTCCACCAGGTTATTCATGAATAAGCAAGTACCTACCATCGCCCAACCCAGTAGGTAGGTTGGTCTATAACGAGCAAGTTGAGTTATTGTTATCGGTTTTTGTTTAATTTTAATGTCTAAGGAAGCATTCACACAGCTTCCGTTTTACAGGATCCGTTTCTTTTCGTGATGGCGTTTGTAGTTCTAGAAGCGAGTACCTAAACCCGACAGTATTCCAGCTCCAGTAAACAATTCTTTCCAGTAGTAAAGAATCCGTCAAAAACGGTCCTGTAAAACGGATCTGCTTTGTGCACACCCTTAAAACCACTGAAGGATTTTCTAACCGGCCCTTTTTCTTTGCGGTCTAGTATTTTGGATTTTATGTCAAAGTATATAGGCACCTATACTCGGTTAAGCGAGTAGGTATCGTTGTTATCGAGTAGGCACGGAAGTCTCGCTCGATGGCGTGGAAGGGGTAATGCCCCGTTAAATGAACAAAATGTGCCTGACTGCAGTCTGGTATCTGCCACAAATCGCATTGGAAATCCATTGTACCTTCCCCTGTGGTGTCAAACCATACTCAGGGCTTTAGACGACATATCATGAGGGTAGCATCCTAGTCTTTTAGAAAAAATAAATAATGCTGGAAAATTAGCACGGCATCATCTAGCCTATAGAATGGATTATTTATTTATTGAAATCCAATATTTTAAAGGGCTTCTAATCTAATAAAATATTGACTACGCTAGTCCTGGTACATTTATTTAATTACTAATCTTAAAATGCACATACCTACTTTTCAGAACACTGTTGAAGGTAATATTTTTTTGGCAAAATTTTTAACTAAAAACTAAAATATATAAATTTTTTATCAAGTTATTTGTAACGAATGCAAACCCACTTCAACTACGAACCTTTTTTGTAGTTTTTTTTAGTAAAAAGTAAGATAATTAAGAAATAAAAATACCCTACTCAGTCCCCCCTTCTACATTTTTTTCGCAAAAGGTGGCTTGAGACTATAAAGGAGTCCAATTTGATACCTTATTTTATTAAAATCACTTGATGCATCGAGGTAGTACTCAAAACCAACAGAAATAATCGAAAAACACAATCCAAGCAAATAAAAAAAAAGTTTGCTGGCAATTTGCGCTTAATAATACGGTTGAAATAGCAATTACACTCGTAAAATTAAAACCAGTTTGTACAAATAATTTCAAATTTTAAAACACGTCTATGAATATCTGTCTATAAATCCTTTGAATGTAAAGCTCTATTGGCAGACAAACGAGTTAGGATAAGGTTTCAAAGACATTGCTCAACGGTACGAGGGACTTATATTCTATCACCTTAGGGTGCAAGACATCGACAGGGATAGCTATATTTTGAATGGATTTTCTCACCTTACAAAGGAAAATATAGGAAATATTTCTTTGCGGCCTTGCGAACGAAAAACTGAAAAAAATCTGTTGCTGTTGTTAACGAAAAATGGCGCTCTTTGAAACAAACTCAACTTAAAATCATCAGTTTAATGTTGCGCTGTAATTTGTTCAGAGGCATTTGTCTGAGTTTATACAAAAAAGATTCAAAATCCTAATCTAGAACAATTGATGTCTTCCACGAAAAAGGCTTACAATAGTAGTAGACACAAACAAATTATAGCCAAAAAAATACGATAAATAAGTCTTATTTTTTTATTCGTATTCGTGCTATGCGTGAAGCACTGAACTTGTAATTATGTTTGTCAACTCACGAATACATTGATTCGTTTTTATCTTCGAAATCAAGATAATTGTTGTGTGAGCGGTTACCACTATGATTGACGTATTTGGGTCAAACTTTGTACGCTCATAGGACACAAAGGAAATACATAGAATCGGTGAAAGTACCCAGTGAAATGTTTTCTCGTGTGTTCTCATTGTTCTTGAAGCACCAATTGAAGGTATTTCTGTGACCAAGCTATGTTGGAGGTGCTCTATCTACTTACTTTTATAACATCAGTACCGCAAACGCGACATGTATGTCAAAGTGCAACCAATCGCTCAAAATCGTTCGAAACTATCATTGAGGTGGTAAGAAACGATTGGATCGTTGTCAAACTACGATAAGTAGTTCCTCTCGTTCCGGTAGGGGCACTGCAAGGCGCTAAATATATAGGAAGGGCTCGAATTCGATGGAAGTATTCGTAAGATAATGCGTACAAGTCGTACTCAGAGACCAAATATCAGTTTTCAAGATACCAAAACGAAAAAACAAAATAAAAAAAAACGTGGCGGTTTTCTATCGTTTACTGGTCAAAGAGTTACTATATCAAGAAACGAATGGATCGCCGACATACCTATAACAGAAAGCAGTTCCTCTCATCTCAGTATCCACCAGGGAAATGCAATAAGCTTAATGTATGGAAGAAAACGAATTTATTTATAGTTTACGTAAACTATGAAAAACTCAATACTTCGTCTTCATTACAAGTAATATTATAAGGGCGCATTACTTAACTATTCAATAGTACTTATATCTTATTAAATAATTGAATGAACACATATATTTTGTACTAATACTAACACTCAAAAATCTTTTAACTTATTAAGAATACCTAATCAGTACAATCCGCAGCCTTATGGCTGAGAGCGAGTCATTGTTTCCAAAAACTATATCTACCGATAATTCAGTTGTGAAATAGCCCCAGCACAATACCCTAACGGTATCGATTGCTACAATAACACACAAGAGGCTTTCCTTTCAAAGCTCTTTGATTTCCTTTGCTTCTTTGAGGAGAAGTGGAAAGTAGGTACGTAACTTGTAAAAGGTATTGCTGATACATCAGCGTACGTTCTCGAGGGCTAACTTTGAACCTTTACATGAAATAGTTCTGTGGAAGGTCAATGCTTTTAAACATGTACGTTAGATTTCTACATTACAGGTGACTTGCTGCTGCCCGCGGGTTCGTACACTATATTCCGAAAAAGTAACTTAGGTTCGTTCCCGTGACAGATCACTGATACGTTTATGTGTGAAAAGGTAACAGACAGACTAACATAATTAAGGTAACAGATAGACTAACATAATTATTTTAGCTTTCTAATATTAATAATATGGATGGATTTTCTAGTATAGATTGAAGCTGTGGGATTTATGTTAAATAAATTTCTGGTTCCGACTTCAGGCGTCATGAAAAAAAAACTATTTTCCCATGGACAGAATGTTTTATCACAGTTTTTTTTTGCCATAGGTACTAAAAAAATTGTGTCAAACCAATCGTCATTATTCTCCATAAATCAATTTTCATAACAAATTGTCTAAACAAACTAAACGTTTCACAAACACGATCATTTCTAACTTCTAAAAATACGAAAAACACTAAATAGGCAGCATTTACGAAAGCCTTACGTAAACCTCATTACGAACAATGTCTTCTCAATTCTAAACCAACTCTGAACTGCATCAGCATCATCATAAAAAGATTAGCGTTAACACTTATCTCACAATACTGTCCCTGAGGTGAAGGTCAGGGGCGCAGATAAGAAGGGCTCACATGTGACAGATATTGTCGTGTGACGTTAAGGGCTCCGGGGGATGAAGGTTGCCTCATACTTAGATGACTAAAACGGCTGAGAATTCAACTCTCACTCGTTTTTTTAGACACATTAGACTCAACAAAAAAATATTGTTATGTCTAATGTACGTAGTCAATTAATTGAGAAAAAAATTGTGTTTACAGCTAGAATAACGAGAAAATAAATAATATCCGAGAAATTTAATTTCGATTTCGGCAGAACTTGAACTCGCGACCTTCCTTCAGGTACGGGAATGCTCTAACCTACTGAGCTACGAAATCAAGTAACCGCCGAGTTGAAAATCTTGGGGACTTCAAACACAAAACTTCAAAAATATTGAAGATTATTCAATTCTGTACAAAGACTAGATATAGATTAAATGTAAAGATATTTATGTGCCAAAAAACATGTTTATGAAATGTAACGAGTAACATATACTAAAATTACATTTAGTTCGTTTGACGAGAGGTGTTGCCCACGTGTTACCGCTGCTCAATTTGGGATAATGTTCAATTTCTTAGAGATTAGTCGGAGTACGAGGGCTTACGCACTATAATAAAACTCTTACAATAACAAGCTCGTAAAAATATGTAAACCTGCGAAAAGGCAAGTATCCTTAAATTAATAAATTATATGCAGAACGTAAACATTTACAGCTTCCAAATAAGTTTGAAAACATAATAGGCCTTCTGACTTCGTCAACTACTATCAAAAGAGTTCTAAATCGACAAACTGCACCAGTATCATCATAAAATGTTCGCGTAAACTCATCCAACAATTCCGTCCCTGAAGTGAAGGTCAGGGCCGCAGATAAGAAGGGCTCACATGTGACAGCTATCTGTCGTGTGACGTTAATGGCTGCGGGGGATGAAGGATGTATTATACTTACCCCCAGGAATAGTAACAATTTCAAATTTCAAATTGTTAAACCGCACGGTGCACTGCCGCGCGTGTACAATGAGTAGGTAGGTATAGCTACCTACATATACATCAAAATCACTTACTTTTTACTTACCTAGTTTGAAAAAGGCCACGCCCTAAAAACAGTTACGAGTCATTTAGTAAAACTTACGACCAAATACGTACTCAAATACAAGGTAAAGACTTTACTTACGCAAACAAATTTCCAAAAATACAGTATTTTCGTATGTTTCGAAGCTCGTTTTTCAATTTCATAGGTAATCAATTCTGATGAAATCTCAGGTAGTAAGTATTCTGTCTTTGGCCACACAAATAAAAACTACCACAAGAGCTGGTAATTCCTCTAACACCTCTTTAGTGGTTATATATCTACCCTCACAACAGGGTTTCTGATAACGATTTTAACGTTCATACATCTAAAAGTACGAGCTCCCGCACGTGGAAAACGATTTTGCCCAATGGGTGGTCGTTTTTTATATCGAACTGAAAAACTTTTTTGAACAAATAAATAAGGTTCAACCTTGGTCTCATTTCCTCCCATCCGAAACGAGTATGAGTCCTTTAAAGTGCACAATAAAGAACCGTACTTGCGGTACATCTTACACACGTAAACGATCGGCTCTAGATAGGAGCGCTAGTGAGACGTTTGTAGCGAGTAAAATGTTTACTGTCATAGTGTCCTCGGTTGGATGGGTATGAAAGTTTTTTATTTAGGTTAGCGTTTTATTCATACCGAACTTCGTCGTAAAACAAAACCTACTATTTATGTTAGGACTTTTAGTACAAAAATGGTCGTTAAAAATGGGTTTTTAACTTCGATCAAAAATTTCCGGCTTTGCCGGGGGAGGCCGCGAACTACTTATTTTTGATCGAAGGTTTTTAATCAATGTATTTTGTTTCCTGTGAATTTTCACGTTTGCGGTTAATTTTGACGTTAGCTGTCAAAGTTGATATTCGCGTCTACTAATTACGGTCGTTGTGGCTATTTGAGGAAGTGGCCGTTCAGAGAACTGGTCGCTCATAGGAAGTTGCCATACAAAGAACTGGCATTTCATGTGAAGTGGCGGTTCAAGACATGTGGCCGTAGCTGACCGGATCCTTATAAAAGAGTAACTAACAGACGATGCAGAGCCCGAACCACTGGTTCTAGAGACTTTAAATTGGGGGTGTTTGTTCCTTTTAGGGTGGTAGGGGTGATCCTTGGAACCGTTTATCGCTCCATCCACAGGAATTGGTTTTTCGACAAGGTACTACATAAACCTTATGCAATTGCTTATTACATTCTTTAATATTGTATTATTCTTATAGAGGAATATTTAAAATAACTCCTGTTGATAAATCAGTTTCAAGGATACATGAGGTGACAGAATGGTTGGGGGGTTTGATGATGCAGAGAATAGTAAGCCTTAGAGCAAAAACCGACAGAACAAAAGTTTTGTCGATAATCGTGAAAATTTTGAAATGTATAAAATTATGAAATTAAACCCCACGCGGATAAAGTCGCGGATAACAGCTGGTTTATTATAAAAAGCCATCAATTAATATTATCTCCAGCTACTACAATCTATGCCAGCCCATTTGAAGCACTGCCTTTAAATCAGCACTCGTATGGCCACTGCTGAACTCACCCTCCCCATATAAGGGGGGTTTCGTCATGATCACCACGCTTGGCAGCTGCCTGCCAGGAATGGGGCGCACAGAAGGTAATTATACTAAACAGAAGGAACCTGCTGACCTTCCTTTGGTAGGTCCCCTATGTGTACTCTTACGACGTCCACGGGCTGAGTTGAAGGGGTTATTTTGTAAAACACGTCCGCCATGATCAAAATAAAAAATAGTTTACACCCTAGTGGAGAGATCTCCATTTAAGTAGGTACTTTTAAATACTTGTGTTAGAAGATCCTCCGCTCTTCTTTATCAAACATTACAAATGAAACAACAGGAACAAAAAGGAAAAAGATGATAATTAATCTAATTCTAGTATTTCTTAGAATCTTAATTAAGTCTAGATTTAACCAACAATATTTTTATGAAATGTGCAATTTTTCAGTTTAGTGAGTGATGTCTTCAAAACACTGATAAATGTATAATCATTTAGACATGATTTTGGCGTAAAGATCATAAGTTATTCTGCTGAAATCAGAAAACACAAACACCACACACACTAGGAACTCCGTTATAGCAGGTAAGCGACTCAATGTTTGTAAATCCATTGCGATACATTCAAAAAACCACTCTTATTTGACGTGACTGATGCACTGTAATCAAGAAATATAGCGAGTCCCTAACAATTTCCCTTCGTAACTGAACGGAAGAGCGAAGTCACGACTACTCGTAAATTGACAAGTGGCAGGCATCCGTTATGCTGTCACGTGACGTGATTCATTACCGTCTACGTTTTACGTTACAGAAGTTAATCACGAATAATTCACGTAATGTGTTTCTGAAGGAGGCGTCTGCGTAATTTTATACTGCGACAGTAATTCATTAAAATGGGTTGATACTACTTTAAATTCTTATAAAATATAAAATCGACGAAAGCATGAAGGCTGCTAATAAAAGTTCATAGATTTTTGATGATGTTGATGTTTTATTTTTTATCATATCACGTCACAACAATAGTATGAATGCAAAAAGTTAACATAAGATTTACAGATATTAACTACTAAAGAGAGTGAGAGAGACGGACCTACGGCTGAAACTTTGCTTAATATTAGGTAACGGATTTAGAAGTAATTTTAGTTTTATTAGATTTTTTAAGGCAGGAGCGTTTACTGCGATGGTTATCACATTATTACGTATGAAACTGTGGGCAAACGCTAGTCCTAATGTAATAACAATTCGGCCGCGGTGATATGACGGAGTGACGTCACCGGCGACGTTGATGGATGGTGGCCACGCTTCAAGTCAATTACTAAAACGCCGCCGCCGGGCCGATACTTTGACGTTATCCCACTTTATGAGAGAGTGAACATAGAAGTTTGTTGTAAAGAATTATTCTTTACAACAAACTTATGTAAAAAAAAAAAAAAAAAAACTTAACTTAACTTACTTCAATTAACTCAACTTCAATGTTAAGTAGACTTCTTGCTTCCTTCTGTTTAATTTTTAACACCTCCATCGCCATCAGTTGTCCCCCTTAGTAACAATGGCGAAAACCCCTTGTTAGGGCAGCACAGCGGACGTTGAATGTTATATGCATATGGGGGTTTTTATCATGATCAGCACGCTTGGCCTCTCTCCCACTAACAAACCCCCTGCTCCTCTGATACTGTTCTCCTCAAAATGCACCTTCTGATGAGATACTAAAGCTGCCTTTCTACCAGTGTTGTTCCACATTGCTATGTTTCCAGCCAACCATTCCAGCCAATAGGATCACTTCTTTATGGCGTCATTTGGTCAGCTATGAAAATTACTCGATACTTTTGGTCGGCTGGAAACATAGCAACGTAGCATATCTCTGGTGGAAAGGCAGCGTAAGACTGCAGGCAGCCACATAAAGTTTTTATTCAGTATTAAAAACTCAGCTTCAGCAAGTTTTCAATCTATGCGTCCTACCCGCCATGACCTACGGATCTGAGACGTGGACGTATCACTCACTGAAAACCGCTGGGGTAAACGTATTCTGAGACTGCGATTTCGGCAAACGTAGTGTAGGACGCCCTCCGATCAGGTGGGATGACGATTGGCGAAAGACTGCTGGTAGATGCTGGATGTGGCAAGCCGAAGACAGGGCGCTATAGCGCTCATTAGGGGAGGCCTATGTCCAGCAGTGGACTAATACAGGTTGATGATGATGATGAAAAACTCAGCGTAGAAACAAATACATTCAAAATCATTATTTCCGTCTTCTATTCCGTCCGTTCCGAGCGCACAAGCTTTAATTATTATTATTTTCCTGCCGCCCCACTGATGGGCAAAAGCCGCTCTCTCACCTTTCCTGCACAGTTTTTTAAAGGTCTTCAAGGTTCTTAAAGGTCTTGTTAATTCTTGAGTTCCATCCTCAAGAATTAACAAGACCTTTAAGAATTGAAAAGTAAGAAATTACTAAAAAATTAATACGGAATTATGGTTTTTGATTCCTTTTATAATTTAGCTAGACTTAAAGTAAAACGAATCTTATTTGAAAGATTGTTACGGTATTTGCTTACCTCTCTTATCTCAATTTCCCTTTCAGCATAAATTCCCAGTTCATTTCCCTGCATCGCGCATCGGAATCGAACCCGGTACTTATCAGCAGGTTTATGTGCCGCCGGCACACGACCCACTACCAGAGGTGAATGCACCAGGCACGAACTACTCTACAACAAAGAGTAATTTACCTACACGGAGAAAAACATCATAAGTGTCTGCTTTGATATATTATACTTTATAAGAAAACTTAAATAAAATCCTAATTTACAAAAAATTACTTTTTGAGATAAGGACGCCTAAAATGTAGGGTATTTTGTTTTTCTCTGTCCTTTGTGATTTTGCGTTTTAAATAGTAATTTTGGCAATTTTAAATGACCTGTTAAGTATTTTTGAATAATTTGTATTTATAATCAGCTGAAATAGAAAAGGAGGATATTTTTCACACTGGTCACACTACCAGGGTTCCCTGATAGTACTGGGTACAGTGTGAAAAAAATCCTCAAATTCTTCTGTAATCCAAGTCAATCTCATCTGTTAATACTATTTTAGGATTGGAAAGATAACTTTTTTTAATATTGGACAATGCGAAAATATTAAAAATTTGTAGTATACATTATTTTTATTTTTATGACATTGTGACATTTTCTTTTTACTATCTATTTTTATCTTATTAAATAAGGTAAGGTAAGGTAATTTAAATACGAGTAGCCGAGTAGCTTTCTTTTAGTTTAGTTTCCTATGACGATACAGCAGCTTTTATGTCATTTCTTGACATGTATCATCTTAATTTAATTTGCTATCCGATATTATTTTAATTATAATTTTCGTAATAAATTTTTGTAGTTTTTATAAACCGGCGGCCCTTTTACAGCCAGCTCTTTTTATTTATTATTTCATTGAACCTACATTATAGGAATCACTGTCATTCTGTTTTTCTTGTATTGTAAAATCCCGGTGTTTCCTTTTGTAATATTAATAACTTGTGTACCTATTTTATGTATAAGACCTACTCAAATTGCTAATAAATAACTACACCAAGTGTATATGTAATACCTACGGTGGAAATAAATTAAAGTAAATGAAGTCTAAGCAAACCACTGTGTGCCGGGATTGGCTAGCTAAGCAGCATCTAAGACATTTTGGTCAACGAAATACTTGACTTCTTTGTTATTGGCTAATAATATGTATCAGGGTCACGAAATACTTACTTGGCAAAACCCAAACTACTGAGACTACAGCATAAATAAAACGTTTGAACAAAATTTTTAGCATAAAAACCACCGACGATCAGAATTCACCTTGATACAAAACAAAAAAAAATACATAGGCAAAATTCAAATACCTTTCTGGAAAAATCTAAATTCAGAAGTTAAGTTATTTACTGTTCTGTTCGTTTTCACTTCTGTGTTCTGCGGTTTTAAACTTCGAACGCTCACGATGGAGGCGCTTCCGGTCCGTGCACGCCACTTCCGTTTTTATCGCAGTCGGCTGAAAAACGTGCCCGAGTTTGTTGTAAAACAAATTACAGGCTTTTTCACACGTTGTGTGTTTAGCTAGGATTTTACATATAGGTTTGTGCTCATGTTTAAATCTCGCAATATGTAGGTAGGTACGTTTTTTTGACCTATGCTCGAATAGCTTAATAAAAAGAACCAGTCTTTTTTAGATTTTCAAGTTTCCAGTTGTAGGTCCCTTCGTCCATTTTTATTTTGCGTCATCCACGGCTGGATTCTATCCACATCCACGGCTGGGTATAGGCCTCATGAAGTCCGCCTCAAGACCTAAAAGGATATAGCAGATCAAAGGCTCACCGCTACAGCACAGCACAAACATGACCATACAAATATGAGCTTTAACTCGTCACAGTAAGATGTATTTTATATTGACGGCATCAGATGCTTGCGAGCTGTTTGCACATGAACCACTCGTTTAAAGCTTGTGGGAAGCCAAATTGCCACTGTAAAATGTATCTAAAGACTACAAATTTAAGTCTATATTTGAATGCACATTTTATGCTGTGCGAAAACGGCGTTGGTTAATGTGCGCAAAACATTCGGTACGTATTACGGTAGTTGACCTACCTCACAAAGTTTCTAACAAACCTGAAAACACATAAAAATTGTACCCTGAAAACCTCAACTCCAGTGTTTCCGTACAAACTGCACAAACTCATAAATCAAATTAACGTGAGCTAATTTTCGTAATGGCTGCCAATCTACATAAATAAAATAAAACTTAACAGCTGCTGTAAAGCGCTCCAATTGAAAGCTATAACCGAGGAGCTTGAATGTCGGTAAAACAGCTGCTCTATATTTTACTTAACAGCTGCTGTAAAGCGCTCCAATTGAAAGCTATAACCGAGGAGCTTGAATGTCGGTAAAACAGCTGCTCTATATTTTACTTAACAGCTGTAAAGCGCTCCAATTGAAAGCTATAACCGAGGAGCTTGAATGTCGGTAAAACAGCTGCTCTATATTTTACTTAACAGCTGCTGTAAAGCGCTCCAATTGAAAGCTATAACCGAGGAGCTTGAATGTCGGTAAAACAGCTGCTCTATATTTTACCAGCACGGAAGTTGAGCTATGTAGGAAAAGAGATAAGAAGTTATAATAATATAATATAAATTAAATAAGTTCCCGAATTATTTTACATATTTACCGATTTTGCATCAAATTCAGATGAATATTTTTTATGTGTCATATTTATTTGTACCTATGTCACAATTTCGGTGTAATTAAGTTGAGTATGGCAATTCATTAATTGAGGGTAAATACACAATACACAGAGAAATCATACAATCCCGCTTCATTTGTATAAATTATAACCACTCAAATTTTAGATGTAGTGGAGAAACACCGCAAGTCCAGGGACTTGTGGGATTTCTCCAGTAGGTACATACCCTGGCAACACTTGCCAAAGTTGTGTGTTGAGTTGTACGTGTTATGTCATGTCCGACGCTTGCTGTCAAGTTGAGGATTGTTTTCAAAAATTATTATAAAAATATAACCATAACTTAAGCCGCTGAATTATTTGGAAAATAATATTACTGGATAAATAATTATTTTACTTGTACCTATTTGAGAACCTGAAAAAACAAATCGTTCACATAATAAACATGTCATGAGACGCTTGATTGTTGTTACTAGACGCCATTTTGTTTACTACTCGTCTCCGAGATCAAAGTCTACTTAGATCGGACGCCATCGTCCGAATACGTTTGGATAAGGGGTTGGTAACCGAGTAGGTAGGTCCACTTGGTTCAAGCAGACTCTTATCGTAACAACGCGGCTTTAGTAAATTGCGCGTAAAAGGTACGCGTAACGAAAATAAAGTCATAATGGAAAAGTACCTAACTGACTCACTGACAGGCAACGCACAGCTCTGCTCTCAAAAATAACATGTAAATCCCCTTCTTAAACTAACACACATTTAAATCATTATTTTCTAAAATTCTGACGGTGTTTTCCGCTCTTATCTCTGAGCTTAAACGAAAATTTTCTGTATCTCTGCAACCGTTTGATTCAAATTTTTACGTGTAGATTGTTCTTCCTAAATGAACACATATTTAATTTATCGTTTCCTGAAACTCGGAGGGTGTTTTCTTAGTCTTTAAATATCTACTAATATATGACCCTAGAGTCTAGACAAGCCACAAGCCAATCCACTTGAAACTTGAAGGTCTTGATACGATAGTGAGCACTAAGCAAAGAATTTTGAAAATTCGCACTTCAAGAAGTTCATTATTAAATAGGGGTTGAAAGTTTAAACGAAAATGCTGAGTATTTCAGCAACCGTTAGCAATAGCACTACAAAGTTTTAAATGAAGATTCATCTTACAAAACGGAAAAACATTTTATCCATTGTTTTCTGAAATTTGGAGGTTGTGATATCTGTGGATACAACCGCCATTGGTGATCTGTGGCAATAAGTAAGTTTTCATATATAATCCTTATGAATTTACCTATACCTACATATATTATATTGTTACCTAGATATTATATTATATTCTACATATTATATTGTTCTTTGAAGAATTCTTATGTTCATAAATCAAATAAGAGGATACACAGGTGACAGAATAGTGGTAGGTACGTTTGATGATGCAGAGAAAAGTGAGCCTGAGAACAAAAACTATAATAGTTACTATAGTTTGTGTGTGTTTGAAAATTA
Source organism: Eupithecia exiguata (assembly GCA_947086465.1). Lineage (NCBI taxonomy): Eukaryota > Metazoa > Arthropoda > Insecta > Lepidoptera > Geometridae > Eupithecia > Eupithecia exiguata. The sequence continues at coordinate 12,627,812 of OX352236.1, forward strand.
TTAAAAATATGAAATCAAAACCCACGCGGACGAAGTTGCGGGTCAAATATTAATAGGTACCTAGATCATTTTTTTTTATATTTTTTTAGCAAAACAACTAAATTACGTGCTAATCGCAAAGTATTTAACCTTTTTGTTGGTCACGAACCTTTTCCGGCCCGATAAGAAATTGGAGAATTAGAGCATCTGGGTTGCCATGTTAATAACTAACTTAAGTTACTTATATTATATTAATATGGATTAATAAATACGGATTCAGATTTCCATTAGTTTAGAAAATTAGAAAAGTCGTAGTGAAGTTTTATTCCTATTTTCCTGAACTTAATATCCGTTACCGTAAACCATAATGTCTATTACTTGACCAAGGTAGTTCAATGAGTATTTATTCATCCTTTTACGACAGCCACACGAAAATTCCTTGAACCATTAACTTAAACGGAAAGCCCATTTATTTTGATTGAAATCCCTTATTCTATCACACTACCCACTTGATTTCTACCTAACCTTGACTCCCACGCATCATTACTTGCGACGGCTAATGGTAGATATGTACGTGTTACTTTATATTAAGGGAGTGATCTATGACGCTATTTTATGAAAAGGATAGGCATAGGATTTCACGTTCATAGGAGCGGGACAGAGCAGAGCAACGTCAGTGCAAAGATCAAGTTTTTGCTTATTAGTATTAATTATTCAAAATTTAAGAATCAAATAGAAAAACTAAACAATTACTCAAAGTTACGTTCATATCAATTCTTAAGTTAATAGTTAGTAATCTTAAGTAGTCTAAGAATACTTTTTAGAATTATGCATTTTTTCAGCTCAATCTACGATTTTTATAGAATGTAGCCCGTAGTCCAAAGTAGTCTCAAAATGACGTGAGCAAGCCAAATGTGCTACAATCTAATATAACGATTTCATCCAAAATTCTGCGAACATAAAACTCATAAGCCCACGTCGTGGACCAAAAGGCACTTCCGCAAAAAGAACGCAATTTTATCTAATACCTTCCTGTCTGGCGGGTCCGTCCGGTAACTTTGCTGACCACACGCGCAGGGAAATCAGAATATCTAACTCAGTACATCGAGAGAGAGAATTCAGTAAAAGGGGCCACATGCGCAGGGAAATCAGAATATTATCTAACTCAGTACATCGAGAGAGAGAATTCAGTAAAAGGGACCACATGCGCAGGGAAATCAGAATATCTAACTCAGTACATCGAGAGTGAATTCAGTACAATGGAAATTGGAATCCTAGTAATGTAAGAATCTTAAGAGGCCAGCGGAGGATGAATTATCCATACAAACCAAATGTAATTCGAGCTATATTGTGCAACAAAAAGCTTTCAGTCATCATTTTTAGGATTCCGGACCCAAATGGTAAAACTAGACACTATTACTATTACTTGCGAGCGGCGGCATCTGCTGGCATTGTCAAAAAGAACTTGAAATATGCGATGTTGAGAAACCTGTGACGCACTAGGTCAAAACTGACCTATAGCGTCATGTCTCATGCTCATGAGAACCCAATTTTAATTTATTTAGTAGTCCAACAGCGATAAGTACATTTTGAATAAAACAGTATAAAAAACTTTTGCTAAAATAAGGCCAAATGACTCTGCAAGCTCGAACCAGGCCCACTAATTTGGTTTAAAAGTATGGCTTGGTTGATCTTACTCGTACATGATACATAATTAAAAATTAGAGCCCTAAGGACCACTTGTAACATTAACTAAAAGAATCTCAACAACTATCAACTTTCAGGTATCTGTCTGGCAACGCTTGTTTGGTTAATTGGACATCAGAAAAAAAAAAATCTTTGCAAATTAATTCATAACTTTTTTTAAACCTTATGCTTCTTAAAACGTTTAAATTACAACCAGGTAATTAAAAAAAATTGTGTAATACTAGATTCTAGTGTTGTCTCGTAAGCTGTTCAACTTTATTGCAGCATTTAATTACAGAAGTAAGTACCTGGTCCGTATATTCAAAGGGACAAAAATGTGAATGATTCCATTATCAGATCACCCGTGGATGATGTTTCCAGGCCCAGCTGTTGTAACAACACTGTGCCTAAAGCCAGGTCAGGTGCCCCTTACAATTAATTTGCATATTTTTCAAACGAATACGTTTTAATTACGCAGTTAATTAGGGAAAGCATTAAATTAGTCTATCTCAGGCTGTTTACGAGATTGATAGGGGTTTTAAATTTGGTGTTGAAGGCATGTTTTTGTAAGAGAAAAGTTTTTGGTTTGGGTGCTTAATGAGGGTAGGCTTTGAAATGTGAACTCAATTCTTGGAAACCTGTACGAGTACATAGACTAATTTGATCCGCTTTTATTCAAAATCAGGTCTTTCCTTATTTAGTTTGGCTGTCTTTCATTATATCACACTTTAATATGCCTGTTTACTGTTACTGTTTGGCTACCCCATGTTTGTACGGATGGAAATGTTTCGATTTACGTATCGGTAAATATTGTTTCAGTGGTAGGTATTTTCCACACTTATTTTTCAAACCTATTGTGGTTCAATGGTGCAAAATTGATAAACACATGTAACCATTAACCTTCTAAATCACAGACTTATAAGATTTTTCTAAATAAATAAAAATTCTATTCCTTTCTCAAGAATATCAGAATCTTTGTGTACGTAACGCTGACTGACGTCTACTGTGAAATGCTAATTACGAAGTGGACGGATGACGGATCGTATGAAACGTCAAACAGCCGAAGAGTTCGTGCAATGACTCAACTATGAAATTATTTTGACATTTATTTCAGATCAGAAACAAAAGGTTATTGGTGACATGCCTGAAGAAAGTTGGTAGAATGTTTGTTCGTTTCGTGCAGTCCGTCACCTGAAACTTTGTATTTCGTGTTCAAACTAAGTCTCAAAACCATCGATGAAGTTTAATGTATCCTTCGAGTACTTCGAATCCGAAATACGACACGCTTGATAAATAGCAAGCGAAATTGAGAGTTGTGCATTTTGTGTAATCAATAAAAAAAATGTTAAGATATAACTTATAATACTTCTTGACAACCACCGTTCCATACACTCCTTTATTCACTGAACCCTTTCTTACACTCAACCAATAATTGTTATCCAATGTTAAATCCAACAACAAATATATACTCCAACACCCCTCAGGGTGGTGGAGGCGTATCGAGTCGACGGGTGTCTACGTGTCGGACCATCCGTCGAAAGGTCACGGTCAGGACAAACCGACGGCTTTATCCGAATATCCTGTATTTTATTATCTTCAACGAGCATTGGTCCCTTTTGAATATTTGATTCTTAATTTTATTGTGAAGGGATCAGTTGCGGTTCAGAATTTTTAACGGTTATTTTCTTTATACAACAGTTTAAAAATAACTCGAAGTACCTGATATACTTAAATGCAAAACTATATTAGTGATGCAAGTAGGTACCTTGTTACAAATAGATCTTTAAGAAATGTTAAATAGATTCGCCGGACGATTCGATGTGAACAGCTCTATTGAAATATAATGCCAATATGCATCCGACACTTTGTCGTTCCGGTAAAACTGTTGGTCCGCCCTAATGTGAACCTGCTCTTACACGTGCAAAATATCGGTTTTTCAAACAAATATGGAAATATCATGAAGCCATTGTTTTTTTTTAAATTTTTTTTGGGTGGTCGATCTTTCATAACAAGGAACTAGTTTTAATAAAACTCTATTATTTGATTGTATTTTTTTAATTTATTATTTATTTATGTTTAATGAATACCGAAAAAAAATATAACAACCACAATTTTTTATTATTAAGGAAAAAAAACTGCACTCACTTTCGGGTGTTAAAAACGCTGCCACTTTTCTGTGACGTCAACGTTCAGTTTGTCTACTAAAAGTGCTTCTGTTCCTTCAATCAAAATATAATTAGGAACAACTATGAAAAAAAAACCATGTTTGTTTGTATGTTGGGTCTAATGAATAATTTTGTTTCTTGCAAAAAAAATATCCCGCGAAAGCTGCATGACAATAAGGTGAACGCTTAGAAATTTTGCGATTGAGTCTTAAAATATCTACTTTTCAATGATAAAATTTCACAATATCTATATAAACTTTATTTCAGGAATTTCATATTACTGGAAATGAAATTCCTAACTGCGAATTGATTTCAAATATAACATTTTAGTGATTTTAAACTTAGCTTGACACTTCAATTTTATGAATGACTCGTTTGTGCCTGCGGCTTTACACGCGTTATATCTGTATAATTAGTAGGTATCTTATATGTTATTCTAGGCGGATAACTTCATTACATTTCATTACAATTTCCGCCCGATGCATCTATACCGCGCAAATGAGAAAAGTCATATAATATGTTGTGTTTCCACATCGGAGAGTAAGAGTAAGTATACCAGTACCTAGATATAACAAAATAAAGGTTTCTTATTCTTAGATATAGAAGAGGCAGACAGAAGTAACGTCACCCAGAGGAAATAAATATTTATCTCGTTTTCTGACCCTCCAGCCTCCAGGGGCTGGTTGAGCGAGGGTCACGGTCGCAAGAATACTTCGCACTACTAGTAACATACTCAGGGTTTACTCGAGCTGAGCAAAAGCATCGTAGGATAGTTCTTTAAGGCGATTCTTTGATTAAATCTTAAGTAGATATCAGAAATCAATAACTTTTATTTCTTTAGGCTTACCAAATATACACATAACAAGTCAAATTTTTAGCTATGAATATAAAATAAGGAATGAAGTGTTAATTGATTTTCTCTTCACTACAATTTTTTGTCCACTTGTGGAAGGAACGAAAAAGAAACCACTAGCACATTAGCGCTTCGAAGGTAGAGCTATTTTAATATTAGCTGGTATTTCTCCCGATTTCCACTCATAACCAAGTTTAAACTAGTTAAAAATCAATAAATCTTTCCTTGTAGGTTTTTCAATTAAAAGTGACGCACTACGACACCTGTTTGTACATAAGACGAATCTGTTTGATGTTTTTAATCCTCCCCTCGTTGAATCGCTTACAGTAATATTTTTACAAACACCCAAACCATATTAGCAGACACATCAATAGGAAGGGATTGGTATCGAAACCTTTTCATAGGTCATGTGGAAAATAAGTGAAGGATCGAAGTCTGATATGTTAGGCGCAACTCGAATGTTTTTGCCATCCAAGATTGAATCTAAAATAGACTATGTAGTACCTAGGTACCAAAAGATTTGACTCTGATTGTATGAAATTGTCTAGTCATTTTTTGCAACGTTTTTTACAAGAAAACATAAGAACTTACACATTTCACTCACCATCGGAGCGACGGATAGCCCTCTCTGCAGAGGGTGCCTCAGTGACGACGAATCAGCTGCCCGCGTAATCCTGGAATGCGAGGGAATAACAGCACAACGAACAGAAATCCTTAACTTGCCGAGGTCACTCCGCGAAGCCTGTGAAGACCCGAGGAAGATTCTGCGCTTCTGGACGGAGTTAGGCTTGCTATGCTAGCACAAACAACGCATAATGGACCAAATGAAGTCCAAATGCAGATACAGGAGTACTTCCACCATAGACTATGTAGTACCTAGGTACCAAAAGATTTGTCTCTGATTGTACGAAATTGTCTAATAATTTTTTGCAACTTTTTTCCAAGTACCTATTCCACTTTGATCAACTAAACTGAAGCAAGCAACTGACCCGGATCAAATAATTTTTGTTCAGTTTCGTACGCACTGATACCGATCCAGTGGACGCGACGATAACCTAATAGGGGTATTCGCAATCTTTTTGAACTCTTAACTTTACGAATGCATGTGACGGCGCACACCCGCCCCCGTCGGCGGGGAGGTATATGACAGCTTTGGTATGAGTGGAGCATACTTTACGAAAACATTCCCTACATTTAGCTTGTTATTATATTCTCTGATTTAGCGCCCTGCAGCGCCCCTAGCGGATACTGAGAGGAACTATTTTTCGTAGAATGACAGAGATCCAAAAGTTTTATAAAAACTTTCACGAGTGGTAATACACCTACTGTCATGTTCTAGAAAGTATTTCCTGTTTTGGTATTTGCAAACTCATACCCGAGTCAAAAGGACGTGGCTGATCTGGGCTGCACCGCTACAGCACAACACCAAAGTAAGTATTAAATTATGGGCCTTAAGCTCTTACCCCCTCATTCATAACTAGCGGTCCACCCCGGCTTCACATGGGTATATTCTTTAGCCCAGTGATAATGTAGCTTTCTAACGGCAAAAGAATTTTTGAAATCGGTCCAGCAGTTTTTAAGTTCATTGGTTACATACAAAAATACAAATCTTTCCTCTTTATAATATTAGTGTAGATAGTCTGCTAAATTGAAGCTTTGCAAACTCACACTATCTTCCTCTATTGACATAAGTTTAATAAACTTTGGAGTGTCAAAATGCCATACCGCAATTTTCAAGCGAGTGTGTAGCGAGTCGTCAGTTATCTGATGCCCTCAATGTAAAATGCATCTAAATATAAAAAGGCCATTTCAAATCTCCAAAACGGCAAACCACTCGCCCTGAAAATTGGTCTCTTCTGAAATTGGTGGTGATTCAGGTGTGTATCGTACTGCACATACATAATAATGCATAGACAATTGGTTTTCAACAAGCCATGACCATGACTTGGAATGACATGTTGAAAACTTCTACAACACAGAAGTCAAAGCTCAGTAACATTAAACGCCATTTGCAAAATATAAAACACGTTTACATTACGAAATTACTTTTGCCTCACCCTGTATAACGAGTGAATGCATATGTATGTGCTGTACGGCAGCGGTGGGGTCCAGATCTGCGACAACCATAAGGTGTAAAACCCCATGTGCCAGTAATCAGTACCGGCAACCATACCTCTCATATACACGGCGACTTTTACATTCCAAATAGTAATAACCGTGTTCCACGAGACCCCGGGACTATTAGTTCCACGAGACCCCGGGACCATTAGTTCCCTCTCAATTACGTTGCTCTGTCTAAACGCTGGCATTTACATACCGCGAGCACTCTGGGAGATTGCGGGGAAATTGTCCCGCAAAGTGACGGGACCGGGACTCGAGCCAGTTTCTAAGGGTTTTGGATATCTTTTTGTGGACTGATTGATATAGAACTCTTTATCGTACATACATCATGCTAAAAGCTTTTGGTCCTGCGCCTGACTTCTCACCGGTTGTGTCGGTCAGCCGTACAAATTCATTCTCTATATCATCATGTCCGCATACACTTGGGCACTGTAATATGTCCTGCGCATGGGCTAGTCTCCGAAGAGACTGGATCCCTTGGCCGCAAACTCGGCCAGGAGGACATCATTACAAATCATCATTGTTGGCTTGGTTAGTTACATCTACGAAATAATAACTTAGGGGGCATCAGTTTGATTTAGAACCGAGCAAATCAAATGCAGTGTACCTGACATCGCACCAATAATAGATAAATAACGCTTTTGAAAAGTCGCTGGAGGACCGAAGGCATAATAAGGTATTTGAATATTTGTACCGAAAGGAGTCTTTTTTCGAAGTTATTATACACTAGCGGTCCGCCCCGGCTTCGCACGGGTAAATTCTGTCGCCTCTGTTCATCATGTAGGATTCTAAAGGTGAAAGAATTTTTCAAATCGGTCCAGTAGTTTCGGAGCCTATTCACGTCAAACAAATAAACAAATCTTTCCTCTTAATAAAATTGTTATTGATACGTTTTCCCGCGGCACGTATTTTTAAAACTATACGTATCTAACCTATGTATTTCCTGGTCCAGAACTTTTTGTGTGCAAAATTTCAGCTCAATTTAGTAGTTTTGGCGTTGTCTACGGTCAAACAATTCACAAAGGCACAAACTATCGCTTTTATATTGTTCGTGGGTAAATGCTTCATTTTTGTAAAACCAGTCAATGCAGATACATGTGCCTATGTTAATGCAAATAAATCATTTATAGCTGAAGTCATACCATTATAAAATGAATAAATTATGCTGAACAATTCACATATCGTTATAAGGACATTTTAGACCTAAATGACCGTGAGTACTTTGCGAGAATCAAACCTTAACTTTAATAAAACTGAACAAAGTTATTATGTTAATAGCCGTCAGAAGTTAGCAGATCCTAAACCAATAAACTGTATAATCTGTGATGAGGCGTACAATTCAATTTGAAAAACGCTTTCCCGTTTCCCTTTATAAATATCATTTAATTTGGAATCTGAAAATGCCAAATGTAAACAGGTAATTTCATTTCGTGTGTTGAATGAAAATTTAGGAATAATTTCGCCCATTTAAAGGGCGTAAATGGGAAACCTAAATTGGTTGGCAAAATGTATATTTAAAGAGACCGTAAGATAATAAAATTAACTAGGTTTTTTATTCTTGAGTCGGAGTTCTTGAGTTTAGAAATTAGGCTAAAAACTGAACCTACTAATAGTTTCTGCCCCCGGCTTCGTACGCGTTGTTTCTATGAGAACGTTCCAAGGTTATTTATTTACATCACAAGGGAATGATTTATGGGATTAAACGTACATTCAGTTTTATTCCAGGTCTAGAGCTAAATAAGTACTCTTATGCAAAATTTCAGCCCAATTTGTTAAGTAGTTTTGGCGTGAAGCAGGAACAAACTCCATCTATCTATCTAAACTTTAGTATTCATAATGTAAGTTTGATTAGTTAGTTAGGTACTACTCGAGTACACTACACGGGTTATTAAACATATATAAAAATACGATAAAGTATTGTAGTTACGAAAGTAACACTCAATTGACTGCGGGCTTTTGTACACACACTCTTTATTCGCCGTGAAAATCTTCTGTTTATTCGCCGTGAAAATCTTCTGTTTATTCGCCGTGAAAATCTTCTGTTGATTCGCCGTGGAAAGGCACGATCGTCAGTATCGTATGCATCACTATGGACACTATGGCGGGCGCTACGACACGGCGACTACGCCGTATGTACCGTGTCTGCTCCTCTGCGTGCCGCGTCTTTGCCGGACCCCGTGTCACGTAGAATAAGCTCTTAGGGTAAGTAAATTTACTGCGAGTTGGTCATCCACTGAAAAGGGTTGGTTTAAATTGATAAATAATCCCTGTAATAATATCTCAGGGCAGAAAAGTTCATTAGTCTTTGTTTACTGTAATCAGGGCTGAAACTATTTAAGCTTGGACACTCATTTTGCTTTCAGTTGCTTCGATAAAAGTAAAAAAGGAAGATACGGTACGTTCTACCAGCGCTCACTCAAAAACTGTACTGTGTTACAGATGAAATAATGATAAGGTAAGAAGCTTCGTAACCAGTTAGGTACCATAGACGAAAAATCATCTTTAAACGATCATAGTTTCAAATGAATACATTGTGTCGTAGGGAACTAGGTAATTAAGTTAAAAGAATTTGAGTGTGTGGAGAGATTTTCTAGCGCCACCGTTATTGAGAAGTAACTGAAAAACGAGATGAGACGAGATGACCATCTCGAAAGTGTATGGCTCAAGTTAGGTTCAACTATGTTCACTTACCTCAGTCATAGTCGGACCGGCGGCGCGGGCGGTGGCATTTGTGTTGCGCGTGCTTGCTGCGACGTATAATTTTGTGTGATTTCGACTAAAACACCACGACAATGCCCTCGTGATCGTTCACCAGGTGTACAAATAGCTCCAAAACACAAAACAAAGCCCAAGGCATCACATATTTTCCCGCGTAAGTAGATACACCAAACTTTAAATTTTCTGATAATCCGATACCTTATCATTATTTCATCTGTAACACGGTACAGTTTTTGATTGAGCGCTGGTAGAACGTACCGTATCTTCCTTTTTTACTTTTATCGAAGCGTTTTTCAGTTACTTCTCAGTAACGGTGGCGCTAGAAAATCTCTCCACACACTCAAATTCTTTTGATTTAATTACCTAGTTCCCTACGACAAAATGTATTCATTTGAAACTGTTATCGTTTAAAGGTGATTTTTCGTCTATGGTACCTAACTGGTTACGAAGCTTCGGTTCCGTATGAGGCCGTACAAGATAGCAACATCATTGCAAAACAAAGTCCAGTAGCAGCACCTCCTAGCGTCCGTCCCACGCGGTTTCCATTCATAGAAGCAAATGAAGTGTAACACGAGCTCGAGCCATTAGCATTTAAAATAAAAACAACAACTTTGTTGATATTGTCCTATTTCAGATCGCCTGACGGGGTGGAAATATTCAAAATGGCTTCCTTTCAAACGGGTTCATGAATTTACTTAGAATAGGATAAGTACTTATCTATAAAATAGTCCATCAGACGAGTCAAGGAATAACAAAACGCAGTTCTGTTCAATTTCAAATTCAAATGCGTAAATTACTAAACAAAGCATCTCGTTCAAAAATGTATACTATTTTTGGGTTCTTAAGTGGATGAAAGTAACATAGATAGGTACCTTCAATAAATTAACAAAACCTTATGGTTCTTGGCTTTAAAAGTAACTAAATATAAGATAAAAGGGTAAAAATAGTCGTGACGGCGCATTTATAGTGACAAAACGACTAATTCTTACTGCCTACTACATTGTTCGGTATGTAGTTTCACTAATAAATTATTGCTTGTGTGTGACTACCAACCACCGTGTGTACCACAAAACATTTGTTCTGAGAACTTCACATCAACTTTTTATATTGTTTCACTAAGAATTTGCAAAAAGTATGACTACTAGCAGAGGCAGTATTTCACGCACTATTTATACATATATCATTTATATTAAGAAAAGCTTGCTTTCTATACGAACTATTACGCTTTTTAATGGGTACGCTAGCATAACGCCAGACCGGATGTTATTTTATAGTATTGTTCCATACCCCTGTTCCTGTAAGAGCAATCATTATGAAATTTTGCATAGTTCGTGCTCTATTTGTACGCTATTTATGTATGTAAATTTTGCTATAGGATAAATCGTTTTTGAGTACGGTCGTGTGTACGCCAGCTTGATCGTTATGCTAGCGTACACACAAAGACTGGCCATTATTTCTTTAACCAAAGAGGCACTATTTATTTTATTTTTGCATTGATTGTGCACTATTTACTAGGCATAACAACAAAAGTGAATTCGATTATGTGTCGCGACCATCACGGACACACTTGTTAGGTGTGACGTCATCGATTCGTGTAGTGACATGAAACGATGTTGATACGACGAGCCTAGAAAAAAAATATTAGTGTAATAGGTACGTAATATTATTTATCATAGCTGGAACTGCATGTACCCGCATGTATCTCATCGGTCTAGCATCATTCATCCCTTATTCTGCGTCTTTACAGCCGAGTCGATTTGTTCCCGAGCCATTGATTATTCAGTAGCTTGCTAATTTAATAATAGATGTTACTTTGCGATGTTCCAGTATTTGTTACTAGCAGCTAGGGTCGAGAGTTTTTTGCGCATCTACTATGTGGTTGGCGCCAGGAGTAAGTATTTTTTGAGTCTTCCTTGGTTCGTTTATTGTTTGTTTAGTGATTGGATCAAAGTTCGTGGATTTATCTTTTTTTAGCGACATAATTACTAGGTAGGTACTTAGCCTAATAATTTATTTTATTTCTTTTGAACCTCAACACCCTAACACTGACCGCTAGGAACTGTAGGATCTTCTCCGGGTGATATATCTCGTCTAAGCTGTGCAGGTTCTGGTCCAGGAGAATGCTACGTTTTCCACTCACTCACTCTCCTACTAAATGGAGAGGCGTTTCATCCGCTACCTCACAAAATCTGCAGGTTTGAGTGTCGCCTAGCTCCAATTTGAACTCGTCCTGTAAAAGCTCTTGTCATGATGCTACGACTATTTCCTAAATAAACGCTATTTGTCTTTCAAGAACATGGAAACACGGGGAAATAGAGTTGTCGTGTCAACAGTGGAGGACCAAGCATGAGTTTTGCATACTTTAGGGAAACTACAAAGTAAACGTTACCTTCCATACATTTAGCACCTTGCAACCGTCTATTCCCAATTACCACCACCGTCTCGGACACCACTGGTGGCAATCGGGAAAATCAAGTAATATAAATAGGTGGCAACGCTTCCATTGGATCTGAGAGGCCGTAATTCAGCAGTTTCAAACGAACTCAATTGCGCAGCAATTGCTCAATTGCGGAATGTCGGGACACCATCTACTGGATAGACCGACGACATTGTAGCGGTTGCAAAGTCGATAGATTGAGGCGGTTCAGAACCGGCGTGTATTTGTGGCGTTATATGGGGAAGGCCTATGTCCAACAATGGACGGGTGTAGGCAGACATGATGAAGTATTAGTTATTCGGTGGTAGAGAAGAGCTAGCAGTTAATTGAGAATTTTATAAATAGAGGTACATTTAAAATCACGCTTTTGGTAATAAGTACCTAAATCAAAATTTAATAAACTCAGACGCCAGCAGGCATCTCTTGTAATAAAATATGGGCGCTTATTTCTAAACTAAATTGGCGTTAGATTATCTGCAATATTCCCTCGAAGTCGACAACGTAAACAATAATCCAGCAATTCAATGTAGCGTTTAAGCTTCAACACCCACGTTAAGGTTTGTTTACTGAAATTGTATGAATAAATTATATTGCCCACGCCACGCCAGCTCATAAATAGAGTAACAAAATATGACGCAAACGTCGAAGGGAGTTATTTTGGTCGGAATCGAACCGGAAGTTGATTTAAAGAAAAACCCCAGAAAAATATTACAAATGAATTTGAACTTGTCAACCTCATCGAAGCTTCTTCCGACCATTCCGACCGAAAACTGCCAAAAAATACTAACGCACTTTGGCTTTAGTGATTTTTGAATGTTTTAAGTTTTTGCAGAAGGTTTTTTAAGAACGACCAACTATCTTCTTCCAAAGCCACCATTAGAATTACCTATCTACATTAATAAAGTTGAGGAAAAATATACCTACCGAGCAAGATTCAGTGGCGTTCATCGATACCGAGATACCAAGCCCCCTGACAGGTTCTGAGTCATGCAATTACAGTAGTTTTGGGTTTACAATTAGGTACTCATATTTTACTTGTTGTAATTTTACGTCTTGCTATTTTAACTTTTCTGATATATTCTTTTAATAAAAAAAAGTAATTGAATTCGCACTTAACAGCAGAGGGATTTCCTATCTATTGTAGATACAAAGAAAAAAATCTGTTCCAGCGAACATACTTGAGATACTGATTCAACGTTCTCTGTTCCCATAAATTCCGAATAATTTTGAGGACGTTTTATATTACTTGCTTTGGCTTCAAACTTTACTTGTGGACTTTAGGACTTCTTTCGGAGTTTTTTCATTTTTGTCATTCGGAAACAGATTTGGGTAATCGTACTCACACGTGAGGTTTCAGCTGACAAAAAAAGATTTTCTTTATAATGAGGGAAGTTTTTTATTCTACTTGCCCTGTTAGTCGCGAGTTCCCTTTTGTGCAACTCAGTTGAAAATTGCGCAACGGGATCCTTCCTTATCAAACTTATTTTGTTCCCTATTGCTCAACTCAAGTTGCTCAACTCAGAAAATCAACAAAGTATGTGTGAGACAAATCTTGCAAATGAATTTTAGACCAGTTATCCATTACCAATTGAGATGAAACTTAATTGCGTAAGTTTGGTGACAGACAATACGATTATAATGTTACCATCGGTCTGATAATGGAGACCGTAGGTTTCGAATATGTGCAGGTCAAATCTTGCAACTGAATTTTAGACCAGCCAGTTAGCTTCAACCGATTGAGCCGTTTTATTATTTATTTTATCCTCCCAAACACTTTCGTCAGATGACATAAATTTTTTTTAATGTTTATTAAAATACTCGTTTCTGCCCGCTGCTGCCGTGTAAAGCAGTACATTATGCATGGAGAAAACTATTACATATACGTAAGATTTTTTTTCACTACCTATTATTACCATCTTTATACTGAATTTTGTCGTGGCGCGGCGGTCGTAGCGTAGAATAGACTCCTCCATCTAAGCCCGAGGATTCCATTCACTCTCTATTCCATCACTCAATCTCCGATGAGACATCAGAATGACACGACCGGGGAGAGGAATTATTCATTAGAATTTATATATTTTGTGTGATAATGTTCTACGTATTTTCTATGAACATTGTTGGTGACAACCTTTAGGTGCCTGTACATATTTCCAAGTTCCATTACAATTACAAAGCTGCTAACTTAGTTCCAAAGCAAATAATCCAGTTTAGTCGGCGTGACCTTTGTCGAAGGTTGTTCGGAATGTAAATATTTACTTGAAGACTCGTCTGCTTTAGAGATAATAACTGAGGAACAAAATAATAATTCCCACTGTAATTGTGATATTATTTATGTTCTTGGAACAAAATAATGTTAAAGTCAGTAGAAATAATAATAATATTCAGATAGGTGCAGTATATAAAACTATTATTGTACAAATTAAAACACATTTAATACTCATTTCATCACAATTAAGACACGCAATAAATAATTTTACATTTAAATAATATAATATGCTTCGAGCCTTACTACTATTTGATAATGTACCATCTGATATTTATTATAGTCTTTAGTTTATGTTGATTTAATCTAAGGTTAATACATTTTCTACAAAAAAATATTTATATTTTTATGAAGCTAAGATAAGTATAATTCGCGTCTAGGATGATAGATAATGGATCGCTAATCCTACATTTGCTCTCATCTAGACTAGAAAGTTACGAATATCTTAGTAAAAATATTCTACAAAATCTTACTTTTAGTAAATATTATTCATTAAATTTCTAATATCTATATAAATGCTTTAAACAATTTTGCCCTGTCTAATAAATCAATAGGTAAGTATACAATTTTCAAATATATTTTTTGAATAGATTGGTCACAAAGATATACATATTGTTCATTCTGAATTTAAAGTATTAAGAATGTTTTTTTTGTGTTTGAATGCGAACTTTTAGAACTACTTTACTACTTTTCTAGAAGCAACGGGTTTCACATAAGTTTGTATGAAACAAGTCTTCTACTTTGTTTATGTTCCCAACAACCAAATTATCTAACTTCATAAGATTTTTAAGTCAAATTAATTAGTAATTGGTTCTTATTTTACAGGGTAATTCGGTCTCGCTTAAATTTTGCAAAATACATTATAAAAGCTTTTTACACGGTAAAGATAAATTTAAAGAGCATAATATATTTATCTAAACATCTTGGATGGAAGTGTTTCCTGCCGCTAAAAATGCATTTTCTTTTCTATTCAAAATGAACGTAAAGATGGATTTTTAATAGCTACATTTTCATTAGCTTAACCTATTTATAATAAATAGGTCATTATGAATAATAATATAAAACATAAGTATTAAAATATCCCAAACACGTAAACTTATTGGGACAGAATGGTTTTATATAACCTTTATAAATTGAATTGTTAAGGTTTCAATTTATGAAGGTTAGTTAACACGAAGACGACATAATTTAAAATAAACATATTAAAAAAACATATTACCGTTCTGTTTATTTTCAATTATATGATTTTGTTTCAATATAATACTTTGTAATTGCCAGACTACTAGTGTTGGTTTTATACAGGGTATAACTAAAATTAAGGACCAAACTTTCAGGTGGAGTTCAGCTTTAATCACAGAATACGGGTAGAATATTTAAAAAAGGTTCCGTCTTTTAACTTTTGGAAAAATGAATTAAAATGATATTATCACTGGATTGACGCATGTGCTTATTGACATTAAAAATACAATCATAAGCCTACGTAACTGTTTACATCCCCTTTAAAACACCAAACATCTTCGTCGCGGGCGACGCACCCTAGATGCAGTGGATGGTGGCACAAATGCATTTTTCGCGGTTCTATGACAATAAATCACATACATCAGTTATGTCCTAGTGACCATTTAGTTTTTATAATTTTTTTCTATAACTGAAAGTCGGGTTTTCAAAATATTTATCCCAAGGTTGGTCGTTCATTTTTGTTACACCATGTATAAACTATTCAAAATGTATCGTACGTAAAATATAGATACTGTTGTTGTGTTCATTGTTTAAATCATTGTGAATGAAATGTAAATTCAGTGCATATTAATCTCAATGATTACTAAATCTATCAGTTATTGGTTATTAGATAATTACTACGAATAAAATGATATCATAGGTTTTTTCTACCATTATTTTAGTTGATAGAACTACGTTGTTATTTTAAAAGATTCAATTCGATACGCATTGCAATGTTATACGAAGATTAAAATACAAAATATCAATAATAGAAATACATTAAAGTGTGCTCGTGTACAAAAGCTCCAGCCAAAAATGTTGGTCTAAGGAAGGGGTTACATTCATATGGGTTTAGTAGCTGCTCAGCCATAAACTGCCTCTATTCATCTATTTCGCTCGTATCTACAATACTATGAACTTCTTTCTCTATTCCTTTGCCATTATAATATATGTTTTTAATAAATTTGAATGAAGTTGAAGGTAAGGTAGATACATTTAAATAAATAACAAATGTTTAGGCTTTCTCATTTTGTGTTTTACAATCTTATTAATAAAGTAATTATTTAAAAACATCAAAATACATTTCTAATAGTTAAATTACAAAAATATTTGCAATATGATACACAAAATATTTTATTTAAAGCCTGTTCCACGCAGTTTTTAATCAATCCTGATATTATTCAAATAGAGATTATACACTCCCGAAAGTTAAATAGTTCCTAATGATATTTTTTTTACTATCCTACATTAATTTTGTGCAAATAATTCACATTGCATTAATTAGGAATATAAAAGTTTATTAAATTTATATTTCAATTTGTAGTTTCTACATAAAATGTTTTTATCATTTACTACATAATATTTCCAATTTTGAGGAATATGGTTAGGTTTTCTTTTAGATATTATTCGTTGTATTTTTCAAAACAGTTTTTCTGATGAATTCACGGGGCTCTTCGGAAAAACGACCTTCTAGACACTAACGAAAAAATGGCGATCCATATTAATCACTTCACATAAACCGTTAAAATATACAAATCACTTCGCAAACACTAAATTCATAAGCACAATCACCATTTAAATATAATGTATCATATCTTTCGTTTCAAAAGTCACTTTTTTCTTGTCGCGCGCTGGCACCACAGTCAACCATCAGGCGGGGCCTTTGGTTCTCACCTCTGTATTGGCCTTCACTACATCGGAGTTATTGACAACCCTAACCTTTTCTTCTTCAGGTTCATTGATGACGGGTATACGTTTGTCGACGTTGTCTGCATGAGTGAGGACCTCTTGTACGTGGATTGTGAGCTCGGGCCGGACGACCTATTAGAAAGAGAAAGACAAAGATGTATTGAAATAAACAACACTACACAAATTGCAAAAGAAGAAGAGAAAAGTTCAGAGGTATGAAAAAATATACAATGCAATAACTCTTTATTGCAAACCAAAAAAAAAATACCTATTTGAAAAATTTAAAAATGTTTATGAAAAATTATTAGGTAAGTATACGGATACTACTGTAGTAGGTAAATAATAATATTAATGATTTATCCGATTGGGAGCTGGTATGCCACCCGCACACACCGATATCCAGACGCATAGGTACATGCGAAACGGCTCAGACCTCCTACTCGGGGGTTCGGCATATAAGTTCAGCAATGGAGTTGTATAGGCTGACAATGATGATGCCACAGACAGAAACCAACCTGCGTGAAGGGCAACAAGGCCCCGGCTACGTCCATCGTGTTGTTGATGTTGCGGTGCCACAGTTCGAGCACGACGCTGCGCCGTTGCTACTTGTACCGAGGCGGGCCCAGCCAGCCGCAGCCGAAGATCTGAACAAACGATTTTGATTATGAATGTGAGCGAGTTATCTGAGAACTTTGCTTGTGTTGGATAAAATACTTTCAGACAATATGGTAAGCAATACAAATTATTGCTTATTAACAATCATAAATCGAAACCTGGGTAGAAAGACAAGAAGTAAATACGTGACTTCCAGACTTTCGAGATACATCGTCTGCCACATAAAGATAAAAAGAAGGTACCTATATTCACGATAAATAAAATAAATACATTTATAACGCTGTGGGAATATTACTTTGGTCAGATCAAAGTTCGATTCCCTCTTCGCCCACTTTGCTAACAGTCTTAGTTTAAATCGAAAATAGGTTCAGGAAAATCAGCTATTAAAATTTCACAGTGCCTCCTCAGCCTCCACAATAGAACTCCCACTAGTTCTTCCCTCGTTATTATAAGCCCCGCCTTACATCGGCATAATAGCGAGGAGGGCCATTGAGATTAGAGCCTGAGCCATGATGATAGCTGCACTTATGGCATTAAAGAATTATGTATAAACAAATTAAATATAATTTCTACGAAGGGGGAATATCTACATTTATGTTCCTATAAACTGAGTCTGTGCACAAGCCATAGTGTCTCATAAAAACAGCGCGCAGTAGCGACATCGCTACTGATAGCATAATTTTTCTGCATATCAATACAGGATAGTTATGGTAACATTTTGCTTCTGTGTAATATTTTGCAAACTTAATGCAGGACGTCCCCTGGCCAGGTAGGATGGAGATCTCAGAAATATTGCAGACAGATATTGGATGCCGAAAGCTAAACAATCGGCACATATGTACTGGTACATATGTGGATATACCTAGTTACACTGTGACTCTTGAATTGCAATTTTTCTTATTGTGATGTTCTACTGCACATCCCAATTTGCAATTCATTTAAGCAAGCAGCTCCTTGGATGACTAATCATGACTGTGAGGTAATTTCCACATTATTGGACATTTACTTACCAGCCTTATCTAGAGAAGAACTGACAACTGCTGAAGCAAACATGTTCAAGAGTGCAGACTGCGACTCTGCAAATGATCATTAGGGGAGGCCTCTAATGTCCAGCTGTGGATAAATTAAGCTAATGATGACAATAATGAGCTTCACAAGAATTGCGCTTCGTTACCTGACAGAAAACAAGCGCCAGTAGCAATAGCAGCATCAGCGCAAAAACTCCCCACACCACGCCGAGCTGCGTGAGCGTAAAGACGTACAGCGTGCGGTGGCACCATTTGTTGGGCTCGAAGAGAGTCGGGGCGTAGTCGGGCCACATGATCTCTAGGGTGACGATGTTGCCAAGCGCGAACCTGAGGAAAAGAAGAAGATACTAAATACAATCTAAGCGCTTCAACGTTGCGGTCATTTTCGCATTCGCACATTAAGTAATTCATTTCCAATTCTATAATTACCTACTATAATGTGCAATTTTAATTGTCACCATAATTATTATTATTTGTTTAAAGCTGTACTTTTTATTTTGTCTGTATGTAGTGATATGGAATAAAGCTCTTTTCATTTTATTTTATTTATTTATTTATTATGACGCTCATTAGTGCCTGCGATATTCAGTAGTGGACTAATATTGGCTGATGATGATGAAGATGAACTACTTTTTGGCTCAGTAACTGTCATGTCAGACCCTTCACTGAAGTACTGCTGTTACTTTTTGGTGAAAGTTTCGACTTTCGTAGTCTTTTGTAAACAGCAATCGTAAGTGAATAAGCTTGCCGTTTTCCGACCCATAACGTCCGTAGTCCGTCCCAAAGGGCAGAGGCTTTGAATCTAGAGCACAGACTTATCTAGCCAGACGGATGTTTATTTGTGATTTTGAAATATAAGTAATAATCTGTTTGACTTGCTGTGTTGTTATGTGCCAATTGTATAAATTAATGAATGAAATTGTCTTTAAAAGCACGCCTGCTAAGTGCAATACAAATCACAATAAACATAGATCAAAACTTTTATCCTCTGATTTTTTATTAAAGGTTAGAGCAGGCATAGGTCATCAAGTTCTTTTAAATTAAAACAAGTAATTTTCGAACAGCTTCAGTAAATTATGAAACTTAATTTGTTTTAAATTGAAATTCTAAAAAGGTTTTATGATGAAAATAAAAATCAAAGCTTAATCTACTCGTAGATGACTGGAATTTAAACTCTGTCATTACATGAAGAAAATTTGATTTCGCGTGAGCAATATTCTTTTATATTTTTACTAAATTCATTCGTTAGAACGGACAAGTCATTGAACCAATCGTTTGAAAACTTTGTTTAGTTTGACGATGAACTTGCAACAATTGCTAAGTGAAATGTTTATACTGTTTTCGTTACAAGGATTTTTCTATACGCATGAATGATTTTGATGACATATACATTCGTCCACTGAACATGCCTCCCCCGAACTATGGGGCTTTTGCCACAATCACCACGCTTGTCAGACAGATTGGTGATCGCAGTGAAGGTGTTGAACATACACAAAGAAAAAAGCTGCTTCCCTTCCGCTGAAGTTCCCTTAGTTGTCTCTTACACATCCACGGACAGTTGGAGGGTTCGATACTCGTCGTTTGATGACTAACTTAATGGTTTTTCACCGTTACCCATCCTGCTGAAACCTCGGGGAAATCAAAAACAATCCGTGACTAGAAGTAACAAAGCGCTGACTGTTCATTGTACGCGTAGGGCAAAACTACAACTCGTTGCCTTAGAAACCAAACTTAATTATTGCTGAACATGAACGAACGAAAGTTCGAAACCACAAAAGCAGTTCGAAGTTCTTATGCTGCTTCTCATCGAAACTAAGAAGTTTCAAGATTACTTTTAAAGCAATAAGGCCGTAAGTATTATCAATGAAGGCATGCATGTTAAACAATCCCCAGTTGATACTGATATTGGACTCGTTATGGTTGGAAGGTCACTTAAACTTATCTTCTTTCGTTTGAAAGGTTTGTAGTTTCTAAGGGTAATATTCGTATGCCTCAATATTTTCATATTAGATGTTTTGGAGCTCTCGTAGACTCTCTACGCAAGTTGATACGAACAGTTATGGATTGCTAAAATTGACTTTTTGCTTACCTTAGCTCAGGAAGAACAGAGCGAAGGAATAAGCCAGCACGTTCTCCAGCAATGGGCAAGGAAAAATGTGGACCAAGATACGAGGTAAGGCTGTAAATCTCCTTATTATTCATACGCGCCTGGTACTTCAAATTACTATAAAGCTAATACCAGCGTACGTTTGTATCCAAAAACACAATATCATACTCTACACATCACCTTGTATTATAATGGTAACCTGGTACTTTTAATTATGAAAAGTGGAGCCTTACACCTACCAGCTCAGTAGGAACAAAGTGAGGGAATAAGCCAGCACCCTCTCCAGCAGACTGGGCGAGGACCTGGAGCTCCGACTAGCCAGCTGCGCCCACAGCAGCCAGCAGATGCCCGCGCCGCCGCTGGCTCCACCCACCACCATGTAGACCGGGATGCGGGGCTCGGCTGGGCAGTCGCGGATGTACTGTACACCTGGACACCAAAATCAAGGCTGTCAAAATTATCTGCATTCTGCCCACATCAAAAAGCCACGGTTTTACCGTTCGCCACAAAAGCAGGTAATCTTGTGATTATGAAACCCAAAAGTTTAAGACTCAGATGGGACTTGAACCCGCGACCAGCCTGTACCTGCCCTAGAACATTTCCTTCTTTAGGGTTCCGTACCCTAAGGATAAAAACGGGACCTTATTAATAAGCCTTTTTTTTTGCTCTACTTTTGTCGACGCTGTATTTCTTGAATCGTAATAGGCAGATAGTCGAAATTATAACAGGGTGTAGATTACTGTGGCTGCTAGAATAACAAATAAAATAATATGACAATGCAAAGATGAGTACCGATCACGTCAGTACTTGGATACCTGACCACGTCATGAAGGGTTTTTGCATTTTTTTAAATCTGTTTTACGGGTTTTTTTGCGATATAGTTATGTACGATGGTACGGTACTCTCCGTGTGCGAGTCGACTCACACTTGGCCGGCCTCATTTTTTTCTTTGGAACGTTCTACGGGTCTTCTTCCTGAACTCTAGAATTTTCTTTAAGTTATGAGTAACACATATATCAAACAAATAAGCTATGGCTATGTGTTATCCCAGATCTAGAATACTTGCTAAATGATATCCAAACCGTTCAGTACTTTTGGCCCCAAACTCTTCAAAATCCACAAACTTTTATTTATACCTTTACCATAACAATAAGTGTGCAACTAAGTATTTTCTATCTATCTACCCTAAATGCAGCTTCTAACCACTTTCTTTTAATGAAGCCACGGTATAGCTACCGTGGCTTCTGAGAATTATACCCTGATTCAAAAACCGGGATATTTTTTGTATACAAAGTGGTAACAAAACCCAAGGAATATTGGTGAAAAATATTTAACGACATTGGTATCATCGAAGCAAAGCACAGAAACTCGAAACAATTTTTCGTTTTGAAAGCTTTCATTCATCATTTAATTGATCTCTGGTTCGTTTTCGCGTTCAAATTTTAACATTTTTCGCTGCACATTTTAGATTATCCGTTATCGAAGTTTATATTTTACTTTTTTGTGATAACGTCACTGTTACCTTGTTGTTTTCTGTTATTGTTATCAGTTTTTGTTAAGTTTTCATTCATAAATGTCTTTGTTGACATAAAATATCCAGGATTCCAAATCGTAGTATAGAATTAATCACCAATTAAAATTATTATTAAGAAT
Source organism: Eupithecia exiguata (assembly GCA_947086465.1). Lineage (NCBI taxonomy): Eukaryota > Metazoa > Arthropoda > Insecta > Lepidoptera > Geometridae > Eupithecia > Eupithecia exiguata. Next base: position 12,650,344 of record OX352236.1, read on the forward strand.
AAATATAAATTATATTTTCTATCGTAACAATTTAATCAAGAATGTGCCTGCGAGTTCCGTTATTATTCATCATTGCCTGACATTTTTGCAATTGTAATATTTTTGGTGCACAGAACTGCTGGGACAACTTTTGTAAGGAAGGTCCCAGTAGTCTTATGCACAGAATTACTTCTGTGCATAAGACTACTGGGACCTTGAGTGTAGACCCATACGACTGGGATTAAGCGAAAAATTATACCTGAGTGCCAACAAATAAATACACACTACAACTTCACGTACTAAGTGAGCGAAGGCGCGAACAAACGCAAGTTATTTATAACAGCAATAATGATTGTTTACCGATGAAATGGTCCACAGGCAGGCGTCACGTAGGCAAGTGGAAGGTGCCTCGTGTGGAACCATGAAGCTATTTGTTGAAGCCACCTACTTACCTTCGTTGTGTGTTTCATACTTTCAGTAAAAATACATTGAAAGCAGTTTCTATTGAAATAACGCTTTATTTAGGCGGGTTATTGTATCATATCAATAATTACCTACTAAGTTTTATTTTAATGTCATCTTAACAAACCCCATAATAACGAATTGTCTTCAGGAGTGGTTTTAGATTATGTGAAGGAATAGAGGGTGCACCCGTGTTTGCGCACGCACTCGTGGAGCATAATACGTTCTGCGCACATGACAAGTCTCTGTCGAAACTGGAGCCGAAATTCTACTAGGAGAACGGATAATACCGAAACTATTAAAAAGACTAAAAAAATTAATGTATAAATGTTAGACCGTATATAATGTATAAATGTTAGACCGTATAAAATGTATAAATGTTAGACCGTATAAAATGTTTAAATGTTACACCGGATATAATGTATAAATGTTACACCGGATATAATATTTAAATGATAGACCGGATAATGTTAACATAAGTGACATTACTGGAAGAACTTTAAATAAAGTTCTAAGTCAGTCCAAATATCCAAAGTTAACGAACGTCACCAACTCAACCTTATAGTAAAGTCATCAAAAGATTTCCGTACGGGCCGGTTCGTTACGAGCTGGCTCGTGGCTCAATCGACCACATCCATAAATATTCAGCGCACGTGTATTGTCGCCCAGGGAGTAACTCGATCGGAAATAGCTGAGCAACTGTTGCAGCAGGTAATTCTCTATAAAGAGTTCATATAAACAGCTATTGGTCATAGAGGAATGGACCGTTCATACCTAAAAATGAAAAAGTGTGCGTGAAAATGTTGTCAGTATCTATTTAAAATTTTAGGTTTATGGTTTAGTAGGAGATCCTACTTAATACGTTCACTGCCAAGAGTACCCGTAGAACTTAGAGTACGTCAGTGACAGTCAAAGTGTTAAAAACCTAGCTTTGGGTACGGCGGCGTCTTCAAAAATCGAGAAATGTTTCAAATAAGGTACCTATTCATTTTGAAATTGTAGGTAAGATCCCGTTCAATCCATGTCAATAAAAATAGACAAGAACTGACAGTTACCTATGTCAAATAGTTACTTACGCATTCTATTTATATTTTTCGATGGGCGAAAAATTGGTGAAATTACCTGATTGGTTTTGCTATCCAACCAGGTTGTCAAGCTACTTCTGAAAGCTGTACTCCGAAATTACTTTACTCTTGTAAATTGGAATGACATTTTTGGTGAATTAATCAATTTAGACAAATTACCGCGGGGCCTTTTGGGAAATCTCAAAGCGGAAATTTCGTAAATTTCACCTTTGTACATTTCATCACTTTGTTGAAGTTTTAGTAACAGTAGGCATCGTTATGATAAATTGTGGCATAACCCAAATGTTTTATCCAGAAATAAGTAATATTCATAAATATATAATTATTATAGATCATTTCGTTTTGTCGTATTACTTTTACATAATGCTTCTCGCTTAATTCCGTTTTATATGTTAAATGAGTCAAACAAAAAGCCGTTTCTGAATAACTGTTATTAATTAATAATGAAAATATTTGATACCAAATTATGTAGGTACCTATCAATTTAGTCTGAGGCCTTAGTCTGAATTTATACAAAAAATATACGATAAAAATAATCGTGAACCACTGATGTCTTCCAGGTGGGATGACGATTTGCGAAAGACTGCTGGCAGATGCTGGATGCGGCAAGCTGAAGACAGGGCGCTATGGCGCTCATTAGGGGAGGCCTATGTCCAGCAGTGGACTGATATAGGCTGATGATGATGATGACTGATGTCTTCCACGTAAAAGAATGGTGGCTAGTAAACACTACACTTCGTTGTAGTCAAAAAATGCGATTAATGAGTCTCATTTTCCTATTCGTATTAGTGCTGTGCGTGAATGTTTTGAAGTTGTAATTATTTTTGTCAACTCTGTATCTTTTGATTTCTGATAGTTCAGGCCGGGAATAAAACATAGGTTACTTTTTATCCCATAAATCAGTTCCCATGGGATGTAAATAATCATAAACAACGCGTGTGAAGCCGCGGGCAGAAACTAGTCTTCTATATTATAGCTTACAATCAGCGAACATACGTACCTACAGCCGAACATAGAAACTCCTCCTTTTTTAAAAGTCGACTTAAATTAAAACCGGCCATGTGCGAGTCGGACTCGCGCACGAAGGGTTCCGTAGTATCTACAAAAACGGAAAATAACATGTCTGTTGTATGGGCCCTTAAATATTTGTTTTACTTTTATTTAATTATTTATTTTAAAGTGAATGAAATAATGCAAATTTAAACTGTTTAACTATCACGGTTCATGAGATACAGCCTGGTGACAGCAGAGTCTTAGTAATAGGAATCCCGTTTTAATCTTTGGGTACGGAACCCTAAAAACAGCATCTGTTTCTTTCTCGTTGACCCAGTCTCGTAATCACTGGCTCTAAGCGTCTATCTATTCTGTGTTCTCGTTTTATTACCTAAAGTTTCGTTAAGTACAGTCGGTGACAAAATTTTAATTTTCAATGTTTATTTTAATTGTCCGTTAATTTGTTGATTTTTATGTCACTAAGGATGAACTAAAATACGGCTTATAACTATCCAAAACCGTTGTTATGTGGAACTTTGCTAAATATAAAGCGATTTAATTCTTAAGTTCAAGGGATGTCTGTACCTTTATTTATTCTTTGGCTGAGAGTACCAACGTAATTTCACTAGCCTCAACGTCTCTCCATGTTATCATTTGTGTCGAAACTTATTTTAAGTTAAACAATACTCAGAGTTGAGAGTTGGGTGTTAGAAGTTTTTCTAGGTCATGTTTTGGTCGACCCAGTTGTTGGACGAGTCAAAACAAATTTAATTCCTAAAAAGTAGAAAAACATAACGGGAGGCAAACAACGAATTTTAAAATACTTTTAAGAAATTGTATGACTCCCAATGCACTTTCTATTGTGGCAATTAATTGATGATTGATAAGCTATCATTACTTATTCCATTACTTACTCAATAAATTCACTATCAATTTACTAAGTATTGTTAATAGTTACTTGTCATACAAGAGTGCAAAGTTGCTTTTTAACCGCGTGCTCAATTTTGATGACCGAGCAAGCGAAGGATTTGAAAGTGATTCAAAAGTTAGAATCTAAAATTAAAATTAGAAAATTAGAACATCGTGCACACGATTTTCTTAATTCAATTTACTTTATCTCTAGCGGATAAAAACAGCTTTTGCACTCGGATATCGAACAGCAAAAATACTCTTTTCAAGATGGTGGATAGTGATGAAAAATAAATTAAACACTTGATAGCTTACAAGTCGTGCCTAGTTAACTTAATCACAGAATACATTTTTTTTGTTTGTTTCACAGTTTTTGTTAAACAAACTTAAACAAACAGCTTATTTAATTCAGAAAGTTGAAGGAGTACTGAAGTTAGGAGGCCTATTATAGGCAACGACATTTTGTTAAGTTGTTGTACACACAATGGGAGTAGGATAACTAAGCCTAAGGTAGGAGGCTCTTAGCTCAATATATTTATTGTTGTCATCACTTGGTTTAATAGGTAGATGATTATGTATAAGTATTTAGTATGAGAATGTGAACCCTGTTAGCCGTAAACAACAAGTGGATGGCAGACCGAGGTAGTTTTTGTTAAAAATAGGTGGTAAGTAGTACCTACTTGTCTAGTTAAAGTAAATAAAATACTTTTGATCCCCCATCTCAGAAGGAGTATTTTTGCTCTTCGTTATCTGAGTGTAAAAGCTGTCTTTATCTCCTACAAGATAAAGTTAATTGAATTTAGAACATCGTGCGCACGATGATTTTACACTTAGATATCGAAGAGCAAAAATACTCTTTTCCCGCTGAGGTGGGATGAAAAGTTACGTGTTGCACTCGAGTGCAAACATTTTTTACCTCGTGCTCTTTTAATTCCCTCGCTTACGCTCAGGATTCTAACTTTTGAATCACTCGCTTGCTTGGTCATCAAAATTGAGCACGCGGTTAAAAGCCACTTTGCACTCTTGTATAACAAATAACTATTAAAATTCGTAAATAAAACAGTTCAGATGCTGGATGCGTCTAGCTGAAGACAAGGCGCTGTGGCGCTAGCTAGATTACATACTCGATTCTGGTTCGATAATGATCAAATATGTATGTACAATTATCGACCGTACTAGTCTCGAAATAGCAACTTGAAGACTAGAATGAAAATAATATATTACGTTATTGAAGTAGGTATTACGAAAACGCTCATAGTACGAGTACTAAAAAAAAAAGTTTTAATAGATATTTCTAAAAATGAATCAAAACAGTATTAATAAAACAATGTACGGAGAAAGAACTATTCGCAAATAGAATGACACGTAGCTTGTACGATATATTTTTTATCTTAAACCATTTTTAATAGTTATACTAACAAACTACACATGTTTACTCCATTACACATACTCCTATAAAAAGCTATATCTACCCTAAATCTAGGTAAAACTGCCCTGCTAAACAAAATTACCTCACACAAATCTCACCTAATTTTCGAGTTTGAACTCCTAAAAGGCTATTTTTACTAAGCTTTTTGTTAAGCATTTTTATTAGGACCTTATAAATCTGCTTAAGCTATTTTCCACTCGAAGAACAAGTTACGTCTTAGTAGGATTAGGATAAGAGTCTTTACATTTTAAAATGTTTTACCCGACTTCTGAACTTCTGTAGGGTACTGCAATATTTCACGAGCGTGTCAGTGATAGTAGACTTTTGACGATGTGGCCGATTACGTATCACGCAGGTCTAGACGACTCCTAGTCACTCTTGTCTTGAAGAGACCCTGGTTGTTAACATTACTATAAACATTTTTATAAAAATACTAATAAAATAGCAAACGTATGGAAAAATATACAGATGTATTATTATCTCATCGTTTTAACGGTAAGCAGTATCGATACCGTGAAAGGCATGTAAAAACGTGTGTAGTTTTGATTGCAAAAACATTTTTGCTAACGATCGAAGCTCATCCAAAGCTTTACTTTCAGTGGATATATTATTAATTTTTCACACTCTATGCTTCGAAAATTTACTTTAATACATCTAACCCAATTCGAAAGCAAGTTATAGCCCTACTGGCTGAAAAAGGTGAAGCTTTTACCAAATTTAAATAAACAAAACAAATGAGATTGGTTAATGCGTGACTCAATATTTCTATACATATTTTCAGGTTCTAAAGAGGAGATTCAGGTTCCGGGAGCTAGCACGCCATTCGATAAAGAAAACGTGGGAAATTGTTAATATCACGGCCAAATGCTGACGAATCTCCGAAGAGCAGACACGGTGCTCTGGAAAACGTGTCGTTAACAAGTACAACGCTGACGACAACTGTGCTTGGCCACGGCGAGTAAACCGTAGATATTCACAGCGAGGATTCTAGTAACTCCCTGTCTTTGCTCGTGAGTTATTTGGCCCTTGACGTAAGACACTGCTTTACACACTCGGTACATAATCTACATACATAACTTACCCACAATCAGCATGATGACCGGCAGCGTAGACAGACACGCCAGGAATACCGTCATTAGGACTACAACAAAATAGTGTTTAAGAACAATGAAATATATTTTTTAATGGTCTCAAGTCACGATTTCTCGACAGTTTTCAATGAAAATCTGTCGCAAATTCGTCACTTGAGAGGTGCGTTTGATATTTAATTTAATGAATCAAATTTAAATTTTGTTCTAAAAGAGTCTAAGAGAATTATCTATAATATTGTAAAACTTACTAGTTCTATTCATAATCTTTGCTGCCCGGCACACGAAGTCCACAGTCCCAGAGGCCTCCATGTTGGCATCTTTGAGCTGATAAGCTACGGAGCCGTACGTGGTGAGGCCAACGCCGAGGCCTAGGCCCCCCCGGTCGTTGTATTTCGCCTGCTCGCCGCAAAGCCGCCTCTGCTCGTCCCCTGACACCTGGTGGGAAATAATGGTAATTTGTGGCAAATTATGGTAAACTTGGCTTAGGTTCCTATAAGTTTTGGATTAGCCAACTCACTAAGGTAATCTGCTGAAACTGAAGACAAATCTATGTGGGCGTATTGACAAGATATCGAAGGGATTATACTTCGTGAGAACAAGCTACCTTCTACGGAAACGAGAGGTGAGAGATCGTTCGAATATTATAGACAGCTTTAGCAGTGTACGTAAGTAAATCGGAAAGCCGTGGCCTGAAGCTGGTTTGATATTTAATAAGTCAAAAACTCTACGACATGAAAGCTTCAACAGACCTGGCTAACAGAACTGGATGCCCTCCTCGATCCGGTATCAGAAGTAGCTCCCGTTCCACTCTGGCGCCCTCCAAGAGATGCCCTGTACGGAGAAACACTCCTTCCTTTTGAACCTAAAACAAGTTATTATTAATCTCAAATAAAAAATATGTATTTTAAAATATAAAGCGTTACACTGTTTAAAAACATTTACAAAAAATACTACGTTCCATACTTTTTGAAATTGTTTGAATAAAATCAAGGTAATGACGCGTGGCAAAGATACGAGGTTGGAAAGTCGAAATTATGAAAAAGCACATCGAAATCTATAAAATTATCCACCGAAACTGGCTGAGCCAAAGGTAAAACTTATTCGCAGCTCAGGAATTTATATGATTTCAGAATATCGACTTCACGAACAAGAAGCTGAAATTCCTGGTAAGCCTTAGAAACATCGTTGGAAGTTCAGTTTTGTTATTCTTTACGAGCTTATATAATTAAGAAAATTACAAATTTTTTTAAACGAGCAAACAACATGGAGAAAAACTTATAATTTTGTAGCATTCTTGTTCCTGCAAAATGATAAAACCTTCTCATTATTAGTTTAGAAGATGCTTTATTGACATAAACTAAAATCAAGTTATGCCTAGCAGTTAGGTCAATTCACTGTTATGTGTGTGTTGTTTTTATTTAGTTTAGATGTTTAAGTATTCAATATCACACCTTCACAATTTAAATAAAGTTCAAAATAACCGAGTGAATCTACATAGTCCTATACATCATACCTCATATACATACCTATTACGAATTCTTTGAAAACGTACGTGTCAGTGCCTATGAAAGCTCTCCTTTATTATACATACGCATCTCACTTTGAATGAAAAGGCCAACATCTAGTTATGAAAATTTAACCGAAGCGGATCGAGAAAAATAAAATCCCCGATATGAATCGGAGATTTTATTTTCCCGATATGAATCGGGGATTTTATTTTTCGAAATCAAAATCTGTATGTTTTTGTTTTCAATAAAGCTACTGTACCTTAGCACAATTTGAATTGGATTAAGATTTAGTTTAATGTAACAATGTAATCCTCATCGAATTTGACTCAAGACGATGTTACTTGATTTCAATGGTATCTGGTGCAACAATACCAAAAAACCATATGGTAAGATTGAAATTGAAACTTGGATCGAGATAATAATTGCATTCACGTTGACTACCCAAAAAAAATTAAAAAATTTCGGAAGATTTATTGTAAATTCAAAAATCCCTTATTCGGCTTTAATTCCAGGTACTCTTCATTTGATATTCTGATATTCTGTGGCTTGAGTTATTGTTCAGTTTCTGCATACTAACAGAACGAGATACCTACGGCAAAACCTCGACGTTACGATTTGTATGCAAGAAATGCGGGCTTGTTTCTCGAAACATTAAATTCTTCAACTTGACAACCGAGCTGACATAAATGCCTGGATTCCACATCTGAGACCTTCATATTTCATTGTTAAAATATTCTTCGCACATGTGCTTTATCAGGAATAATCTAATCTGAAATTCCGCGCAGTCCTCATAATTTCAGAATTCAATTTAGATTGACATCAAAGGCCGACAGGCGAAAGACAGAAAGCATAGAAGTTCTAATCAAATCATGAGTTAGGTATGAAAGAAATTACCTCGCGGATGATTTTTGAGTAAAGTCGGAAAAAAATGTAAGGGCTTTAATACCTACATCGTATTATCAAAACAAGATCGAACTATTAACCGGACCGGACTACTGACAAACCACCAAATCAAAACTCACCATTAAATGACAGAGCAACACTACACTACATTTCAAAAGGACTGTAGTCATTGTAATTGATTAACTACGACAGCCGCATGAAGCAACAACACTACTCACCAGTAGCCTGACTGTCCTCACTGGCCCGCCTCTCCCTGGATACCAGCGGCTCCTGGAAGGTCAAGGTCAGGCTTCCTCGTGGACTGGCCCTGGCAGCTTCCAGGTCCCCTGCCACCAGGCTCCCTCTCGCACTCCTCTCTGACGGCGCAATACTGCCTCTGGGACTTCTCTGTGAGTCCGGCACGAGAGAACCTCTCGGTGTCCTATCAGGCATAGGATAATCTTTGCTTTTCATCATCTCAGGAGCTATGCTCCCCCTAGGACTGGTTCTTGGACTTGGACCGATGTCTTTCTGAGAACGAGCCGGATCTATCTGGATACTTGCAACGGAATGCCTGGGACTTCTACCCACGTCTGGGACTAGAGAGTTACGTCCCTGGTAGCCGGTAGCCTCAGGGACCAAGCTGCGCCGTGGGCTCCTAGCGGCCATATCTGGTGTGATGCTGTTCCTAGGACTCCGGTTGAAGTCTTGAGGGTTCAGACTCAGGCGGGAGCCGTAAGCCATGTCGACGTTAAGATTGTTGCGTGATGGCGCAAGGCTGTTCCGCATTTGCATAGCCGCTTCGGGAGTCATTGAGTTTCTGCCTGATCTTTGTTCGGGAGCGAGGGAATGCCGCGGACTTCTGTTGTAGTTGGGTATGTCCATGGCAGCGTCTGGAGCGAGGCTCGCGCGTGGACTCCTTTGAGGAATGGGGTCCATTTCTTCGTCTGTTTCAGCTGTTGCCAACGAGGCTCTTCTGGAAGGCTGGGCTGAAGCTCGGGGCGACCTGGTCTGCGGAGAGGTGGCCGCGCTTCTAGACGCTCTTCGCCTTCGTGACGACCCGGTTCTGGGTATCATTTTGATCTCACATTTCTGCCTTCGTCTCGCTTCTACACCTCAAATCTGAAACAAAAAACTTAAATTGATTCTCCTGTATCTTGAGGGGTCATAAAATGTCCATGCTTAAAAATTTAGAAAGTAAACTCAAGGCTGGTTTTTTGTTTTTTAAGTTGCTTCATCTGTATTCTGAGCGTTGAATTTATAACGAAAGTCCATAATCCAGGCGAATGGAGCAATCCTCCTTCTTTGTTTACAAATACAGCCCGTGAATGTTAAAGCGATTACTTTAAATCTTTTGAGTTAAACTGATTTACAGTCTCACCGTGCCACGAGACTAAGGATAAAGGTGCGTTTTCGCGGGCAAAAAAAGCACGAGCGAGACGGGTTTTTGATGGAACCCACCTTTTAGTTCTCATTGAAAAAATATCTACTCTGGCTAATGACAATTCACATAGGAAAGAAAAGAAAGAAAGAAAGAAAATAATTTTATTTATCCTAAATCTACTACACAAAACAATCTTCGAATACAAAATTTAATCTAGGCTTTGCTGCTTATTTTGTGCGCAGCCGGATTTAGGACAACTATGGCCTACACTCAGCATTGTGCTGGATAGACACTGATGTGCCTACCCAGCGCTGGTTTTCAGTGCAAGCCAGAGAAGTCAGGTCACGTCACGTGACAGACCATCTGTGGTAGTGCGCTATACGCTTACAAATTACAAAGGGAATCATCATGTGAAATGTATTTAGGAACTCTAACATGTTTCCACCTTACCTACACACCTTGAAATTTGAACCAGACAAACAAAATACAAACTATATGTATAATAACTATAACTTTATACCTATGAATTTACTATTCTTTTACAATATTATATAAGGACTATTTTAAACTCTTACTTTGCTTACCTTTTCAATTGTGCAAAATAATAAAAGGAGTTGCAATAATAATATATACACTGATACTATGAAGACCTAGGTTTATCTAGAGTTTTCTACTTTAGTAGGAATAAGTTATTAAGAGAGCAATTCAATCCAGGCGTATACGTTGACAGGAATACTTTATTTTGCATCACTGTTCTCCAGAGCTTCACAAGCAATAATTTAATAAAAACAGCAGTGACTCGACGTGCCCAAATAACAGATAGACGTTGAAAGGTGTCCTTAAAGTATCTCAGTCTATTGTCTCGTTGCTCAATGTGAAGACGCCCTTATTTGAATTATCTAGGTGTCTGGTGTATCTAAGCTCACAAATACCTATATATGGAAATATGCGGTTCAGATAACAATGGATTGAAATCATAACCTCCAACGCAGACGGGTAATAGATAAGCTGGGGTTTCAAAGGTATTTTATCGTGTTAGAGAAATGTTTTTATTGTTGGAGTTGTACAGGACCAAGGGATTCTCTTAGTAATTTTCTATGAGTAAGGTTCGTAGGGCTTTTATTCAATATTTTCGGAGTGTTGGATTTCGGACGAATATAGATTCGATTTCTATTCATATTTTTACGACCTTCGAAGTATAAGGTGACCGGCGGCGGGAGACTTTGTCCCTATGATTAGACCAAAGGGTCTTTTAGTAGTCTCAAGTAGATAATTAAAGTATCTGCCTACCGCTGAAAATAGAAGAAAAAAAAATAAGCTATTTAATTTTAGAACCATCTGTTAACAAGCTGTTAACGTTTAACTACGGCTACCCATTTAAGATGCACGTCTGATATTAAGACAGGAATAGCTATGGCAAAATAAGAGTTTCACAACATAAAACATGATAAAAAAAATTGAAACAAAATATGTTTGGAGCATAGCTTTGTATGGATGCGAAACAGAACCATGGCACTATGGGAAATATGGTGCAGATATGTCGTGCAGGAGGAGAGTGGAAAGGATTAGTTGGACGGAGAAGGTTACTATTGAGGAGGTGCTGAAAAGTTTTGATGAACACCTTCCATAACAGAAGAAGGAGAATAACAGGACATCTTATACGACACGACAGCTTCGTAAAAAGCATCATAGAAGGAAGACGAGGAAGGGGAAGACCAAGAATTAAATATATGTATGAAGTAAAAGCGCTAGGCTCAATTCTAATCCAAGAAATCCTTTGACCTTAAGTATTTGAAATTCGCTCTAATAACGAAGCCCGCATTTCGTCGTTAGTAGTTCATAGTATCAGCTACGACATCTGCGAGCGAACGACCAATCACAATCTGTCACGAAGGCTTCAGATAACGATGTATAATCGTTAACTGAGGCCAATTTACAGCTCGCTTTCAATATAAATTCCCTGGTTAAAGTTCTGAATGTGTCAAGAGTAAATTTTGAATTTGAAGACAATAACTTCACTTTAGTGAACTAACACATATGTATACACATGACAATTGTTACGGCCATTTAAATTAACATATTTTTGATGCATATTGTTGAAGATTTTTGGAGGTAATTTTTTTTTCAGAATCTTAATTGAACAGAACTCTGACAAAGGACTATTCTTCGGTCTCCCCAGTGTGTCAAGTATACGATTTCATGCACAGATGTCTTAAATTAGAGTGTTCATACTTCTCAAATCCTTTGTTTCAAAAGCTATGCATTCAGTTCAAATTATTATTTGCGTTGGATCTAGTTTTTGTTATTGCAAAATATAAACGGATTCTATGTCTTTTCAAAAATACTACCTCTGAATGCTACCCTCGAGCGAGGAATGTCATCAAGGTCATTAAGGTAGGTAATAGGTATGCAAGAGGTGAGAGGGCGTGAAAAAAATACTACCCTCTCGTACTGCAAACCTTTTGACGCCCGGGTGCTGCCAAGTTATTCGCGAGGACTTTAATGCAGTGAATAATAAATTAGATACTGCCAAGTGGCACATCCTTTGATTGAGCAATGAAATTAGGACAATTGAGGTTTTTCATTGCTGTTTCATCCCGGCTCCGGCTTATAAAAACAAATGAAAGCAACAATAACAGGAGATAAGGCAGTTATGTATAATTAAGGACCTTTGGCTTTACGCTTTTATTAAAAGAAATGCGTTGCCTGTGCAGCTTTTTCAAAGCTTTTGGGTGTTGAGAACTGTCTTTAGTTAATTTATGTAGCTTTTAAAACAGAAACGGTGAGCACGGCAGAGTATAAAACTGTTGAAACGTAGGGCAAAATAGGTAACTTAATGCGTTTATAATGGACCCGTGAATAACGAACCTATTTAAAATTCTAAAAATTCAAAATTCAATAACTTTATTTCTTTAGGCTAACAAAATAAGCACTTCGACTAGTCAAATTTTAAACACAAATTGTTTTATAAATAGTAATTATTATTATATTAAAATACTAGCAGCGCCTAGCGGTTTCACCCGCGTAGTTCCCGTTCCCGTAGGAATTCCGGGATAAAAAGTAGCCTATGTCCTATTCCAGACTATAATCTATCTCTGTGCCAAATTTCATCCAGATCCGTTCAGCCGTTCTGGCGTGATAAAGGAACAAACATCCATCCATCTATCCATCCATCTAAACTTTCACGTTTATAATATTAGTGTGATAAATGTATGAATGTTCGTGTTGATGTTTTTTCACATCGAATTCCCTTAGATTTTAAGTTTTGCGGGACTAATATTTTTTTTATGGGACCACTGCAGGATCATTCTCTATACAAAGCTAAAAGAATTATCAAAAACCGTTCCAATTGAAGGAGAAATACATACATAAAAACTCACCATCATCAACACTTTTTCGGAGTCGGTTAAAAATGCCGTAGATTGCAGCCCTGTTTTAAGGTAAGGAAAAGCAAGTACAGTTCGAGCATCTTCCCATTACGGTAAGTTCGTGCGCTTTTATAAACAACTTTCCAATAAGGAAGTGGCACTTCCGACGACTTCCGTCGGAAATTACCATCGCCATCTTAGTTTATATAGTTTCAGGCGAGGGTTGGTAGACAATGTGGGAAGACGAACAGAAGTAGGTATTGTTTGATTGTTGAGATTTCAGCCTCCCAATACATTTCAAGCAATCCAAACACAAAATATTCTCTGTTCCTATGTCTTAACGATGTGTGATGCTCTTTTCTTTATCAATGGTTTTCCGTTTGTAAGGCCGGCCCTAAACGTCCGATTTTTTGTCTGATTGTCGGATAAAATTGTCTATGAATAGGCGTATTCGACTATCCAAAGACGTAGGTTCTTTCAACACATTTGCAGATACACAAAACGTGTACAGCTGCCCTAAGGCGCACTCGTGCTGATTTTGCTCTGGGGTAACTTCGGTGTTACTTTATTAGAAGTGCGAAGGTATGTTCCTCTATGAGGTAACCTAACTAAAGTGGAAATGAATTCAAATATTCTGCTTAAGGAACTAAGGTTCATTGCGCTTCTCTTTCTATCTCAATTTCTACCTCCAATTAAAGTTTTACCAGTCTATTCGAATTCCAGAACTTTCTGCGTTTTTCAATCATTACCTACAGAAAATTTAAGAACTCTTTTGAAATGGCAATTGAAATATTTGCAACCACCGCAATTTAAACTTGATCGCTTAGGAAATAAAAGCTGTAATCGCTCGCAGATGGTTACTTTGGAATGGCTTTTATAAAACGTCAAATTACTAGGTTTATTGGTCCTTCGAAGTTGTCTTAATAGCTCGGATGGAGATGAAATGGATTGAACGACAGCTCAGACTAAACGATGATTGATGAATGAATTTAGATCGTAATTTTTCGGTACTTCCGAGGCACTATAATACATAGTATCTAAAAGTTTTTCGGAATGTTTTCTATCTAAGCAGAATAATAATCAGAATAATCAATTTTTTGGTAAAAATTATTACAAGTCACAAAACAATAAAATTATTATAACTAAGTAATTAGTATAACTTCAATTATTAGGAATTAACTAAAATCATCAGTAAATAAATTCAAACAAATTGTCAAAAACATCCTATGCAAAATAAAATAAAATTTAAAATAAAATATCAGATGATCTAGAAAATAAAAACCTTGAGTCGGGTTTTGCTCCAACTCGAAAAATAACAACTAACAGACTAAAGGTTTCTTTGTCGCTTCTTTACTTTAGTCTACATACCGAAACGAAAAACACCACTTTACTTCCGTGTTAGTGTTTAATTTTATGAATTTGATCTTTTCTAAGTGTACATTTATTAGAAATTAATAAATCTCAAAAATTTACGATCTCGACGGGATTCGAACCCGCACCTTCCCCTTCAGCGCAGGGTTGCTCTTTTTCCAACTAAGCTACGTGATCTTATCTAGTCGACCCGTAAATCTTTGGGAGTTCTTTCGGCACTTACGCCGTCAGCGCCACCTACAGAGGAAACAATGAAGTTATCCAATTCTGCTCAAAGACCAAATTTACGTACGTTAGGTGCGGGTTCGAATCCCGTCGAGATCGTAAATTTTTGAGATTTATTAATTTCTTAGAAATTACCCAGAGTACTATAATAAATAAAAACCTTAGAATGTACATTTATTGTATTTTGGTTATGACGGCGTTTACTTACTTACAAGAACAATCCGCAAAGTAAAAAGTAACGGTATTTATTCAGTAAGTAGTTAATTATTTATTGCAATAAAAAACGAAGATGATGGTGGGATGAGTTAGATGTGCACACAGGGAAAGGGAGAAAACAACCCTTTGCTCTGCAGTGCACAATACAGACTGAAAATAATAATGAGTAATGAAAAAACAGACAGCCTGACTTACTTACATTGCAGCGTTAGTTTAACAATTCATGTTACTCTGATTTTAGTTAGTTCATGCATAATTTTGTTATCCTAAAGACTCTTTGAACAGTCTTCACTTAATGAACAAACTTATTAATTAAACTTAAAATTATCTCAATTAATAAGAATCAACGAGAAGGCAAAGTCGGCCAGATTTTTCTAACCAGATTACGTCTCGAGTTGGCAAAGTTACACAGAGTCAAGTATTATCATTTTTGTTGGAGTTTTTGTACAAAAACTTGGACAGGTGAAATTTACACCTTTCAGCTAGGTGAAATGGCTAACTTTTACAATACATCAGTGTTAAAGATTTCTTCAACAATGGCTTATTTTACTGATTTATTAAATCCCTACCTATTTAGCGTCATAACTATAGATATTCAACAAATCAATAGTACCTACAGAAATAGTGGCGCCGAGACGTGTGAAACATATCAACTACAGATTACCTAGATACATTGTTCTAACGGACAAGTTCATGAACAAGGTAAGTACTTATAGACAAAAATAGTGATATTTTTATTCTTCTTCCATTAGTCACTAATAATGTTATCTAATGTAGAGCTCTCTTGGTCCCTGGGGCCGAATTATGCTAACCAATCGCTTTACAATGACAATCACAGAACAATGTTTGTATGTCGCTGAATCGTCCACATGAAAATGAAAGTAATGTGAACTGAAAAAGATAATGAAAGCGACTCTAGATACTCGTAGTGCGCGCGGTGTAATTAGCATTTCCGTGCTAATTGTTCCGCGATTGATACATTGGTTTAGAGTTTCCTTCATCGAAGGTAAAATGCCAAAATCAGTAGTTCTGAGACGATGCAATTGTTATGATTAAGCGATTATTTTAGTGGAATGCGGCCCCTTGTAAGTTATATAATAAATCAAATAGCCAGTGAGAAAATATCCAGCGTAAAAGAAAATAGGTAGCTTCGTACCTATTTATGTGACACTTTGTTTTGCATTCGAGAACCCTTGTTAGGATTAACTAATAAGTAGGTACCCACTTTGTTTCTACCGAGATCTTTATCAGAAGCTCTCGACGTGCGGGGCACAGAAATCTACTACCTACAGCCAATTTACCAAGCAACACATGAAATAATGTACGACACAAAATACCTGAAATATCTGAAGAATTTCAGCCCTTTGTGTGTTGAATAGTTTATTCACAGGTAATTGTAATTGAAATCGTGTCAACATACAAACCTTGATGTGGGTGTTTACTAGAACTCCTTTTAAAATGTTTTTCGACGACCTCTGTGACGTGCGAAAAACCTAAACTTCTGAAAGTACCTAATGTAAATGTTTTGAACATGTTCCACCTGCGGCAATTAATCGACCTCACCATACTTATGTAGTAAGGTGACTGTTGGGACTCTGAGAAATAAAGCATATGCCAACCGTCGCCCTACGTAAAGCTTTGGTCTCTTGATCGGGATGTACTTGATCGTACTGCGTAGTGATAAAGAGACCAAGGCTCTAGAGACCTTGTCTCCTGCTTTTCTGCCTAAAACCTACTAGGTAAGTAACTTACGAACATTAACAAAGTTCGTAATCTGCGAGTACAAGGTAACATTAGAGATTGGGACACGTGTGCTACTGGGACATGACATTAGAAATGGGCCAGCCTAGTACACGAGAAGTAATTGAAACATTAGCAATCAGGGCCGTAAATGGCAGGGATTATCTGAAGCAATCTATTTAATGTGTGTTTAGTGCGAGCTGTTGTGGCACGTGTTTAGTGGAACGTATCCGGCTTGCAATCGTGAAGTTGTAGATTTGAAATAGAATGTATGAAACATGAAATCAAAGAATGCGTTTAGAAAGATGTTCCTGGAGAATTTTGTATAAATTTTTCTGCCAATTTTTTTCTTTAAAATATTATTAGTGCTGTCATCGGATTTTTTTCAATCGAGTGAAGTTCATAAGATCTTGTAACTGAATGCGACTTTGACTAGACTAGATCCTTATGTAATATTTATCTTTTTTCAGATTTTTCAGTACTATATTCTACCTTTGTTTCAGATGGTTTTAAAAATTAAGAAAGCGCAACCTCTGCTGGAATACCTGGCCTTAAATATCAAGGTGGAATTTAATTATAATACAAAATGTTGTAAAGAAACTGAGCTTATGAAGCTAAAATTATTTAAAAGTTAGTCAAAAACTTTTAGAACTTTGCCTAGAAGTTGGGCAGATAAAATAATTTGCAAAGATCGTCTAAAACACCAGCATCGCCTCTCGCTTAATATCTTACAAATAGGACACGAAAACGCTTTTAGCAAACAGACTTAAAGGTACGTAGTAGAAGTAAATTGTGATAAACATTTATTTGTCGCTAGTATCTTAGTTTCTTATAGGTTTTTCTTTTTGATAATTTAAATAAGCATATAAATCGTACTTAATATAAATTATTCATAAAAAAAATACCTACCTGGACCCCTTCCAGGTAGGTATTTTTTTACTGTGAACAAACGTACAGCTCCCGTCTCGTAGCGAAGCGTTTCGAAGCGAATTTATTTGACGGCATCTTGTTAACAGTACAGTCGATCTATGTTTTTGTGATATCAATTTTTTTTTAATTTGATTATCATTCTATAAGCGTTGAGTCGGTTTTCAGCTCTGAGAAATGGCTGCCTTCTTCTTAACTTCCTTCTTCGTATTTTAACACCTCCACTGCGATCCATGCACCAATCCGCATGCCAAAGTGATTATGGTAACGCCACCTGGTTTACTGGACTCATGTTTAGCAGTGTGCTGGTGAGAAGTCGGATTACAGGCAGATAATGAAAGGTAAAAAAAACTTTTTAAAAATAAATGAGGATTTACGTGAATGAGACCGCAGTCAAAGCAGCATTATCCTCACCTTACGATGACCTACATTGAGTAAATAAAAGAATCTCATATTCCACTCTGGATGATCCCATTGCGGACTGTGCCTTCAATGGTATTACTGAAACTCTTGCCAAATACACGGACAAAGCCAAGCTAAAGTTATTTCATCTGACTTCATGCTAGTTGGAAATAAACAGTTTATATCACTTTCTGACGACTTTTCAGTACAACTGAGACGCTAAAAGTTGCCTATTTGAATCCGTTAAGGTCGATTTGTTGGCACAATCAAGTCTGGGTCTTGATGAATGTACAAAAAGGAGATTTTCAACATACAGATACATCTAAAAACCTTTTTAAACAATAGGCTACTTGACAACTACTGGGAAACAATTCTAACGTATTGTCTGATAAAAATAATGCAAAGTGTAATTAATTTTTCTTCAATGCCAGTCGTATTAGTTATGAAAACTAATTTTAAAGTTTGAATGAAATAATGCCGCGCCAAAACGATAATCTCTGTCATGGCTACCGTGTTCCAAGCTATGACGTCACCCCGCCACACCACACCTAACAAGGAGAACTCATTGACACTGTAATCTGAGAATGTGTAACGTCACTTGCGATCCAACCAAACACATAGCGTTTTCGGTCACGTGATCATGTATCAGAAAACGTGTAATTTTAATCCCATTTTTTACATAAAAAAAGCATATTTTTAATAAAAATCACCTGATTACGCTTTGTTACGTTGTCACTGACTAGGATGAAAACAATTTGGAATTTATTTTTAATGTAGTCAAATAGCCTATTATCTGTTATCAAAAAATCTATGCACTTATTTTAATGAAGTAAAGTAGTTACCTAAATTAAGTAATTGGAAATATCTTTGACTTTTTCAATAAAAAAGTTTCATAATTTACTTTATTATAATAATTATTTGCATAAAACAAGTTAACTGGCGTGTAAAAGAAGAGGCTTTTACCGGCTAGCAGTGGCATCAACGAGCTGATGATGATGCATAAAAAATGCTACCGCTCTCAAAATGACAAACACGAGATCAAAATCACCTGCATAAAGGTCACAAGGTTCTACAAAAACTTTCTGAATACAGTAAAGTCAGCATAGAGTGGACAGAGAGTCGATCTTGTCCCAGCAAGATAAATGCAGAAAAACTAGTAAATAAGGACCCACCCACTGCAGAAATCAAAAAATAACTAAAACTTCACTCGGAAAAAGAATACTAGAAACTATGGGAGCGTCGAACAGACTGCAAACACACTAAATCAATATTCCCTTTCATAGGTAGGAAAACAACAAACACGATGTTCAAGATGAGCCGTGAGGACTTAAGAACAATGGTGGGCATCATCACAGGTCACTGTGAACTGAAGCATTATCTATTCAAGACTGGAGCCACAGACAGCAGCCTATGCCGTGGCTGCCTTCAGGGAGAAGAGACTGTGGAACACGTACAGTGCAGTGTACCAACATTCCACGGCCACAGAGGCCAGACGGAAAACGGGTTTGAAGACTCTCAAAGAGGCATCAAATGCAAACAAAAGCACAGAAAACCTGAAACGAAGCTGTCAATCGCCAAGAGTCCTGCTCCGGTACTTCAAGAAGCTAAGCTGGTTAGGACCTGGTTAGGCAGGGAGACAATGCACAGTTACTAAGAATTAGACTAAGAAATGGTCACTAAGAGAATTACCACCAAGAATTAGAATTAGAATCTATGCATTTACCTATGCTAAGTTAACCTAGCTCTTGCTGTTTTTATTCACAACGCGGAATAGCAAACAAAATATTCAAGTGAATGAATGCAACGGGATTTTCTGTAGCATCCGAAAGAACTTTTATTTCGTTAAAACTGCGCGAGCTGCAGATGGCTTTGCTTGATCAAAGTTGGAACAAATAAAGTTGTTGGAAAATGCGAAAAAGTGAAATATACGAAACCTGCATAAATCATAACGTTTATGTATCATTTTAATATTGCATCATAAATCATAATGGTACCTAAAATTTGTCAGAACTTATTGACTATAATTAATAGATAATACACACAATATGTTCCCATTCAGGGTGTTGCAATGGAAGACTGCCAGTGAATTTATACTAGTCCTATAATATGGTATGAAAGGTATGTCAAAAATTTATGGAAAATTTAAATTGCACGTCATCAAAATTATTATTTAAAAATTTATTTGGTTCGTAGTAGGATTTTCTCAAAAGCATCTCTTTTAATCTAATTTCAAAAATATTATTACATTATTATTCGGCTTTTTATTTTGTCTGGAATTATATATTTTTACCGCCGCATTGTGTACCTTTTGTATTAAAAAGGAAAATGTTTGTCGAAAATAAAAACAAAATCCATTGCGATGTTTGTATTTCCATTCAATGCACACATCTCGCATCTAAAAGCATAGAGCCGTAGATTAACAGAAAATCGAAATCGAAGTAAAAGCACGCCAGAGCAGCTTCGTTGTAAAGAATATTTCGATGCTAGTTTTCACGGGAAATGCCTTTTCAAATGAAATTGACAGGTATTTTGTTACCTTCTGAAGTAGTTTGTAACTTGTTGCCAATTTGATTTCGTTTCGGTTTTTAGTGCACAATTGTATACACAAACACAGGTGCACTCTCTAATAACTCTTAGATAATTATGCTCTACTTTCTGTGCACTATAAAATAAATAAATAAATAATGCTGGACAATTCACACAGCATTATCTAGCCCCAAGCTAAGCAGAGCTTGTGTTGTGGGTACTAGATAACTGATATACATAATATAATACACAATACATAGATAGATATTTTTTATTACATATAGAAAACGACCAGAACACTCTGAACAAAATGTCTGCAGATCGTACACACATTTATTCCGAGGCGGGAATCGAAGCCGTAACCTCCTGCGTCGCAGGCAGACCTTCGCCCGCCGCGCCTCATCGGTCGACAATGACATGATCGTTATCTTATTAGATACAAGAGAGGTGAAATTTCCCAAATTTATTTAGCAATATGGAAAACAGTAGCGGAATTTTCCAAGATATTTTCGTGACGACAAACCTACTGACCTACTTAGCAAGTCTGTTTCAATTTGAATAATGAAATTGATCCATCAAAGGAAACTTTATCATTGATTTTGTTTCACTTTATTTGCTAAGTAGGCACAAAGAAAATTAAATATAAGTCACCAAGTTTGGATGGGCCATTCAATTTGATAAAATTGTTTTATTGATTCTGTTACAGACAGAGCAGTACAATGTTTACTTTTGAACAACAGCTAAAGAACATGGTTCATAAACGAAGTTAAATAAAGATGTTCTTGTACCAATTTACTTACAATTAGTTAACTTTCGGATGTGGCGCAGTAAGGTACAACTTTGCACTCTTGTATAACAAATAATAACTATTCTATCTATCTATCTTTAAGAACTAAAGTAGGATGTGGAACTAGGGGAAACCAAACTACGTTCATAGTCACTAGCTTCTGTCCAAGGCTTCCCGAATAAAGTAGCCCATACCTATGTTATGTTAGTGCTATTAACAAGAAAACGAAGTGATCCCATGAATAAGGGTTCCTTTTCTTTTTGATGTACGGAACCCCAAAAATTGCTCTTTTATCTAAATAGCACTGCAATATATATGAAAGTCTTGGAGGCTTATTCACATTTCTTAGAGCTCGTAATCCCACAGATGAGTTATGGCTGAAAACTTAAGCTTCAGACGGTCCGAGTTCAAGACGACAAGTGAAATATTACGGCGAATGCCTAGATTCGAATAAAATCAAGCGTGAGTATGTACTGGGCTTATGCCTTGTCCTAAAAATATAATAATTTATTAAAGATTTTTAAAACCATAACAACATACGTAATCTTTATGGGCCTAAGTACTTTAATACTACTACCTATTTATTATCATTTAACTCTCCATTCAAAGGCGTTAGAAGCCTAAAGAGACCCATGGTACAATAATAGCTTACTATGAAATCACACCTACACTGTTTTGGAAATGTTGAAGCGACTGCTAGATATAGATCTTCCCAAAGATCACCACAATGACTGGTCCTGCACTGCCCGTCACCAGCGGCTTCCGAAGCCATCTTCTGATCATTTAAGTTCTGAACACAAACTTTCGCTTTCATAATAGTAAGTATGATTTCTGTTCATTAACTGTAGAAACGTTGGTACCTACCTTGTTACATCCTCGGTTGCCTGGTACCGTTTTGAATAACACGAATCGTGATGCGGCTTCGAATATCCGTTTGTAGATATGCAAATGTTTTATCGCGACTTGGGCTGCAAATTAATTTCCTTAAACGAGCAACCAACTTCCGCGCCGGAAGGACCTTCTTCCTACAAACCAACATCACTCATTATTTCGCGGTCTGCGGGGAAAAATCGCGTTTCGTGTTTGGTATAAGCTTCTTGGAAAATGGTAGTTGGTCTCAGGAGGACTACTTTGAAAAATGAAATACGAAGTTTCGGGTGACAGATCGTACGTTTCCCTTCTACGAAAATGGTAAGGATCCAATATGATCCGATTTGGCGTACGATTTAAGTTAAATGTCCAGTAATGATGTTTATGATGAATGCTAGTTATTTTTACACTGCGTTTTTAAGGCTACTAGTCAAGTCATCGAGTGATCATAAGAGGGGGTGGTTGGAAAGGTCGGAAATAGAAAGTTTCATTTCGGAACTTTGTTTGGACTAGTTTTTAGGACTAGTTCGGAGACAAACATACAAAAATTCCCCACCCACGTGTGGTCTACCGTTTTCGGAGCACATATCTTGACAACAATTGGGATTAGGTAACAAATGTATAGAAGCAAGGTTCTAGAAAATTTTATCAGTTTTCATTTTTATAGCATATACAGGGTTATTGGTAAATTAGTGACAATACGTATATAGCCAATGGTCTCTGACGCATCGTTTATGACATGTAAGAAAAATATAAAAAATGGGACCTTCTTTGTGTCACCTCCTCCTACCTCGCTTTCACTTCTCAGGGGCGGAGACTTTTAGTATGTTTGTCTTCTAATAGTCCAAACATAGTTCCGAAGTCTAACTTCCTGCTTGCGACCTTTCCATCCACAATCATTCATTGACGGCTAAGCATAACCATATATTCTAAATAGGAAACTAGGTGGTATCTGTTTAGTTCATAATCTCAAAAAACACAATGATTGTGTCTTTTCTCGAATTTTTATCTGAATAATGTATTCATACACGTTTTTCCACGGGAACTCCTATGAGCGCTATAGGCTAGCGTCCCTTCTTCAGCCTACCGCATCTAATTTCTGACATTTGCAGTCTTTTACAGATCAACATTCCAACCTGGCATAGGAATGCGAGTCTTTCTTAAAACATGCATGAAAAAACAACAAATTAAAATAAAAGAGGTATTCGAGTATTTCCAACGGAAGAGTTGGAGCACGCTCGAATAAAGCTAACATTTAGCTCAGCGCTCGACAGCTTAAACATGTGCCAGTTCCGTTTGCAAACACGCCGGGTTGTCTATAAACAAACAAGTCTAAGTCAAATTTAATTATTTTACTTTTGGTGCCGAACAGGTTACGAGGCGACTGTCGGTGGACAAAAGGTATTACAGCGAGTTACGTATACATAAGCAGTATAATTATGAAATATCTGACATGTTCAAGAGGACATGTCAGATATTATTTAAGTTTATATCTTACCTTTATAGGAAACTAGCAGCACCTCGCGGTTTCACCCGCGTAGTTCCCGTTCCCGTGGGAATTCCGAAATAAAAAGCCTATTAGCTAGCTACTAGTGCTATTCCAGACTATATTCTATCTCTGTGCCAAATTTCATCCATATCCGTTCAGCCGTTACAAAAACACAAACATCCATACATCCATCCATCCAAACTCTCACATTTATAACATTAGTGGGATGGGATAAAGCACTGAGTCGTAGCCAAGCTCAAGTTAAAGAAGTTGTGGATCAGTTCTACGGCATCGCATACCCTACTGGGCACACGAGGATGCCACAGGACAGAGTATTATGGCAAGAATTAACTCTTTCACTGCCCAGACTCTTGTGGCGTAACCCGTAGGAGCCGCAGCTAGAGCGTCTGCAAGGTCCTCACGCGCGTCGTGCGTGGGCAATGAAAATGTTAGTTTAAAGAAGTCCTGGCATAATATCCATATCATTGTAAAATTACTATCAATGATCGGATTAATAAACAAGAACATCGCTTTAAATGTAACTTTGTGTTAGTATGAGCTTCAGTTCACTAGTGTTTATAAATAACCCTATAAATGTGTAAAGTTTACGTTATCCAAGCTTAATCACGAGTGGCGAGTTTTGTAGTTGTTTTATTAGACTATTTACTTTTCAAACAGATAATGTCTTCGTATAAAGGATGAAAAAAAATATATATATAAAGGTAAAAGAAAAGATAGATATAAAGATATAGATAAGAGATGGATATAAAGGGAATATATAAAGGATGGGGGATGAAAATGCTTTTCATCCCCCATCTAGGACAGAGTATTTTTGCTCTTCGATATCTGAGTGTAAAAGCCGTTTTTATCCGCTAGAGGATAAAGTAGGTAAATTGAATTTAGATCTTCTAAATCCACCAGCAAAATACTCTTTCCTCGCT
This sequence comes from Eupithecia exiguata, assembly GCA_947086465.1. Taxonomy (NCBI): domain Eukaryota; kingdom Metazoa; phylum Arthropoda; class Insecta; order Lepidoptera; family Geometridae; genus Eupithecia; species Eupithecia exiguata. The sequence goes on from OX352236.1 coordinate 12,674,928, forward strand.
GAGGTGGAATGAAAAGTTACGTGTTGCACTCGAGCGCAAAGATTTTTTGCCTCGTGCTCTTTTGATTCCCTCGCTAACGCTCACGATTCTAATTTTAGAATCCTTCGCTTGCTCGGTCATCACAATTGAGCACGCGGTTAAAAAGCAACTTTGCACTCTTGTATAACAAATAAATATTTTAATTTTCTTCACTTCGTTTTTATTATTGGGCCTATTTTTAACAGTGGTTATTGTTTTGGACTGTTTCGGTGGTCATTATTGTATAAAAGATGTCTCACTAAGATAATTTTGGGTGATTTATGAGCAGTTTAACATTTGAAGGTGACTGGAACATTATGCAAAATGAATGTCACATCTTCTAGCTGGAAAAACGTGAATTTGCATAAGAAACGAACCTTTGGGACGAAATAAAAATATGAAATTTTCTTAAAAGTTGTGAATTGCTGAATAATGTTGTCCATAAGTTTATTTACAGCTAGCTACCTGCCCCCGGTTTCGAACGCGTTATTTCTGGACCAAGTCAACGAAAGTCAACCATATCTAGAACTAGGTATATATATGCAAAATTCAGATCGATCAGTTTAGTAATTTGAGCGTAAAAGGTATACAAAGTTTTATTATTTTATGTGATTATTTGGTTATTATTTTTACTCTTAAAAACAATACATTCTAGAAGTGATCAAGGTAAGTTTACGAAATTAAATATGACTAGCATCCCTTCGTGCGTATATTGTACATCGGCGTCGTCCCTTGAAAAGTATCTGTGCATTACTTGAACCCTTATCTCTCCATGTACAGGGCCGAGCGGCCGACGCGTGCCCGGACTACATGAAACTGAATTTGAAAACTATCCGTTTTTATCTTTATTTTTATGACTACAGAGTCGAAAGTTCTACATATATGCAGCGAAAGTTTTTCGTGATTTTCACAGATTCTGAGCTCTATTCTCTTAGTGGTAGAGTACAAGATTTGTCCCGCAGAGGGCCGATGTAAGGATATTACAAACTTTTGGGTCCATTCTAGTTTTCAGAGTCTTTTAGTTAACTCATCACGATTGGGGAAACTTATTTTATGTTTCGGCAAAACGGTGAAAATTGTTTTCTGTCGTTAGATCGTTTTATTATACCTAAGAGTTTGAATATTTTTCCAGCTATACGTAAGATGGCTGCCTTCGGGAATACAAAAGACAGTACAACACAACTACTTCAGTGGCGCAGCGGGTGAGGGTCCGCCTGCGACGAAGTTGGTTTATGTTCGATGCTCGCCGTCGGAATGCATAGTAGGTATATTTTTCTCGCCTGGGTGTTTTCTATTTTTCACAAGAATGCCTTAAACACAAACTTTGCTTAATTCAGGGCCTGGATCGTGATTTGCTAATCGTCCAATGTTATAGTTGTCTATTTTTTTCAAATATCAAATCCGTCTTGTCAAATGTAAATTGTTCAAAATTTAAAAAATAATGAATAAAATGCCGAGTTATAAAGTCACGTTCAGGTGATTTGCAAACTTTGTCTCTCTACATTAGAAAGTTGGGCAACATTCACCAGCTTGCTGACAGTTGATTAATGGCCGATACCTTGAAGTTTGGCACAATTGAATTGGGTCTCATTCTGCCGGATTGATTGTAAGAAAGATCATTTACATGTCTAACTTTTCAATTCTAGTTTAGCGTTAAATTTGACGAAAAAAGTTGGTAAGTAGGTACTCGATAACAAAAATATCTTTTAAACTAGTAAATGACTCAGCTTTTTTGTTTTAATTTAACTATAATCGTATTTCGTGTTATTTATTATGGGAGTACCTAACACAAAGAACTTAAATCATGTAACAAAGAACACAAGATTATGCAACAAAACAAAGAACACAATATTATCTATATTAATCCGTAGTAAAGAAAAATCCTTAAAAGGCTTAAAAAAGTCTTCTTATTTTAAAGCTCTATTTTTAAACCATCACGTCAAATTAATAATATGTCGAATATAGCTGTATTTTTAATCCGACTCCAATCTGTCACTCAATTCAATGTGGAATTTATAGGTTGCTTCTTGTTGAATACAGAGTACATTTCAAAATAAACCAATCACGACCACAAACAAATGGGAACGACAACATGAAAAAACGGTCGCACTTCGCAATCTACCTATTTTCGGTCAGTTTATTTCGTAAAATTCGGAACGGATGTTCATAATAAAGGAGGAAACAAAAAAAAAAGCTACTGCTCTCGAAACTTACCTAATTTAAGCCACCATTACAGGAGACACAAACAAATACTAGTTATTTTCTTTTCTCCAACATAAAAAGTGTTTTGTAAGGCCCAAGCTAACCTTCAAAAGCGCTGTCGTCACGTTCCAGCGATAAATATCTCTCTCCTGCCGAGTGGCAATCTGTTATCTACACCTGGATTTGTAGGGACTGACGGCGAGAGAAGTGCTTGTGTTATTGACTATCAACGAACGTTACTCGTAGGTGGTGAAGCGGCCCGAGAAATAAAGTGTTGTGGAAACTTCATAACCTCTGCCAGATCACGCGGCCTGCGACTTGCAAACTGTGCAGTGTGCAGGTTGCAGTTCTCTGGCAGTGCTGCCAGTGAGTGAACTTTGAGAAAGGTGCGGCATAGAAAAAAATACTCACAATGGATTAGTTTTATAGCGTCACGCTAAAAAAACTATTAATGATTTTCAAAAATCAGGATTATCTATAACAAGGGAATATCTTCGCCAATTCTTACTTCTTACTTCTTCTCTCGCGTACTTGTACGTATTGTCACGTCTTTGGAGCAAGCCTAGGCTTGTTCTGCTGTCAAATATGTCTACAAAAAAGGTTTGCAATGACTTTTGTTACATTTCGTTGAATTTGATACTACAGTACGAAAAATTAAGTACTGTAGTATCAAATCTAAGGTTTTTGTGTTATAGTGAGCCGTCGCACTCTGGGCAATCTCTAAGAAATTTAATGTTCCCAAAATTAAAAATAAATTTTACGGCGCCTGAGCCGTAAGAGGTCCCAAAGAGTTACTACTGGTTAGAGCACACCCGTACTGAGGGTGAGGCGCGGGTTGAAATCCTGCTGAATTTGAAGAGCCTTTTTGGAAACTTATTTAATTTCTTGCAGTATCAATGTAAAAACAAGACTACTGTACCGATCAAAGAGCTTGACATGCTACACTTGACAATCCTTTTAGAAAAACAAAATTAGATTTTTTTTATAACTACAAGCTACTATAATAATAGCTAACATCTTTCGTAGATACTGTACAAATACATAAACAACTCTGCTCGGGCAATAAAGGGTGTTCAGAGTATATGTAGGTCCGTTTATTTTAATATACGGGTATTGTCAGTGCGCAAATACCCTCTACGTGAGGAACACGTAGATAGTCGGATCTTAATGGTCGAGTCCTACGTTTACTTAAATAGAGCGAGAACCATTAGTTACTTTTACTCGGAAACTTTACTCTAGACTACTGGGTATTTTTGTAAACAAAAGCGTTACCAAACCAAAGAAATGTTGATGAAATATTTTGTGACACTGACTCAATACACATCATCTCGGAGCAAATCGTAGTTCCAAATAATTTTTTATGAAAGATTTCATTCATCAGTCGTTTACGAACTCGAATTTGAACTATTTTCTTTGAATTTGTGTAACTACGCGTTATTGAAGATTGTTTTGGTTTTTGTGATCACTATATTATTACCTAGTGTTCTGTTATAGTTATGCGTGGGACGTTCGGAATAGCTGCCTCTCACGTGATACTTCGGGAATAACCCACAAGCAATCTCTCATTCCCGCGCGTGCAATTAAAATCCTTACACGAGCAACCCGTGCGATGCATGATTTATTTATTTTATTTTATTTATTTAATTAATACGGTAAATGACACCAATTACATTAATTAAAAATAAAGACAGTTACACATAAATCACATGAAAGATGTCACTAAAATATTTTAACACACAAATTAATTATGACGTTCACAAAACAAAAAACACTCTCTCAATAATTTAGTCCACCTGTCGGCGAACAAGTCAAAATCGGGGCTGTCGTCTAGGAGAGCGTTGAGTGCGTTGAGTACTCGAGGGATGGGTGACATGGACCGCGCCGCCGTACGAGACTGCGGCACGGCCAGCAACCTATGTTTCCGACCTCGGCAGTAGTTGTTCGGGACGTAGAGTCGACACAGCTCATCATTCAAATCCGAAGCGTCAATTTTCCCGTGGAGGATCTTGCAAATCGTGGTTATTTGGTCATAAGCACGCCGCACCTCAAGCGAGTTATAGCCCAAGCATCCCAACAAGAACTTGGTGGGATAAAGGTAAGGGTAGTAACCAAAGCATCGCATGTAGAGGAACCGCAAGAATTTTTTCTGCACCTTCTCAAGCATGAGGGTATAAGTAACCTCGTGCGGGTTCCACACACACGCGCTGCTCTCCAACTTGCTCCTAACAAGTGCAGAAAAAACAAGTCGAACAACATGATCGTTCTCAAAATCACGGGCGTTTCTGAGGACGAACCCCAGACGCCTGAACGACTCCTTGGCCAAAGAACGGATGTGGTCATGGAATGTAAGCTTTCGGTCGAATGTGACACCCAAGTCTCTCATGGTAATGGTTCTGTTTATTGATTCGGTGTTTATTTTGTAATCAAAGTGAATTGGGTGCAACATTCGGCCAAAAGTCATGACGTAACATTTACTCGGATTGAATTCCATTTTGTTAACAACGCTCCACTCGAAGATAGCGTCGACATCGTGTTGTAGGGCCCGACAATCTGCTTCAGACCTAATCTCTAGGTAGAGTTTTAAGTCATCCGCATACATCAGGCTCTTGGCACACGATGCCACGGCTGGGAGGTCGTTAACCATTATAAGGAACAGCAAAGGTCCAAGTATAGATCCCTGGCTGACTCCGGAACGCGTGTGATAGGGTTGAGACTCGTAAGGACCAAGTCTAACAAACTGCTGACGATCTCGGAGGTAATCCGCGAGTAGCCGGAGAAGACCCGGGGCGAAGCCTATCGCACTTAGTTTCGTCAGCAGAATGTCATTGTTGACCCTATCAAACGCCTTCCGGAAGTCAAAATAAAGGACATCAACCTGAAGACCCCGATCCATGCTGGCAGAAACGGAGTTAACAAGGGTCAACAAATTTGAGTTTACGGAACGCATGCTCCTAAAACCATGCTGTTTGCTGCATAGATACCTGTTCACCTGTGCATAAATATATTTATGCAAGATACTTTCGAAAACCTTTGCCGGAGAGGAGAGAATTGCTATAGGGCGATACTCTTCAACTAGGGCCTTATTGGAACTTTTGGGAATTGGAGTTACCCTGGAAACCTTCCATTGTGACGGATAGATCCCAGACTTGAGACCCAAGTTGAAGATGTGACAGAGTGGAGCGCACAGCAGCTTTCCCGCCATCTTAACTATTGCGGAGGGCAAATTATCCGGACCCACCGCGCTACTAGGCTTAAGTCTCTTAATTCCCAAGATGACGTCCTCGCGTGTGACCCCCATAACGTCTATATCATTAGCATTAGTTGTTGCATCATCAGAGCTGGCTCTTACAGCATCTAGCTGGGGAACGTCTGGCAAAAAAACACTAGCAAAGTAGCTTGCAAAAGCCTGAGCCGCATCCGGCCCAGAGAAAGTTGTACCTTTGTAAGTGATATCTGATTCAAACCCTCCCTTAGACCGTAGGCTGCTTATGTGCTTCCAGAACTTCTGGGGCTCACTCTTGATGCTGCTTTCGATAGATTTCATGTGACTCACATACGACGACGCCACTCGGGATTTTAGATCAGCACGGAGGTTGGAGAAAAGCTGGTAGGATTCCTTACACCCAGACCGTTTCCAAAGTCGATGTAGTCTTAACTTGCGTTTCGTATCTTTTATGATGTCACAGGTAAACCAAACTGGGTATCGTTTAGGAGCCCTATTATTCCTGCACTTTTTAGGCATGCAGATGTCAAAAATACTATAAATCGTATCGTAGAAGAGTTGACAAGCGCTAAGTACGTCATTGGATTGCATAATCTCAATCCACGAATTCTCCGATAGCAGAGACAATAATAGATCATACTCGCACTTATTAAAGTTCCAGTCTTTAGCTGGATCAATATTGCTCGGTAAAATTCGATCAGAACAACGAGCCCTGTCGACTCCAATCTCGATGTCTAATGGTGGGTGGTATCCATCGGGAGGAACCATTCCCTCGGTATCGGTGACAGAAACCTCACGAACCTCATCACTCTCCTGAACCAGCACCACGTCCAACATTCCTCCGTTTGAGTTTGTGACAACATTATGTTCGGTCAAATTACAAAAAGATAAAAAATAACAGTAATAATTTAAGACATTCACTGAAGCGCTATTCAAATTTAAGTCACCTACAATTAACACTGACATTTTAGTGGTCAAAATAAAGCTTTCAACCTTATTAAACCATGACAGGTAGACACTGTCGCTAGCGCTTGGTTTGATATAAACCACACACACTAGAAACGAACGTCCATGCCACGAGAAACTAGCCCAGAGGTCTTCTGCATCTTCAGTCTCCAACTCGATTCGCCTCTTCAGTATAATAGGAGCACGAGCAGCGAGTAGAACGCCACCACAAGGTGTCTTCCTGTCACGACGTAAAATAGACCAATCCTTACAGGTAAGTTCCCCATCCTCAACAGAGGAGTCAAGAAAACTTTCCGTGACAGCAATCAAGTCATGCTCGGCTAGTCCCATATTATTCCGCCATCTTGTCAGTTTAGTTTTTAGGCCGCGAACATTCTGGTAGAGAGCTTTGATACCAGACTGCTCCTTACAAGGCCGCTGCGTCACGAAAGGGCTGAGGGGCCTTCCTCGTAGTGTTGTTGAAGGTCAGTGGTCTTTGGGCGTATACTATCCATTCCTTAATTCTAGCATTCACCGGCCACACATCCATAGACATGCAGGTATCGTAGAAAGCCACTGGCACGCCAATTTTGTAGGACTTATAGTCACCTTTTGTCGTCAATTCAACGACGCTGCAAGAGCCAATGGAACAGAGCTGTTGGAGATATGTTCTCACTTCATCGGCACTGGAGGCCATGTTCCATAGATGGATGTATCTGCGGGGCTCAACAGCTTTCAAGGAGGTTATGGCTGGCCCTGCGGTTCCACACAGAGATGTTGGACGCCGACTTCTCCTCACCTCCGTCCACTTATGTTGGTCTTCAGATGCAGACTCCAAGTTTACCAGATCTGTCTGGACGGTCACCAAAGAGGCAGTGCCCGGGTTGGCGTTCACCTGGGTCATAACTTTAGCCGCAGTATTCTCAGCCCGCAGTACTGGAAGCTGAGGTGGTGGGTTTTGAAGCTTCTGTACCTTCCACGGCTCTAGATTCTCTAGTGGTACTTTTTTGGCTGGCTTCTTTAGTGCTGAAACTGTAGCAGGTGGTCGTTGCGGTTGAAAGGCTGGGCTTGCAGAGGAAGGAATCGTCACCGCAGTTCCACGTGTTATTAATATGCTTTGGAGTGACTCAACATTAGACGCATAATCAGCCAGCTTGGATTCGTATCCCATAATGAGGGATACCGCCTTTGTAAGTTGGTCCCTCAGAAGTGAAACCTCATCGCGCAGACTGCGGATCTCGGACGTTAGCGTCTCATCTGCATTAACAGTGTTGACGGTAGCCACGGTATTGTCGATCCTTAGCATCTTCTTACGAAAGGTAATATTCTGGTCGCATATTTTTTTTTGAAGCTCCAACAGGTGTGAGGCTATTGTCACCCCCTTTCTTTGATGCACAGCGGCATTCATCACAGATCCATCCACTGCCAGCTTCAAAAGGCTTTTTTCCGCCAATACAAGAACAGTGGTACATTTTACCACACTCATCTATAGTGCACCGTAGGAAGTCTTCGTCATTCAAAACAGCGGAAAGACAAGCAGCGCAACTCATTTTATGTGTTTTGATTCGGTGTGCTGTGTGCAGTTGCCTTTATCCTGCTCTGAATCCTGGTAGAACGTAGTAGGTACATACAAGTGGGTGCTGTTATGATATCTTTAAGTGTCACTGTCAACACTAAACTGACAGATGGCAGCTGTCACGTAGGTGTCATTAGCTTAGCAAAACATCCAAGTATTCATTCAATCAAAAACAAAAACAAGCTGAGCCCGCAAGAGCCGGAAGTTTATTGTTATTCTCGGTTTTTTGAAAAATTGTGGGTCAAATTCCTCCAAAAACACAAAATGTCCGCTATGATTTCAATTCTTCAACGATGTAAATGGTGTCAAAAGACTCCAGTTTCGTGATATGGTGATAGTTGGTTATTATTGAAAATGCTTTACCAGGAATTGGCGGCCGGCGATCTGCCTTCGAAGGGTTGCTTCTTCTGTTAAATTTCTTGTTTTTCAATTTTCATCGGGACACAGTAAGTAACACGTCTACTCAATTCGGGGACCGGAAGCCGGAAGCCGATGATGAGCAAAGGCAGCATTAACGATGTTTGTAATTAAAGTTCATTCTTGCGAATACAGTAATTCAAATACCTAGAGCTGTGTTATTAAGCTACTTGGAGGTTTGACATCGACTTATCAAACTGGCGATTTGCGAGCAATTTTAAAGCGAGGCGAGTGTGCGGCGATCACGCCGCGAGTTCGCTGCGAGCATGCCACGACGGCGCTGAGGGCGGGCAGCGAGTTCATAGCGTGTGATCCTCGTGTTGAACACTGGCATAGACGGCTTTAAGGCATGGGTCAAACTAGTGCCGCCACCTATTTAATCTTATTATTACGTAGAACAAAGAAAGTTTCGAAAATCCATCGCACAGTTTGTGATACCTGTTTTTTTTTTTTTAATGCCTCTGTAACAGTTTAATTTGTAATAGTTAGACCCATACCACAGCCTTTATCGCGGCGTCATCGTGGCGTGCTTGTTTTTAACTAGTGGCGAGAGCGCTGCGCATTCGCCTCGCTTTGAAATCGCTCGCAAATTGCCAGTGTGGTAGGGTTGTTACAAAATAATATGAACAACTCACACAAAATTATTCTGAAAAATGAATCAACACAAGTAGAGCTTGTTTGATAGTAAGCTTATTATTATAATGTATATTGTTTGACTTATGTTACCCAATGATTCATTTTGTCGGAAAACTGTTACATTTTATTATTATCCTTTTTTCATATTCATGGTCTAAACCATCAGGAGACCGCATCGGGTAAAAATGAATTTTTATATCTCTTGCCTTTATTTGAGTCATTTTTCGTGGGACGTTCGGATATTAGCAGGAAATTCGTTTGTCTGTCACCCTGGGTTGGGCAATTGGAACGTGATTGAGCATAGGAAGTGGAAAAATACAATCAAGGCCCCTGTAACATAGAAAATAGTTTGAAAAAAAAAAGGCACGTAAAATATAATTAGTAAAGCTATTTTTGTGGTGACAGGATAGTAACATACTATATGCTTTTCGACTCGTAAATCACTTGACCTCGTGGCGCAATTGGCAGTGCATCCCGTACTGAGGGAGGGTTGCGGGTTCAAGTCCCGATGAAGACGAAAATATTTTGGGAATTTATTAAATTGAGTGCGAGGCTTATGCACTATAATAAACAAAAACCTTAGGATAGTAATATCTCCAACAGGGTGTTTTTGTGCTACTTATATCCCTATTTTGGCCTAATAACAGCAAGTTGATCACTAAAACAATAATAAAAACTTAAAAAACGTCTATTCGGTGCCCATTCGATATCCTTCAATATTTAGATGTAGTATATTTCATAACCAACAAGAGACCAATTAAATGATGAATAAAACCAAAGATTGAATCTTTTTTCGAACCTGTGTGAAGAAAATTGTTGTCAAATTTTTCCACTAACTTTCTTTGGCTTTGTTCGCCAATCTGAGTTATTTGATGTAAACAGAGACATCAAATAATTCAGATTCGAATGTACAATCTACAGTAACCAACAAGATAGTCTTCAACAAAAGAAACAAGTCACACCAGCCAATGACTCGTTTGAATTTGGTAAACTATCAATTTCATTAGCTAACCTAATAACTTCCAATAAGCATCTCTACGAGATCTCTCTCTGTTCAATGTGTTGCTAATTCTACGAAGTAACCAACTGCTAACATCGCTACGAAACTCCAAGAAACTATATGAGAGTCACGAAACTACTAAGAGTTACGAGAGCTACGAAGTGCAATAAGACCCACGAAGTGCTACAAGAGCTACGAAGTGCTACAAGAGCTACGAAGTGCTACATGAGCTACGAAGTGCTACATGAGCTACGAAATGCTACATGAGCTACGAAGTGCTACATGAGCTACGAAGTGCTACGAGATTTGCAAAACGCTACGAGGTATTTATACAAAACGTTACGTGTTCCCGTCGCAATTTAGTCAAGAATTCTAATAACTGTTTCAACTTTGCAAAATTTTGTAAAAGCATAGGGCAAAGGGCAAGTTATGCTCGTTTGCCAAAAGTTTTAATTTCATTACAAACAGTACAGTTTAGGTACTTTGGTCTTTTTTGTGGTTGAAGTTTTAGTCTTTAGCTTTTACTCTTACTTTTTATATGCGTAATGTAACTTGCAGAGCAAGAAGGTAAATAATATCTAGCAATAATGCCGTCATCATCAATCATTAGTATCTAAACCGTTTTCTCTTGGGTAATGATCGAGAATTAATAGAAACTAGTATCTGCCCGCGGCTTCGCATACGTTGTTTCTATGGAAACGTTTCAGGGTTATTTCTTTCCCATGGGAATTAATTTATGGGATAAAAAGTAGCCAATGTTTGATTCCAGGCTTGGAGCTACATCTATGCCAAATTTTCAGTAGTTTTGGAGAAGAATTTAGAAGAAGTAATAAACATCCATCCATTCAAACTTTTGCATTTATAAAATGTGATTTAACTCTAATATTATAAACGCGAAACTACTGCTACAATTTTCTCTTTTGGGCAAAGAAACACTATACCTATATAAATAATGCATTATAATAATTATGTTTCAGATTCCTGTTAGCCACGCTGCGCTGCGTAGACTAATTGATCTATTTATTTATTTACACTCTTTTAATTGTCCACCAACGCATATTACTTGTTCGTGTACAAAATGGTTTCTACTTTCACAATTATCGTGTTATTAATTAAAATAATAATATTAACTAATCTATGAGAGTGTTCAATAAAGCAGCGCCTCACGGAGCACAACTTGTAAATAGCCAGCGAATACAACACAATAACGCGACGAGTTGAAATACCTCAGACGCGACCTTTTCACGACATTTCCTACTGAATAATTCCAATCTACGGTGACGTTCAATTACATTTTGATTGAGGTTTTTGAATGAAGTTTTCAAATCTCATACTCCAGTGAGTGAGCTTATGCGTCAAGAAGGACGAAGCTACCGGGGCCCAATCTTGCTAAAGATTTTGATTTTGATTTTCTTCTAAGGATTCTAATTAACGATTTTGCGACGTCATCATTACGATGACAAAGCGATTGGTTAGCTAAATTGGACCTCTGGCCCTGGTCGTTCAGTTCTCGGAAAAAACCATACTCTTCGTAAAATATTTTATATTTTTCGTGCAGTTAAACACTGCTGGCGTTAAAATTTTATTAGCCACGTGTAGTCATTAGCTACATCTGGCAAAGAATAATTCCTGAAACCTTAAGGAACATAATGCATGATTTTTTACCAAGCCTAGAAATTTACTATTGCAACTTTGACACTTTTAAAATATGTTACAAATTCAGTATTTATTACAATCAAATTAAATATGTGAGTGACACTGCATGTTATATTTAAACAGAAATACATTCTTTCATTCACTTTTATTGAAAACTTTTGGTCACAATTAGTGCTGATGCAAAAAGTCTTCAACAAAAGTCGCGTCTGCGACCCCATTTGGAGTTTACTCTGGGAGACGGAGCGTACCTTATTACGACACAGATTGTACGAGAAGGAAAACAAGATTCAACTTAACTTTTAAAATAAAAACTTTATTAAAATTGTAATAATAAAGCGAGTCTTGTTTTCGTGCACCTAATGTCATAGGGATTTCGTCTATTTTTTTCTAGCATTTGACTGGTGTAGTAACTTAATACCTACCTAAAAAACAACAAAACTAAATAAAACTACTGAACGAATCGGGCTGAAACTTTTCATACAGGTAGTTCTAAGTCTGGAATCACACTTTAGACTAACTAATATTATAAATATGAAAGTTTAGATGGTCGGATGGATGTTTATTACTTCTTCACGCCAAAAGTACTAAACCAGTCGGGCCGAAATTCTGCATAGATGTAGTTCTAAGCCTGGAATCAAACATAGGTTACTTTGTATCCCATAAAACAGTTCAGACAGGTGCAAGATTTTGTATAAGTATGTGTGAATTAATAAATCACTGATTTCGGATTATCGTCATCATCAGCCTATATGAGTAGACATGCTATTATTAGACTACTCCTCCAATGGTTTCGGATAAAGAAGCAAAATTAAGGCCATTTACAGAAAGACTGCCTATGAATATGTTTTCCAGCTATTTCTTTTGTTAGCTCTGAAAGACGTTTTCTCATTAGTGCATTTGAGGGTTCTAATGAGGCGTCTCGCTTCTTGCGGGATGCCTAACATTAGAGAAGTTTTTCTTCCTCTCATTTATATTATAAAACTTCCTTTTAGCTCATAATTTTCATTATTCATCGGCTTTGGAATTATAACTTTACGCCTAGTAATATTAAACCAATTTTAATAATAGATTCAGGCGATGGTTTCGTAAATCCGTAGCAAAATATTAGGATGTAAATTACTAAAATATAGTTTCTGCCCACGGCTTTGCGCGTGTTGTTTATATTTAGTACCTAGAAATTGTTTCTATTTAGTACCTAGTTTTGAATAAATCGATTTGATTGAATATTAAAATCTAAATTGTCTTATATTTCATTCAACTAATCCATGGAGCTCTCCTCTTCATTGCGATTCGTTAGAGCGGGCAAACAAAAACCCTGCCCCAGGAAATTGGAATGGAATTGTCTTGTAAAATCCTGTTTTACGATAGATTCGAATACCTTCGCTTTGTACCTATTATTGTATTTCTTTTTATTAGGTGTTTGTAGGTAGTTACCGTCTTCTTTGATCAGGTTTCATAATAAAGTGTGTTACCATAAATAACTTTATGCACAATGAGTCTACAATACTACCGTTTATGCAAGTGAAGCATACGAACACAAGTTAAGCAGAGCTTGTGTTATGGGTACCTACTAGACAACAAATTACATACATAATACAATAAATTACATAGATCCATATTTTTTACTATACATAGAAAACGACCAGAACACCCGGAACAAATACCTGCAGATCGTACAAATATTTGGGAATCGAACCCGCCACCTCCTGCGTCGCAGGCGGACCTTCGCCTAACGCGCCACAGAGGTCGTCAGTATCTTAGGATCGTTTTTTGTTTTTTATTTTACAAACAAACCAAGACTTTTAATATCTTATCAAACACTAGCGACCCGCCCCGGCATCGCACGGGTGCATGTATTATACATATAAACGTTTCTCTTGAACCACTCTATCTATAAAAAAAACCGCATCAAAATCTGTTGCGCAGTTTTACAGATCAAAGCATAATTAGGGACAGACAGCGGGAAGCCACTTTGTTTTATAGTATGTAGGATCAAGGATTTGCCGGTAGTACAGAATCTTGCAAAAGGAACTACCCAAAATGGATGACTTACAATAATTGTATATGTTCCACTTAATTTTGGGTTGCTAGACTGTACCGGCGAAGCACATACAGAGAAACACAAACAAGTTCGGTTATCCAACTTGTTTTCAAGTTCCTTCCACTAAAACGTACACAATTTTTTAGCTGAGTACGACACTTGGTAACGTTCTAACAATACAAATAATAAGACCAGACAATAGTTGCCTCCCCCCTCCTCTCAGAGCTCCTCCAAAGCCTGAGGTCAGCTATTAATAGAAGGTTATTACGCAAAGTCGCGCTGTTCTTCAGTAAGCCTTATTATAACCTCCTCTTGTTTTAATATCTGATACATTTAATTAAGCTAACAAGTGTTCCTACCACACAGATAGGTATATCAACTTGATGCTTTTCGGTAACAAAGTAGTATAATGTGTAGTAATAAATCGATGTGAGTACTAGTTTATGGGGTTTTCCAAAAAAAACAATTTAAACTCAATGGATGGTGGGGATCTTTCGCGGAGAGCAGGAGATGTCAAATCAAGGAGCTGATGAGCAAGGAGATGATGAGATGTCAAAAAAATTAGATATTTTTGAAAGATAAAGATAAAAGATAAAGATTTTTATTTGCCAAAACATGTGTTATGTAAGGTAATAAGTAAATACATTTGATGGATCAACATACTTGACATAAAAAAGAAAATATAAAAAATTTGGCGTTTTTTAAATGACCATAAACCGATTTCAAATTCCTCAAAAATGGGTTTGGAATTAGTTTTATACCCAGAACACTTCGATAGCGTGATAAAAAAAAATTCAAGTGGCGACATCTAGTTAAAATTCGAGTCTAATTTAGTTTGACGTGAGACACATGGATGAAAAGACGGATGAAAGCAGGTATTTGAAACACAAAATACAAAGTTTCGGTTGACGGATCGCACGAAACGAACGACAACCGACTGATGATCTTGTTAGGGTTTTGTACGCAAAGGTTCCCAACACAAATCCTATTACTAAGCCTTCTGTCTGTCTGCCTGTCTGTATGTCCGTCAGTGTATCAGCGGTATTACATCAGCATTCAGGAATTTGAAGTCGTTTTAAAGGTTTTAAAAACATGCCAAATTTTTGACGAATAGGGCTCTTGGCTCTCACGCATCCACTTTAATACCGACTCAAATATAAACCCGATTAATTGCGGAAGGGCCGATCGGGTTAGGTTATACATACATGTGTCTATATAAAAAATGGCTACTCTGCTTTTTAAAGGTACCTTCATAGTAGTAGGAGATTACTTACAGCACATCTTAGCTGCAGCTCCGTCAGCAACTCAACAGTGTACACCGAATAAGCAAATAGCATTGGATGTCCCGAATACCATATTTGTCTGTATTTCCCTGCGGAGTATTCCCTAAACATGAGCTTCGAATGGAATGAGCATTGTTCCGGATTGTTTTAATAATTAAACCACGGGCATGTGCAGTGTGAAAGCCTAAAAACATAAATACCTAACTATGAATGGAAGGAGTTGTACAAAAGTTTCAGTTATGCGAAAAGTCGGTCGGGTTGCGAATGATCTTTGATTTGAATACAATGATGATTTTGATTGAAATTCCAAGTAATAGAATGATAAAGATACAGATTTGATTCAGAATACCAATATTACATGTCATCAAATGAAGTTAGGTGAAATAATGAAATCAGGATGGTCGGGCTAGGTGGTCTAAGCTGATGAAACTCAGGGGAAACCGCTTACCGGGAGCAGCGCAGGGCCTACTGTTTGGTGTATATTTGGGAGAGTCCTTTATTGCTTCGCAGTAGAAGTTTTTGGTCGAGATGATGATTATTAATACAGTATCAGTTGAATTAAATTTGCCGCTTCTGAGCAGGATAAACCGCTACGCTCTTTAATCCAATACCGCTACCACAAAAATGTGCATTCAAATTTGGGCTTAGACTCGTAATCTTTATATACCTTTTCTACCTTTAACGACCTCTGTGGCGCAGTGGGCGAAGGTCCATCTGCGACGCAGGAGATTGCGGGTTCGATTCCCTCCCACCTTGGGAAAAATGTTTGCACAATCTGCAAATATTTTGTTCCGGATATTCTGGGTGTTTTCTATGTTTAATAATAAATATCTATTTATTTACTGTATTATAATTAGTATGTCTGCTATCTAGTACCCACAACAAAAGCTCTGCTTAGCTTGTGGCTAGATAATGATATGTAAATTTCCCAGCATTATTATTTATTATTATTATTACACTTTATTTATTTAATATCTCTTTAAAAAATGCTCATACAATAAAAATAATAATATGTTCGTTATTATTAATATTATTATAACTACACATTTTTGTGGTGTGCGGCAACGGTGCTTTCCAGATGTGCGACAGGCTTACACCTGGCAGCAGCAAAATTTCCATTGAAAACTTATCTGTTCCTTCTCTCGTGTACCCAAAATGCATTACAAGTACGTATTCATCTTGTAAGAATTTATGGCATACTTAACTTAGGCAGTGTAGCGAATATTCAGTTAAAAACATGAGTGCTATTTAGAACGAAATGAGATTTCTCGCTTCGATTTGCGAGTACAGAGGTGTTAAAACTCACGTTCCCACATCAACATAAATGTTTATTTATAGAATTCACATTTCAAATGTTTTCCTCTCGTTACGAAAACAGAATAAAGCAACGTAAAATGTATTTTACGCTTTATTTCTTTAGGGCTTAGGTTCATTGAATTATCATATTTTTTTGTTCGGGAACGTAATGAATAATTTGTGCGTGATGAATCGAAAATCAATGAGTGCGGCTTTTTTAGTCGAAACAAACATTACGTTGTTATTGTGTCAGCAATAAACGGATCATAGGGAAAGGCTATTGTTTTTTTACGCAGTAGACTCACAGATCGGATAATAGGGTAATGTAGGTACATCAGTTGGTTGTGTGGTTTTTCTCATGTAGAGTAGGTACTCTACATGAGAAAAACCACACAACCAACTGACGTCATGACCACAGAGTAATAATGGCGTCCACTGCGACAGCATTTTCGTCAATTTACGCGCGCAACTTGAAAATGTAAATTTTTTATGCATTTTTACGGCACTTACCGGTTGAATAATAATTTTGTATTCTAAGTGGTTCATTACTTAGATTATGGAATCTAATTGAGACACTTTAAAAAAAATGTAGTGAATACCCTGCAATAGGGTATTTACTACATAATTTTTTTAAATAGTTCAGGGTGGTGGAGGTGACGCACATGTTTTAGATCAGGCAGCACAGTGCCGCGCTTCTGTGAGTCGCATCAGTTCAATCTGACAGTGAATATGTTCATTACAAATAATTTTTGCCGTCGACTTCGCACAGGTATTGCCGGGGTACTATTTTTCTCCTTTTCAAATATCATTTACTTAGAACTGTTAAACCGTTTAGGCGTGAAAAGCAACAGACAGGCAGAACGACAAAATTACTTTCACATTTTTGAGTATGGATTTGAAGCTATGGCCCAAAATTAAATTGGACACGTAGTACGTGAGATAATAATATATCTCGTTACGAAAACAAATTACTAATTTTGCGAAGAATCATAACAATGTTATACTTAATGCGGATAGACTTAAACTAAGTCCCAAAATCATAAAACGGCCCCCAACTCATATCAAAGCTAATTTGGAACTATTCCCAGAGCAGAGATGGATGTCCGCAAATTGAGATCGGAATTGAAGGCTCACTCGGATTGCGTTCCATCCGACCTCGGAATATTTCATACAGATCGAGAACTATTCTAAATATAGCTCTTCAAGCATAGTGGATTTATGCAAATTTATGTGTACAGCACATAGCATATTATATACAACTATGTAATCATATATATATACAAATCAAGTAGCTGGTGTGTAAAACGGAGTGTTGGATGAACTCTCATTCGATGGACCAACGTGAGTGCAGCGGTCCAGGGGAGTCGATGGATGGAGGCGGCTCAGGATCGGTATTGGTGTCGTCGTGTGGGAGAAGGGCATGTCCAGCATTGGACATATATATGTGCGGGCACATGTAGGCTGATGACATTTTGTGTTGTAAATGTTTGAGTTGCAGATTATATCCGAGAAGAAACGTAATCTCAATATTTCTCGTATAGTCAAACAAATTTACAAAAACATCGAACCGGAATAAGCATGAGGAATCAAACCTAAGCCTCCTGAGCCTGCGGAGCCGATCTTAATAGCTTTATGATAATCCCTCGCGAATACGAAACCCGAATAAATTCGAGATCAAACGATATAATATGTATATCTGAAAGGTACCTCTACTTATATACTCTACTTCCATTTCATCAAAGTAAGCTGATATCAGTGGATCCGTTTCAAACAGAAAACCACTTGACTTTTGACAAGTTTCATGAAAACTCAAGAACTCAACTCAAAGTGCTTTTTTCCTTTAGACCTTACAAGAATCTTGGGACACGTCACAAAACTCAGATTACGTAAGTTTACTAGGAAATAAAGTGTTTGTTTTTTTCACTTCAATCTTTTTAAGGTAAAGTAAATAAGCGAACAAGAAACCTTTACCTTGTTAGTATGTTCGTTTTCAAGTTGGAGCAATACTCGTCCCTTTATTATCCTCTAGATAATCTGATATTTTATAGTAGGCCTTTTTACAATGGATGTGTTTGGCAATTTGTTTGAATTATTTTTTGACAATTTTTGCAACTCACTTGGGAGTTTTGTTGCATGCCATACCAATCGACAACGAGCCGAGTGTGCCAAAATGTGAGAGAAACTTTTTTACTCCGACAAGGTTTCATTACATTTTAATAGCACCCGGATTACAAACAAGTAGTAGAGAATTCTTATTTCATATAGGACCCTGATGAAACGACGTTTTCTAGACAATAATTCCCTCTACGTGACCTGTCAGAAGCGTCCAGTGTGCTCCCATTTTATTGCGGTCAAGAGCCTTTTACAGTGTCCGATCGAATGACACGTTTTCTTTGCAAATAAGTGTGCGTTACGTGCGTATTGGTGAGCAGTGTTTTGGACGGTTTTCAATAGTATTGAACGTTTAGTGCAGTTGAATTAAATTTGAAAGCTTTTAAATATTAGTCCATAAAGCTGCTCTCAAAAATCCGCTACTCAACTAAAATCACAAAGTTAATTTCATACTATTGAAGATTGAGATAACTTAAGGATGTTGTAGATCAGGGCCATACCGCTACCGCAAAACACACCACTGTAAAATGTATCTAAATATACCGAGTTTAAGCCAATATTTTTGTACGGTAGTGGTGTTGGATGAATGTGCACATAGCTTTACGCATATTAATAGTCTGTCGTAAGCTTTTGTTTTCACGTAACGCAGGTGACCAGCTCTCGCGCAATTATTATTAATAAGTAGGTACAAAATATCAAGTGGATCATCTGTTTATTCCAAGTCCAAGCTTAACCTTCAATACTGAAGATGAAGTACTAGTGGTCGGGTAGTGTAAAACTCTCCTCAGAGTACACATAGCCCACATCATCGAACCTCGCCACGTGTCGCTCAAGTCTCTTGTCGAGCAAATCTGACAGCGGACATATTGCATTGTGGACGAACTGCCCACGTGAACCTTTTGAATAACCACCGACGGCTGAGCAATTCAGAGACAGACAAAAATTCTTGACTTTAGCTTAGAAAGATTGAAGTGCATAGAATGTCACTTTATTTCCCTGTTGGCATTATTTGGTGTCGACAATGATGTATTTGTATAAATGTATGGCGTAGTATAAAATATATTGTACGACATCGATCATTTTGAAGAACATATTTATAAGGTTTTTTGTTATAGTGCTAACCCGCAATCTGGGTATCTCTAAGAAATGAAATAAGTCCCAAAAAATATTTTTTGGATTTTTTGAACATATTCATGTATGTGTCGTAAAATATAATTACACCAAAAAACACTTTTGGAAGTTTGACAGCGATTTTTGTCGTAAACTGCACCTTTTTCATACTCAAAGGTAATTGCTAGGTACGTAGCGTATTACAACATTAAATACAGAACTTCGTAGAGTCGATACTGAGACATTATTTCCACATCCCTAAAGATTTAGAGTTATTTGCGAGAGTCCTTTGATGTACAAGTTGAACCAAACAAAATTAAAGAAAATAAATTCCGAGAGAAACATAATTTGATACCTACGGCCGACGTTATCAAAATTGGATCGAAAATTGAAGAAATAAGTTTTAATGACGCTTGTGGACAATTTGATGTTGGTGATTAATTTTGACTAGGCTTTGTTGGTGGATTTAATCGTTTGGTGACTAAAATAGAGGGCTTAGCTTATAACTAAATTACAACCTGTAGTTTTAGTGAGAAAACAGGTAATCACTAAGCTTTATTAACTTTTTAGTCGAAATAAACAAGACGAGCATTTAAATTTTTGGGACAGTAAAATCTTTGGGATAGTTTGAATTTGATAGGTCTGGTGTGATGTTCCGAATAATAAAGGTTATCGCTCACAGGTCCAACCCCTCTGCCGGACAACACAAAAATGAGCATTCAAAAATGTGTTTAGATACAAATTACAGTGACATACTTACTTCCCTCAAGTATGTCACTGTAACTATAACCATAATATGTAACCATTTGCTTCGGTGCCTGTTTGGGAGTGATATTTATGAGAAAACACTGAATTGAATGTATAAGAAAATTTATTTCTCCAGAGCATATACATGCACATTAGTCGAGGAGCAAATCTGAGAGAATGTGGCATAGACATCAAATATTCACAGAAAAAAAAATATCGATATAATAGACAAGTTTGTTGGATGCCAACGCCCTGGGAGAGGCGGCGGTGAAAGCCGGATAAACTAATTAATTTAAAGTATTTAGTAACTGTCTGCTAGTTTATACCAACACTGTAAAATGTAGGTGTCAGTTATAAGCTTATGCTCATATTTATAGCTCATTTTTGTGTTATATGGCAGTGGAGTTGGACGTATCAGCTACCACCTTAACCACCAACCTTAGCCTAAAGTGAGGTCCTCCTAGCCATTCACCATCATAGAAGCAGTAAGCGGGAAGTCTGATATATTTAAAAGTAGGAAGGTGTGAAAATCCAGTTACCTGCAGATCAATGAAGTTCAACTGAAGAAAGTAAACATCTAAATAGGTGGAGCGCGGCGCTCCCCGACACAGCGACCGACCGCGCCTCTCGGTACCTCGATGCTCATTTGTTTGCGGAAAACAGTTTACTTATCAGAGACGGTGCAAGACCTACGTGTTCCTATATGCTGGGAGTGGGACGACCCTACACGTGTTTCAAAGTAATGGTAGGAATCGTTTAAAATAGGTATCGAAGTTTCTAGAGCAGAATAGTTTCAGCAATCAAGTTCAGACGAACCGAATACCGAACCGTCGTTTGTTCTATATATGGTCCGCCGTCCTATTGAATAATGAGAGGGAATGGAGAGTGTACCTGTGTTTGTGCACTATAATTTGTTTATCGCATATGGTTAGTCCCCGTTGCGAGTGGCCGTCCTATCCGAAAATTCATGATTTGACAACCTAGGTATAGTACCTACATAAGGCTAAGCATAAGGGATCGGTTTGATACCGCCAACATACTGTATGTATGAATGTGCTTTGCATATAAATGTATTAATCAAAACTTGCGTTGGTTGGTATGATCTTAACTCATTGCCCTGGCGATTCAAAAAACCAATAATTACTAGTTTTTTTATAACAATAAAACAACGGATGACGCAAAAAATTAGCTTTTATTTTTGCATGGTGTCAAATGGCGCTGTGCATTATGTGCTGAACATTTATGTTGTGGAATGATGGCTAATTAAGCTCTGCACAAATAAATTCAACGCCGCTACCACGCAGAAAGAAAATGTGCTTATAAATATGGACTATAATACGATAACTTGATTTTACATTGAAATCAATCAAATCCAGATCAAATAAAATTCTTTATTTCCTATACAACACTGATTTTCTAAGTGTACAGTTTGTATAACTGTACACTTATAAAGTCAATATAATATTTTTCGATATAATATTATTGATATTGATCAAAACTGACAATGATAAAATGGATTCCCCTAAGCTTCAAACGAGTGCTCCGCGAGCTGTCTGTCATCTGATGCCGTCAATATAAAATACATCTAAATATTACGAGTTTAAGTTCATATTTTAATGCACATTTTCGTGCTACGAGGTACGAGTAGCTGTGCGCCTCTGATCTGCGACCACCTGTAGTTGTCAACAAGCTATGGAGAGATACACACTTTAAAAATTACCAATTTCCAAAAGTACTCGTATCGTAGCCGTTCTGGGCCGAGTGACGTATAAATCACAAAAACAAAATTTAGATAATGTTCTAGTCAAATTTTCTTTTCAAACACAACACACCTCTGCATATCAAATAGCGTGATCACAACAAAAAGAGAAGTTGGAGACTTGATGCTTTTCATGAAGTCTCCAACAGTTTCTACCTATTTAGTTGGACCTTAGTCCTAAACCACACCCAGCCTCACCAACCCGAACTCAATGCCACGTAATAACAAAGCGTCGTCGTTCCCAACACGCCAAATCGTAATCTATCCCAACATGCTCCAACCGGGCTCCAGCCGACACAATTGAATATCTCCGCGGCCCAGCGTCGTAGAATAACAAGGAATTACAGTCTTGTCAGTCTTTCACTCTCACACTGACTGTATTTTTCTCAAAGCAAATTATCATAGAAGCAAAACGTTCGTTACTTAATGTATAGGTACTATTGCATGTGTATAATTATGCGTCGACCTTGTTGCCAAGTTGAGCAAAACATTCAAGAGTGATCGAGTTTATGGTTGGCTCCTGATGGCTTTGAGTGGGGTGGTGCCTGTCGACTTTGATCACGAAATTGTATCCTTCTCGCCTGTCGTTGTAACCGCTTCTGACGGTAATGGACCCTGTTCTCACGATATCGCAGCCAGTTCGACGATATCGTAAAGCACCCTGTTATTTGTCCATGCGTGACCAACGCATAGCATGGGCACATGACAGGGTTATCTATCTATCTGGTTTGGGGGAATCAAGGCTCAACAATGCGCCTGATTGTTTGCATTGTGGGAGCAGTCGCTCATCATGGTGGACTGTTAGAGAGGTTATGAAACCATCTAGTTGGAGAAAGAGCACAGGACTTTACATCCTCTTCTGCTCAGGACAACCAGATGTTCGTGTTTCACTAGCGAACTTTACCCGTAGAAAGGCATTTGAATTCGGATTGAATACCTACCTACCACAAGGTAATTACGAAGTAGTTTTTTTGGATTTTTTCTTAGAAAGTGGCAAAGCCTTATAGTTTAATAACTATTGGTTTAGAACCAAGTTTAGAGCTTGTAAGGATACACACCACACAACAAAACCACTTTACCAACACAAGTAGTAAATTTACTTTGCCAGAGGCCACAATTTAATATATTGCTGCTCACCGAAGAGATGTAAAGTGTAGATGGAGCCACACAAACGGGACTTTGTGGATGGGAAGTGAATTTGAATGTTTCCAGGGGCGGAGCAAGGAGGTACTCATACAATAGAATACAAACACTCTTGATTGCACATCAAAAAATAGAAACAAAGAAGAGGCAAATACAGACAAATTATAGGTACAGTCAGTCGAAATCTGGTTTCTAGGGTTCCGGAATATCTTCTAAATGGAAATATAATCGAGCGAGTTCAATTGTTTCAATTGTAAATACATAGGTACTAACTAGTTCTAAGTTGTTTCTATTATTTGATTGTAACTTTCTTTAATATTAAATACTTTGTATAAATTTGTATTTGCCTACAATGTCAATACCTACCTTAATTAATTGAAGGTCTCTAGATCTTTCTTCCTTTACTGATATGAATATCATTTTTCAACGAACACATCGAAGCTATATCTTCAGATGACTAACGTATTTCTTTGAACACGAGGCGTGGAATGTCAGGCCCCTGGAGGAGGCTCGTATTTGAAATGTAATCTGAGAGTAACTCTCGAGAAGCACTCGAGATGGCGAGCGCAGCGGCCCGCGGGACCGCGGGAACTCGACTACTTACCAACTGTGCAACCACTTCTACGGAATCACATACCATCACGAGATTATGTTTTAATATATTCCATGGATGATAGCTTAGATTAGATAGAAGAGATTCGTAAAAAAAATAGGAACCCTAAAAAAATTAAATAAATGGACTCGAGTATCCATTTATTTTTGGCAGGGCTGCCAAAGCGGCCAGTCATTTTATTCAATTCAAAAGTCAATAACTTTATTTCTTTAGGCTTACAATATAAGCACTTAGACAAGTCAAATAAATAGTAATTATTATCAACTATGAAACAAAATGTCATCGATTTTTTTCGCTTCAATTTTTTGTTTACTAGTGGAAGAAGCGAAAAATAAACCACTAGTAAGTTTGTTAATTCCTTCCTCATCTCGCCTAGCTTTATCCATCATCATGTTGGCCGAGTCAAGGCTCGTCATGAGTCGGCCAACGTGTAAGTGAACCATATGACGAGGCCTAAACGTAACACGACCCGTAGGACCGAGTTAAGTCGACTCTCACCAACTGTGCAAGCACTTCTACGGCATCAGATAGAATCACGAGTTTATTCTACTCGTGCTATGGTCCTCGCGCGATACCTTCTGCGGTATGTGGGTTTTGGGAAAGGTGCCTAAAAATACTGGCTGATTAAAACCGAATGAATTCATAGTATCTATATAATGCAGTTAATGTATGGCTTTGACTTTTTGCGACCAGTTTTGATAGAATCACGAGAAATTTTCTAATTTAGTCTTCGTACGAGAACGAGTCATCTCGTGCAGAGGTCGCTATCCGAGCGTTGAGAGGAGTTGCGTCAAAATACTAACAGCGCACGAGAAATAAAATGTCGTCTTCGAGGGGGCATTCATCATTAAGCAACTATATCATCACGAGGGTATAAGTTAGATACCTCCGGCTACATTTAGGAATCTCTGCCCAGCACCAATCATACATTTTTTTCAGTATTGCGGCATCGTAATCGATTACAGAAAAATATAGGTAAGTGTCAGTAATGAAAATGTGAATACCTAGAAGTAATTACTTACAGTATTTTTTCAAAGACTTACGGCAAAAAGTAATATCCTGAGTAGATTCTTGAAAAATATACTGTGGTTGTGAAATTTCAATGTTAACAGAAAGCTACTGTAACTTTTCAACGAAGTCGGAAAACTGCGTTGGAAGTTTTAAAGATACTTCAGACACCTTAAAACAAAATCTCTACGTTGATGAAAAAAAAGCTCAAAAATTAAAGACTAGGTACCGTTAAGTTCATTACGGATGTAAGCGGGTTAACTACAAACGTAGCTAACCCGCTTAAATCCGTAATGAATTCCTCAAACTACGATAGTTTTATAGTAAAACTACCGTTAAGATCGGGGTAAAACTATCTCCATTCTAGAATACAACCTTTTGTGTAATTTTTGGCCAGACCTGGGATTTGAACCCGGGACCTCATTATCTGCGGTAGAACATGCGACCTTCAGACCAACGTGGCCGTCACGAGACAATAGTATCGACATATTTCGCCCGTTTTTGTCGAAACTGTAACACCAGTCGGTATCGATCATCACTTATCTCGGACGATATATTGCGGCGATAGGAACTTTCCAGGGAATGTTATGTGCTTTGTTTTGATGTGGTTTATGAGAATCGAACCCTTTGTGCTTTGAGACGATGCGTAAACGTGTCAATCCATGTGATTCTCTTTTATGATCACTGTGTGGGAAGCGGACGTCTATCTTACTTTTATGTATCTGTTATATATTAAACTGAGTGGCTAGTATGAGTTAACACAGTACCAAAACGAAAAAACCACGAGAATGTGCTAATGTAGGAGGTATTTTTTATTTAAACTTTCGCTGTTGTATTTTTTTTTTTGTTTTATGAAATGTGGTTCACATGAAAACGATTCGGCTTCAAATATTTATTAACAAATTTTTAGGTGATACTCGCTTTGACCGAAATTAAAAAACACAATGTTGTAACATGTGATATACCTGCCATTATCTTTTATGTGCATATTAATTTTGATTCGTGAAATATGCAAAACTCATCATCCCTCAACTCTCAATAGCCTATGGTCCACTGCTGGACGGAGGCCTCCTCCTGATAATCGCTTTATTGTCTTTTATCTCATGGGGGTAAACCCATAATCCCCACGCTGGGCATGCGGGTTGGGGATCGCAGTTCTTGGTAGATCTATTCTGCAGGAGGCGCTGCTGCCCGCCCCCCGGTGTATGTCCCTTAGTTGTTTCTTACGACACCTCACTCATCCTCAGCTTCTGATAAAGTATGTGCCTAATTCAAAATATGATGTTTTGTCGAAGTTACGAATTAAAAAATTCATCATGGTGGCAAAAAGCTCTAGCAGTGCCATAGAATACGATCTGTAAATTTTTCAAGACTTCACAAGGTATAAAGTAAGTTAACCCTTTAAAAATGTGTAAGTAAGGTATACTTGAAAATAATCATTAAATTTAAGAATACAAAAAAAAACGCATTACTCATTTCATTTACGCATCATAATCGGTATGCTCCAATATTTACCAGACGCACCAGTAACCAGATTAAAACTGTGGAGTCAGAGGCCACCGGGCCACTGCGACCCCGCAGCACTTGACCCCATTCGTGGCATCGTTTATTCATTATTGCGGGTGTATCTCCACCTTGTCGTAAGGTATCAATTTATACGACAGGCTCGCTTGAAATATTCATAAACAAAATTATTCCGGGAAAATGTAAGAGCACGAAATGGACAGAAATAAACATAAAACCGAACGTAGCCGGAGCTACGGCTGAACCGAAGACGACAGAATTAATAGGTACCGCAGGAGACTAAGCATTTTGTAAGTTCCTTACCTTCTTAACGTTCATCATCATCATCAGCCTAATATTAGTCCACAGTTGGACTTAGACCTCCCCTGATGAGCATCATAGAGCCCTGTCTTCAGCTGGTCGGAGGGCGTCCTACACTAAATTTGCTGAGTCGCGGTCTCCACTCAAGAACACGTTTACCCCGGCGGTTGTCGGTTTTTCTCGAGATATGGCCAGCCCACTGCCACTTCAGCTTGCTAATCCTGTGAGCTATGTCGATAACCTTGGTTCTCTGTCGGATGTATTCGTTGCGAATTGTAACCTTCAGGGAAACTCTGAGCATAGCTCTCTCCATAGCTATCCAGAGCTCCATAGCATTCTTAACGTTATATAACATTCAATAAACTTACAACAGATTGCGTAGAATTTTTCAATAGTACTTGTACCTACGCGCATATGGATTTGCGGATACCTACCACTCCGAAATACTGAGTTATAATTTGTTGTTTTGCGAAAACTAAAAGGCGACTTGGAGCCCGAGATTTGTTTTAAAGTTTTTTAAGTTTTGCGGGATAAATGGTAATCCCTCGGGAATCAAATATTTATAGGACCACCTCGGGATTATCTCCTGTACAACTGCAAAAGTAAGAAGTGTATTTTGTATCGCTTTTTATATTTCTTTGCCGCTTTGGTGCTGCACTGCAATGACAATGTAAATATGTTACTAAATAAAATAAAATAAAAAACATAGAACCGATCATTAAACCTCCTCTGTTTTCGAAGTCAGTTAAAGAATAGGGTCCTAAAGTAAGCAAAGTAAGTTTCTGTCAGGCAGATTTTTGTGAATAATAGAAAACACCGCGGGTATCGAGCCCAAAGCCTCCTGCGTCGCACTGAATTTTCACCTCAAATTTTCATCATCCTTTTTTCGAAGTTAAAAAAGGGCAGAAATAGAGATAAAACTAACGTTACAGAATTAAAAGAGCTGGAGAAAACTAACATTAGGTATATGTAATTAATTAAGAAAGTATGCGCATAATATGGATTTTTGTACTACATATACATGTATGTACTCGTATATGTATGTATACTCCGAAAGACTTTCAGTTATCAACATAGTCTACCCACTCCAGATGTTGGCCGATGGAAATAGGGCCGTAGTGGTAGATTTATGATCGACTCGCTCTGCCAGCGGCTTCTTACGCACTTTCCAAGTAGCCTATGTCAGTATTGTCCATTCCCTTCCATCCCAAACTAAACCTCCTTGCCAAATTTGATTAGGATTCATTCAGCCGTTTAGGCGTGAAAAAGTACCAACAGACAGACAGAATTACTTTATATATTTCCCCGACTACCAACGGAGGAGGGTTATTAATATTAGTATGCAAGCAAGGGGTTAAATGTAAGAATTCAGAAGAGAAAATGAAGGAGTTCTGAGATAGGTAATTAAAGTGAATGACCTCAGAAACACTAGTAACCTTAGAACTGGCTGCGTGTTCAGGCAATAAACTCATTAACAGCTCGAAATCCATATTCATATTGAATCCCTAGAGCTGAAATTAGACGAATATCATTTCGTTTTCCATAAATGCGTAATTAATAAAATAATAACAAGTAAACATGGTAGGCTTGTTAATAATTGCTTATTTAGTTTCTAAGGTTAACCTCGTCGTTAGCTTTAACGCTTTATTTTAACACACGTTGTAGTGCCTTAATAAAGCCTCGGTATTTTGATACACAGCACTGATTACTTCTGCGCCAGATTGTAGTTAGTTAAAACATTCAGTACATTTTACTAATATTAAAAAGACGAAAGTTTGAGAGTTGTGCCGTTGTAGGTAAAGTGGTTTGGCCGAAGTAAACGCCACAACTACTGAATGGATCTGGCTGAAATTTTCCACACGTAAAGATCTGGACCTGGCATGACATAAGGGTAACGTTTTATATCAAAATCGCAGGTGAAGCCTTGGACATAAGCTAGTTGTGTAGAATGGATTTTAGAATTTTTAATAATAAATTTAATAAATTTTAGATTTTAGAATCGCCTTCACAACTACTTTCCTGATATTAAGGTCTCTTAAAGAAAGTTCAGAACTTGATTATTACTTGCTTACTTAACTTTCATGTCAAATTATTTAAAAAAATGTATCAAAATAAATTAAGTTGTATTACTTAGTTTATAAAAAAGTTGCTGTTACTCGAAATATTAAACAACATCTTTGCAAAACACGATCCTTCAATAGGTTCAGCGTTGTTCACTTCAGAAACTCTCATATTTGTTGTACCTACCTACCTACCTATCTACCTATGCGTAATTCAATCTGTTGATGTTAACAGAGAGTAAACATATTATTTACTGTATCTATCGTATTTATTTAGTTTTTCTGAAAATAAGCAGTCGTTAAGCTGAGATAACATTTTGTTGCCACATGGATGTGTGTGAGCTGTGTGTGGGCTGTGCGAAAAAAGAAATAAACAAAGGTAGAAAGTGATAAGGAAAATAAACCCGGTTACTATAGTTACATTAGATCATGATCTATCACGGTAATGAATACTTAAATACATTTAACTAAATACATTATTATAAAGAGCAGTCAGTATATAGGTACCAGTATTAATGACATATGTTTGGAATGAAGAATGTCATACAAAATTCTCATGACGCACTTACTTAGATATCCGAGCAAAATAACTGAAAGCAAGATTCCCAAGATAGACCTTTTCGCTGTCTGAAGTTAGTAAACTGCCTGTAGGGAGTTCGCAGGCTCATTAACAGGAAAATCTCCAAAGGAGCCATTTGTCGCGAACTCCTTTCAATAGATTATTCAGTGGATTACGTAAGAGTCCGCGCAAACGAGCCATTTCAAAAGAAACTAGATAATTAATTCGGATAATTTTATTATTTTTCTACACCAAATTAATATTATAAAGAGGAAACGCTTCTTTATTTGTTTGTTTGAATTGAAAAGGCTCCGAAACTACTGGACCGATTTGAAAAATTCTTTCCACATTAGAATTCAACATTATCCCCGATGAACATAGGCGATAGCATATACCTGTGCGAAGCCGGGGCGCAAAGTATAGTGAGATTTTAAAAAAAACTAAAAACTGACTTCGAGTCCTTTAATTTTATTATTTTTAAGTTTTGCGGGATAGATACTGCTCCCTCGGGAATAAAATGGTTATGGGACCACCTCGGGATTATTCTACAATAGCCAAAGAATTTTTAAAATCGGTCTATAATTCAAATTCGTAATACCTACTGTGTGACATGAACAGCTGACAGCTCTTGAACTCGGTTTAGCGCTTGGACCCGTCAACTTTATGTCGGCAAAATGCGCTGAACTCGTTTTATGCTACATTGAGTTAATTTTATATTGAACACGTTCATTTGCAACGTAAACGCGTTGAATTGCAACGCTAAAATTGGACCTAACGTTTTCGGTGGAAAAGTAATCACAATTTTGATTTCACTTTGAATGTCTCGTCAAATAACACTGCTCTGATGCTTGCTTTAGGGCAAGATTATGCTGAGTGGATTTTCGAATGGAATATTAAACAACCATTTTATATTTTCACAATAACACTTACTTTCCTTTCTAGACAGATTTTTTCGATTCCATATTTCAACTTTAGGAGTTATCTTGTAGAGGAATTTTGAAGAACATTTTTTAATTCCAGTTTTCCTCCTTAGGGGTAATCTGTTATAATTTTTATAGTGAAGATAAGCTGTTTTATCATGTGGCTTGTTTGCCGCGACGCTAAGTCTGAATTTGTATGCGGGTTGCGACCAGGCGTAATTACAGAGCCCAGGGGGAGATACCGGCGACCAATTATTAGCTCTAATTCATGTTTATGTAGGTTCATTTGTGTTTTACTGATGGGTGGGGTTATTTGATACATTGTGTAACAGGAATTAAATTCTGTAAACATCAACAGAAATAACAGATTTTTGTCAAAATTTTATTGTAACTTTGAGAAGAGAGATCTCGAACTCAAACGACTGTGATAAATATACTTAAAACTATCATGATGTAGTTCTTGTATTTTAGTGAAAATGCTGAGTCGATTGTTGATCATTATTTATCGAAATTCTTGCGTGTATCGACTATGTTTAAAAGTTTTATCTAAAAAAAGACAAAAATCGCTCCGCCGTCCAAAAAAAATGCGGATACGGCTCCCTCTAATAGACTGGTAAACATGATAGCTTACACAGGCTTACACCACACCTACACAAAACGTTCACAATCCGTGTCAGCTTACATGGACACACAATACGCCCAAAAATGGCCTCAATCGATTCAATAAAACTGTTGTAACACGGTATTAGTATATAAGCCTCGTCGATAGTTTAGTTATTGTTTGGGTTAAGGCCAATTCCAATAACTTTATCTTCTTTTACGTGGTTTTAATGGTATATATGTAGGTAATGTGTCGTGGCCAAGAGATGCCATGGGGTGACGATTTGTGAAAGACTGCTGGCAGATGCTGGATGCGGCAAGCTGACAGGGCGCTATGGCGCTCATTAGGGGAGGCCTATGTCCAACAGTGGACTACTATAGGCTGATGATGATGATGACAGATGAAGTCCTTACCTATATATAGTTTAAATCTACGAATAAATAATAAGTTAAAATACTAAAAGGTTTGTTCACCCCCGTCAGTTGACAGTTAATAATATAGCATTGCTTCTTCGGTCAGTAGATAGGAATCTTTCAATTGTAAAATACCATTTCCTAAAAACTCATACGCAAAGTTAATTTTTAGATCCGCAGGTTTCTTGCAATGAAAAGAAATTATTTCTTTATCTTGAGAAGATGTTCTTGCCTACACAAACTTTCTTTCAACTCAAACCATGTTTGGTTGCCTTCTTTACAAATTCTTAAGGAACCTTCTGAAATTTGGTATGAATTTCTCGCACAAGATAATTAATCATTCATCGAGTTTAGATAATCTTGAAAAACAAGACTGAAAAGTGTTTTCACCAAAAGTGGCTTCAATTCAGCAAATTTCATTGATTACCATCCTATTAATACAAAAACCTTTTTGATTTTCGTCTCGGGTAAACAATAAAAAAAAATCTGAATAAAAACACGCTCGAACCAATTACGTGTTCATCATGTATCTGGCATGTGCTAAAGTAAACACGCGTATAACAAGGGAAATTCATTTACGTGGAAAATCACCATACTCACCCGGCGGTTACATACCCACTTTCAGCCTTTCTCACACTGTTCTTCACCGGTTTTCGTTTTCTTATTTAAAAGTGAGTAAAAATAATCCATAAAATTTATACTATTTTATGGATTATTTAAATTTATATGCAAAATTTCAGCCCAACCCGTTTAGTAGTTTTGGCATTGTCTTCATGCAGACATATTCATTAACTATCGTCTTTTTATCATAACTAGGAAACTTGATGCTATACAATAGAATAAAAATGTAAGCGTTCTTTGAAAGAACATAAACAAGTTGTCTGTGAACCCCGCAGGCTATGACTGTTTCGCGGAATACTCAGAACATAATTATTATACTGTTAATGGAAAAGTAAACTACACAATAACAAACTAAAACTGAGCACTCTACAAATAACAAATAAATTACAATTCTTTGAAGCCCAAAACTCGATCAACAAGCTCACCGTGTTCTGCTGGAGGTTCACCAAGCAGAATAGGTACTTGAGTCTGACAAAGTGGTACTACTGTTATAGACCTTTCACATGAAAGCCGGCGTACAGCACGGGCGGCGCGGTGGGTTGGCGCGGCAGCCGACAGTGTGACCCGCTGACTGTGCTCACCACAGTCAGCGGGCCGCACCCCAATGTGGTGTGCAGGCTCTATTACAGACTCAAGTAGGAACTTTATACAGGGAATTATACTAACGCATAATATGCGAGACACTTAAAAACTTACACAAGTCACATAGGTATATTCATCAAAGTACGAGTGAAAATATTAAGCTTGTTAATTTTGTTGCCTAGTTACATTATGTTTGGTTGTTTCAATTTTTTTTTATTCGTTCGCACATAGATGTCCTGTGTGGATTGTCCAGCATTGTTTATTACTCAATGACATACCGGCTTCGCTCGAGTAAAATGTAGACTCATAATACTCGTAATATTCCACAATTTATCGGTTCTCAACGAATAATATTTTTGCCAGGCATAGATTCATATAGGTACTATATTCTGTCGTATACATATATTGTGACTAATTATAATAAAATAAATTTGCAAAAGTTTCTACTTAGATAAATAATTTTAAAAAATCTACTTTCAAAATCAACTAAATGGAGCATTTAACCTCTCTATAAAACGTAGTGATTATTTTCTCTCTGCCTCTCTCTCTAGTAAGCACTCAGTCCATTAAACTGAAAAACTTTTGGTTTGCTTAAGTAGGTACTTACTACTTTTGAAAATGAAATAAGAAAATTATGTTTTCTTAACAAATTGGCTTAATCAAAAATTATTTTGAGAAGCCAAGTAAAATCATTGCAATTTTCTAATTTCTTAGAATAAAAGAAAGAATTGTTTAAAAGAAGTTTAAAACCAATTGCTTCTTAGGTAGTTTTTTCTTATGTTCTTATATAGTTTCGGAGATAGGTCCATTTCAATTTTGACAGCTGTCAACGAAAATTTAGATTTCCGTCCAACCTTTATATGTGAAAGTTTGAAAGTTTCGATGTTTGTTACCTTCCGACGCCAAAACTATTCATGAAGTTCTAGACCCAGAATCATACCTTTATGCTAATTTTTGTCTTGGGAAAACGCGTGCGAAGCCGCGCCAGAAGCGAGTACGTCTAAGCCGATGTTTTGGACATTCAATCGCCCTTTTATCAAAAGCGACTGGTTTTCCAATCTCCATTTCTAATGCCCAATGAATGGGACTTGATTTCCGGATTCTCTTATCAGCGCCGTTATCAATCACCGACCGAAGGCTTGTTCACTTGCTTTTAGTAATGTTTACTTTTTTAACTTGCCTAAAAACGAAGATGGTCTCGTATATTGTATTGTACCAGGTAACGGTTTGGGTAAGGGGAATGAATGCCCCCCGCACCGCGCGTCGTATGCACCTGCCCTTGGTAGATGAGCATCCGATGGCCGTGCACATTTAATGTAAGTCAGAATGTTAGATATATCAAAAGTTTTTTTAAGCTTTATAGAATACACGTAATTTTTTAATTATTGAATTTTATGAGTAGGTAGGTTGGACGGGCTTTGAGCTGGGCTACTTACACACATATATGGCTCAGCGATCCGAAGTGAGACTTACCGACAAAAAAGTAGCTGTTTCTCGCCCCGCCAGTCCTCCGCTTGTAGCTCTCGGAGGTCCACTTCTACCGCAACTATCCAGCCGTACCACGGTCACGGCTTTATAAGGAGCTAGTTGTTTGGTTACAACTGTGTAACTAAACAACTAGCTCCTTATAAACGAGGCTCAGTTGCATTAGATGAGTCGTTGCTATCGACATCTTAGGACATTTTTAATCTTAAAGGAAATAAGTTTTTTGCGCTTCGCCAGCTTCCTTTATTGAGTAAATAATTGAACCATTTCGAGTTTCTTGAGATGTTTGTGAGACTTCATTATTTTTATAGACACTGGCGTGGGACGCCATCTTAAATTGAGTTTTTAACATCCCACACGGTGTCACGTTGCTTTATTCTTAGGTTTTTGATTGGGACATTATTAAATTTTCGTAGAAAATTACCCCAGTGCGAGTTATACACTATAATAGCAAAACCCTAAGACAAGGCAACGCGACACCTCTCGTCAATCGTTCTTGTCAATCTTTAGTCAATGAGCTAGTTTGGATAACTTGCATGTTATAACAATAAAATAAAAATATGTTATAATTCACATCAAACAAAAAACAAAAAAGTGCTTCTTAAAAATCGAGACCCCGGTCTCGCACAACAGTTTGGCGATAAAACACCGAAATGTGGGTCTGCGTCGCCACAGCGCGCCGCCGCGCCGGTGCGGGGTGTACTAACGTTAGGGGATGTGCAATGCGTCTGCTGCTCAAAATCACGACAAAAATAAAAAAAGTTAATTTTTTTTTCTAAATACCTGGTCTCACAGCCTTATAATACATCACCAGTGGCAGGTTAACCTAAAATAACCTTTGTAGCCGAATATTTTAACATGCTATTTACATTCCCTGTCGATTTGAGATCTTTCGATCAATTATTTTTGCGAGTGGAAAAAATGCAATAATTAATTATACTTCGATTTTGCATTTTTTACGAACCAAATCTTGGTTCCTCCACACACTAGAGGATAATGACGGATATAGTTTTTTATGTATCTAACTCCCATAGTAGGTACCTAACTACTACCGGTTACACTTCGAATTTGGCTGGAGTACAGGTAGAGATTGTAGGTAGTTAATAAGTAAACAAGCTGAAAGAAAAAATAATCCATCCACCAAAGTGAAACTCAATTACCTGCCACAAAGTTTACTAAGCTTGAGCCACGGAACTTTTCGAAATACCTACTCATGACGAGTTTGACGAACGAATCACTAATTAAAAAAGTTGTCAAGGTTTATTATTACGGTGGAAATATTTTTAAAGCCTGCTAACTAGGGACTAGGGTTTCCGATTTCTCGAGGTTTTTTAGTTCTCGGGTGTCGAGACTTCTCGAGCCTGATTTCTCGGGTCTTCTCGGGTTGTCGAGAAAAAATAAAATACGTCTAAATTTTTGTTTAATTAATAAAAAGAGTCTTTAATTTAACGGTGTTTATTTTACATGAAAAAAATCAACATAATTTTTAACAAAAAAAACAAGTTCTCAATAAAAAATCAGCTCAAAACAAAATTGCTAACTAAAAACAATCATACTTCTTCTCCTTATCATAACTAATCTCATCTCACTAATCTGTAATAAAAAACAAAATCTCTGTTAACAATCAGCTTAAAACAAACATCTTAACTAAAAACAATCATAATTTTTCTCATCATAACTAAAGATCACTCACTAATCTCACTATGTGGGTGGTATGGTATCACAATTTTTGGCAGTTTTAATGTAATTAAATAAGAGATATCTATCTACTATTAATACGAAAAATATAACTGTCTTTAAGCCTGCTTATTAATTCTTATGAAATATGCCTTAAGATAAACCAAAGCATTAATAGATTTATCAGACAGCCGGCTCCTAATCTTACTGACCACATTTCCCGATATGGAAAATACCCTTTCATTTTCTGTTGAAGTCGGCTTGACTGAAATTAATGCTTTGTATAGTGTTTCCAGATTAGGGGTCCTCTTGCCTGTTTTTTCAAATAGCAAAAACTCTTTTTTTATAATTGATTTGGAAAGCACCACAGCATTAGTTGATTCACCATTTCTCGAAACACCTTTTACTGCTCTCTCTAATTGAGCTGCAAAGCTGTCTTGTTCAGTTATTGGTTGGATACGTTTTGTGTTATTTGTAGTAGATAAATTGTCATAAAACAACGTCTTAATATTATGTGTTTAGTTTAGAACTTTAGGCTTTTGTGGGATTATTACAACATCTGCAATACAAATGCAATTAATGAAATCGGTAATATTTATGCACTAACAATTCTCTTATTTGATTAAAAACAAAAGTTTTATTTCTTTAACATACCTATTCATTTTAAACAAAAATATTATTTTGGTAATACAAAAGTACTTACAAAACAAAACAAACACTTGAACTATTTAAATAAATAATAACAATACTTACCTGTTTGTTCTGCGATTCTATTACTCGTGCGTCACTAAATAGTAAATACTATGCTGGGTTTATGATCCCACCGATCCGAACACGGCGGGAGTTGAAACACGAATGAACAAAATACAACTGGGGCCGCGTCGCGCTTGCGTTTGTCGGCAAAAACAAAGGATACCGACAGACACGAGCCGTGCTGTCAAAGGATGCCGCTGCCGCCTCGCATTTACAAAGAAAGCTAAGCGTAAAAATGTTTATTTAAACTTCTCGATGTCTCGACTTTTCTCGAGCTGAATTTCCCGGGTACGAGACCGACCGATTTCCCGGGAATTCCCGGGACGAGAATTCCCGGGAACAAACCCTACTAGGGACTGCCCAACTTTGATCCATAACCGGTAGGCGGAATACTACTAATTTACAGAGAATGATGAATTTTAATTTTATTTATTTTTTCAATTTAATTTTACCTAATACTATTTATTTTTTTTACTTCAAATATAATTATTACCTAATTTAATTTGGTAATCGATTTGAATCGAAGAGTATAATTTTGTATGTTAACTATTTTTATGAAAATTTGACATGTAAATTGATTTTACCAATAAATTGTATTTCTGTATGTCGTCTTCCTTTTCTCGACTATGGTATATCTAAAGGTATATGTGAAGCTCAAATTGGGATTGTGCATTATTCTTATAGCTTAAGTAAGATAGTTCTTTCAAACAATATTTTCGTTGCATTATTCTCCGGATGTGAAGAAAACCTATCATTCCTATCGGACTGGACAGGCAGCCAACTCACGGGTGACTTATTTCCAAATCCGGCTAAAACCTCACGCGAAGCCAAAGTTGGAAACTGTTTTTAGTTAATCGTGTGTTTGGAAGATAACAACCAATGTTTCAAAAGGTTTTGTTAATGGTGTACTCTTTACAAACGGTTTCTTATCAAATAAACATTAAAAATAATATATTTTTTAAACTATAGAATTATTTATTGTTTGATTCCAAAACTAAAGTCATATAGACATTTTAGACGCGTGAGTTAGGTCTGTAAAATAACACAAAACTGAGAAAAAATAACAAAAACGATTGTAGGTACATATTATAAAATGGAATCGGTAAAGCATTAGGACATTATGACTGTTTGATTGTCAGTCGAACAAACAAACATCAATTAGGAGAGTGGAATAAGTGTAGGTACCTCAGGCCTCCTATTATTGTACATGTCCTATGTAATGTTCCTCTAGGTCCTCCTTCATTCGATAATCTTTA
This sequence comes from Eupithecia exiguata, assembly GCA_947086465.1. Classification (NCBI taxonomy): domain Eukaryota; kingdom Metazoa; phylum Arthropoda; class Insecta; order Lepidoptera; family Geometridae; genus Eupithecia; species Eupithecia exiguata. The sequence goes on from OX352236.1 coordinate 12,712,464, forward strand.
ATTAGATGGCTTTATTTGAATTGAAACCAAATTTAAGAACAGCTCTGCCCTGAACTAGTCATGGGCGTGGGAGTAGATCAGTCTTCAGTAATGCATTGTGTTCTGGACAAACATGTTTTTACAATTTTAATGGGATACCATAAAATTATAGGAATTTAGATCTAGCATCTTTACGAACGTGTTCGTGATGATAGGCAGAACCTATAGTTCACGTAGTGTTGGTGAATTATCAAAAAGCCTGTACATATTACGTACCAGCGTTAGTGATTTATCAATAAACCTGGAAATATTACGTACCAGTGTTAGTGAATTATCAAAAAGCCTGGACATATTACGTACCAGTGTTAGTGAATTATCAATAAACCTGGAAATATTACGTACCAGTGTTAGTGAATTATCAAAAAGCCTGGACATATTACGTACCAGTGTTAGTGAATTATCAATAAACCTGGAAATATTACGTACCAGTGTTAGTGAATTATCAAAAAGCCTGGACATATTACGTACCAGTGTTAGTGAATTATCAATAAACCTGGAAATATTACGTACCAGTGTTAGTGATTTATCAATAAACCTGGAAATATTACGTACCAGCGTTAGTGATTTATCAATAAACCTGGAAATATTACGTACCAGTGTTAGTGAATTATCAAAAAGCCTGGACATATTACGTACCAGTGTTAGTGAATTATCAATAAACCTGGAAATATTACGTACCAGTGTTAGTGAATTATCAAAAAGCCTGGACATATTACGTACCAGTGTTAGTGAATTATCAATAAACCTGGAAATATTACGTACCAGTGTTAGTGAATTATCAAAAAGCCTGGACATATTACGTACCAGTGTTAGTGAATTATCAATAAACCTGGACGTAGGTACTGAAGTTGACGGCTAATACAGCTGTTTACGAATAAAGAGAAATATCTCTTCCGATAGCGAGACAGCACTAATTGGTATCGATGGGTCAGGCAAGTGGGTCAGCCGGACAGGTGTGTGTGTGTAGTGAAGTTTATTCATGCCAGATTATACTTATTATCTATATGAGATAGTGAAGGAACAGAGCGCGCACCCTGAGTTACAACTTTATCAAAAAAGAGAATAATCATTTTAAGCTTATAGAGGTACTAATTAACACTTTTTTTGCGTTTCTTGAGGATGCCACACATACCTCTTTCAATCTATTTGCACAGTAGGTAGGTACACATTCTATAATATACTCGTTTTGTAGTTCTTACATGGGTTTTCTCCTTAAAAACTTTGCTCCATCAAATTAGCTCGTAAAATGCTAATAATTTGAACATAATTTCATAGCATTAACGTAGATAAGTAGCTAGGTATAGATAGATGAGGAAAGCCGACGTGGGCCGACGGGGATTCATAATCTAATCTAATTAGTACCTATTCTATGGTATATAGGTACTTTTACTCTGAACCAAGTAGATTTATCTATCTACGTATTTTATAAGAACGAGTATTGGTTGTTTTGAGAGTGGATCGTTTTTCAAGTGATCCATTGAAGTAGGAACCCACGTTAGGTAGGTAGGTTCTTCTATGAACCCTTGTATTGCCTTAATCACTTTTAAACTTACAAATGTTTAAAGACCAATAATAGACCAACTGGCCCTGTATTGGTATAGACTTATCTACATCTATTGTTGAGGCATGATTTCCTTTCCTATCTTTATGCGTGATGCTGATGAGCTTATCCATTTGTAAGCCTACAAATGGATAACAAATTGTGCAATTTAGTTTATTGTACTCTTTCGGCCGGACTGGCACAGTGATGCGGCTCTAGAACTAACAAAATGGTGGCTCTACTGGCGCGGCGACAGTAAAAATGGATCAATTATTGTGAGACCACCGACCCATAAATCTGCCATGACCTTTAGCAGTCTAAGTTGTTGGCCAGACGCCTCGCCGTAGCGATACCTATTTACGAGTATAAAGCCAAATTGCTTCCTACAATAAGGTCTTACGTGTTCAGTAGGTAGGTAGTGGGAGTTGTGGGCCGACGTTTCTGTGACCGAATCTGAACTACCCCTGAAAGTTTGATCCTTACTTCTAGTTACACCCTGTATAGACAAATCACACAGCATCATCTTGCCTGCCTTGCCAAGCCAAGCAGAGCTTGTGTTATGGGTACTACATAAATTACTGCAGGTCGATATTTTTTATTACAAATAGAAAACACCCAGATCACCGGGAAAAAATATCTGCTAATTGTACAAACATTTGTCCACGTGGGAACGACTCCACAACCTGTGTCGCTGGCGGATCGTTTTTCGCTGCGCCACAGAGGTTGCCATAAATATGAGGATGCTTTCAACCGAAAATGCACCAAACAAAGTGTTCCGTGGAGTGAAAATCCGATATCAAGTAAGTTTGAAGCGCACTAACACTATAAACGCTCTGTGGAAAGTTTCGACCTCTTAAGACACTCAATACAATGATGTGCTGAGCGAAAGTTTCCTTATTTCTTCGGTGAGAAAACAATAGTTTCGGAAGAACTTGGAAAATGTTGGATACACAACATAAACGACTAAAAGTTTGTAAGTACCTACTTACCTACGTAAAGTGTTTTTTAAGTCATGTTGACATTACCTTTCTGAACCTACCGTCCCTGATTTTTTCCTCCACGTGGAAAGTTTAGTAACTGCGACGTAACTGCTAAAAACTACAATGTTTCAGAACCCCTATTTCCTGTCAGTGAAAATATCCAATCATGATTCAATTTGTATACGCCCAGCTCGCTGTAGTTTCCAAGTAAAATCGTCCGCGCTCCCAAATTCGACTGGCCTTCACAAAACTCTATAACTCCGTTAGTGGGTTAGCAGTCGGTGGTCGGAATGGGTTGGCAACCGAACGCGCACAAATATTTGAATTCAGGTAGCGTGACGTACTTGCTGTCTATAGGTTGGTAGGCATGGTAGACTTCTAGTAGAGATGAGGCTTGTCGAATTTAACCTAAGTGAAGAGGAACTCTTTGACATATATTTAATACATGCCCCTGAGCAATAATTGCATCTTGAACGGGATTTCTGGATAAACTTGGCTTCGATGCATTTTCCAGAGAAAAAGGATCAATTCAATTTATTAATTTTCTATTTCGGTTCGGTTATTCTGTCGACATCATTGTGTGTTCGTTCATTGTCGGATAGTCATAAATTTCAGCCAATTTTTCGGTCCAGTTAATAACATCATCAGCGTGGCTTTTCTTCTCCATTCTACGTGATCGTAATAGAGCCCATAATATTGATGAAAATCCAAAGTTAGTACCTTATTAGGTCCAAGGAACCACTCAAAATGTCTAATGCCGAAAATCTTGCGCGCAACTTGACTCGATGTTAGGATAACTTTATTGGATCTGCAGCTCAAAGTTCGCTCCCCATTTTACTCTCCGTGCTAAAACGTTAATTAAGTAACTATCAGAATTATGTATGCTTCATTGTCCAAAGCAGTTATTCTACAAAGAGCATGCCATTCACAACGCTCCTAACATTTCCTCCTGCCCTTCAAAAGGTCGTGACAAGAGTCTCATGATTTTATTAGCAACTTCCCTTCCCTTTATCGTGTGTCGTAACAAACGACTTTTATTACGACCCTCTAGATTTGGCTATAGATAAAACTCGGTATTTGTTGGCAGAGGCACGAGATAAGTGTTCTTTATCCGTATTTATTTATTTAATGTAAGTAGGTAGTTCGCTACGAACTACCTAATTACATTGGCTTCGCAGAAATAGAAACAATTATAGACCAATTGTCGTTTTCTTGGCCAAATCTATTTTACTATAAGCGTCTCTTTACCATTAGTAGGTAATTGTTCGAGCTCTTTAATAGTTAATTTCTATTAACAAAAGCGACACACGTGTAAGACTTGGTAGAAACAAGAATGGAAATCAATTATTTCGGTCAGTCGATTTTGAAAACAAAAGGTTGAATTGAGATTGGTCCAAAAATATTTATTGCTCACTAGCATATGCAAAGGATTAAGTACTCAGTTAAACTTTCCACGAAAGGAAAGCTCTAGCATAAGTTTAAATAGCCCCTTTTTTGTACTCTCATCTACTGATGGTTTCATCCACATTAATCTATTAATCATTAGTTTAATAGATCAGAGTGTAACAAGGTAAAACGATACGAGATCTATAAAGCGCAAGAATGACGAAAAGTATTACTAATAAAGCATTACACTCGTGTGTATTGTGTAATTTGGTGGCCCGAAGCAAATATTGGGCACATTAATCCAATAGTAGTATGAGATTAATGTGCCCAATTTTTGTGCCACCCAGCACAAACATGTGCATACAAATTAAACTCGTTATCTTTAGATACATTTTACATTGACAAAATGGCTTCCGACATGTTCAAACGAGTGGTCTACGTCTATCATCTGATGCCGTCTAGGTATACAAAATGCATTAAAATGTTACATTAACGATGCAGCGGTGCCTTTCAGGTGTGCAACAAGCTTAAGCAAGATCATCGACCAACATGTCGGTGCGACATAACAAGACCTCACACCACTAAGCAACCCACAATAAGGTATCGAAAGTAAAACCAGGTCAAGATTACATATCGGCAGGTCCTCGTGACCGCTCCTTGTAGCCGGTCGAACACTCTCATCAATCTGCGCCCCGCTGGGCTGATAACATCGAGCTTTACGTACCTGAGACCGCGCCGTGTATGGGAAAGTGGGAGAAATATGTTTGTAGCTCCACTGAGTACGAAAATGGAAAATTAGGCTGTAGTGTTCGTGTTCGCACCTCATAGTATGAAAAAAAAAAGAAAAATATGCTGGTTGTAGAACCCTACAACCAACAATTTTTAGGGTTCCGTACCCAAAGGGTAAAACGGGAGCCTATTACTCCGCTGTTCGTCTGTCAGTCTGTCACCAGACTATATCTCATGAACCGTGATAGTTAAACAGTTGAAATTTTTATAGAATGATGTATTTCTATTGCCGCTATAACAACAAATACAAAAAAATAGAATAAAATAAATTTAAGGGGGCTCCCATATAACAAACATGAATGTTTTGCTCGTTTTTGCTCGATGTTAATAACGGCAACAGGTAGACGCTTGAAATATTTACAGAATATTTGATTATACATTTACTTCAAAAATAAATAATTAAAATAAAATAAAACAAACATTTAAGCGGGGCTCCCATACAGCAAACGTGATTTTTTTGCTGTTTTATAGATAATAATACGGAACTCTTCGTGCGCGAGTCCGACTCGCACTTGGCCGGTTTTATTTTCTTTTCTGAATAAAAACGTGGATATGTTAATATTAAAATATATAACTTTACAGAGAAAATAAAAAAACGCAGCAACAAACAACAATAAGTTTTCTATTTGGGATGTTTGCAGGGGTATGTTTAATTTACGAAAGGTGAGTAGTTTGCACTACCGCATTCACTGCCCAGCCTTGGCGGTGCGACCCGCGGATCGCCGCCGCCCTGCTACACGGTGGTACTAAATAAAATGTGAAAACTTGAGCTTTCATGAGGTTTTAATTGGGTTCTAACGACAGAGACTGTCAAGCATGCAGGTCGAGAAGGGGGTATGACTAGTACATTGTACACCTAGGTGAGAACGTGCCTGATACCTATCGAGTGTATCATTTGCCTCAATAGACAAGAGTTAGGAATCGCACGTCCTCCCGAGTGATACATAGTGCTTTATACTACACCTACGAGGAAAGATCTTCTAAATCACTCGTGTTAATTTAAAACGTAATCTCGAATTATGTAAAAATCGTACGCTATAAATACGCACGTACGATTTTCACATGGTTCTTTTTAGTTATTGTTCCGAATAGTATGGAGGAGGCCAAATTAAACAGCGGATTCGGAGTAAAAACTTTTTGTCGTTTGACCTATTATGATAATAACCGTAGCTACCAGCTGCTTTTTCAGAAAATAAAAAAAATAACACGTTAAAAATGGATTTCCATACACTTTTCTCTCCCGCTAAACGCTTGAGAAATGTAATTCCATAGAGTTTTCCGTCCCGCTTTTTAGTACGCTTGTAATGACGAACTTTTTAAGTTATGTTTGGAACAGGAATAATCAACTTTTTGAGGAGAAGGTACAGTATAAAAATAAGTATTTTCCATGTCCCTGCAGGTACACAGTTTAATCATTCTGCCATACCGGGGCTTACCCACTCACGCAAAACCATTCAGTCACTTGAGATTCAGTTCTCATTTAACGGTAATACAAATTCCAAGTATACCATACTAACTACACAAAAGGATATTGATAATCAAACAACTATTGACTGGGAAAAATCTACGAGAAAATGCTTTGCAAAGGGCAAAGGTACAAATGGAAAGGGTAAACAATTGTTAAAGGTTTTGACGTCCTGTCAACGGTATGACCTACTCGAATACAAACGAGGGATTTAGAATCAAGCCCTTCAGGTTAAGAACGTTACTTAATGATGTTGGAAACTCTATTGTTATCTAAGTATATAGATTTTTAAATAGATTAACCCACAATTAATATAGGCCGTACAAGGTCACGTTCTAAAATGGTGTTCAAAACAAAATTTATGGATCCGTTGGGTCGATGGTCTGGTACTCGCAATGAAGACTTATGGTAGGCATGTAATAGTGATAGTGATAGTGGCCTCTTAGTCGAATTTCGGCCAGGACGGCCAGTCTCAACGGAAACTTGCCATGTGTGCAGGACAGAAATATTATATGTAGTGCATACACAAGTCACATGTTGCAAACACATGCTCACTCTCCATTCGCTCACTCTCAATCCGATGGGACGGCAGACCGGGTAGAGGTCAGGCGCAAGACCAACGGCTTAACCTAGGCGCGAGGGTGGAACATGATTTACTTTCCTGGCTCTGGGCTTGTAAGTTAATTTTTCTTGTCAGAAAAACCCCAATAATATTTTTTGCCTAAAACTGTACCCATCACAAAAGCGTATAGTGCACTTATATTGTAAATGCGAAAGTTTGGATGTATGAACAGATGGATGGAGAAACTACTGAACGAATCGAGCTGAAATTTTGCTAGTCTTGGAATAAAACAAACTACTGTTTAACTGACTGTTTAAAAACGAGGTTCTCGATTTGTCTGTTTGTTTGTATCCCATAAATCATTCCCCTTGGGATAGAAAACAATCGTTGAATGTTTTCATAGAAACAACGCGAAGCAAAAACAAGTACAAACCTATATTACTAGGTTCTGGTCGCGGTTTCGCACGCGTATTTTCTGTTTAATAAGTAGTCTATTATCAGTTATAGGCTATGTTCTAAATGTTCGCCGAATTACATCTTAATCTGTTCATTAGTTCTGGAAATTCGTGGTATCAAAATAAAATATACATGTCACAAACTTTCAGCTTTATAATATAGGTATGATAGGAACTAGCAAAGTCGCTAGTGACACGTCTGACTCGCGACGTGTTGCTCGGTACGGAAGTGTACCTTAACTCTGGTTTAGAACGCGTCAGTATACGAGTAGCAGAGAATAATTTAAATGACACAGAGAGACTTTACTTGACTCTGTCTTGACTCTCTTTATTTATAAAATTTGACTTGTCCATGTGCTTATTTCTAAGCCTAAGGAAATAAAGTTATTGACTTTTTAAATAGTGCATATTGAACAATTTAGTTTAGTCACATAATGGGTTACGTACCCATTATGTGACTAAACTAAATTGTTTTCCTGCCCTCCATCTACAAGGTAATAAGTGTAATAACTGAGAACGCTCTTTCCTAGAATGTAGTCGGTTTATTTCTTTTATATTCTAAGTGATAAAAGCCTACCTTGCTTCTGGAGTTTGGGCCCGAATTAGATTGCATTATTATTGTCGCTTACTGAAATGTGTCTACGAATTTCCCGTTTATTTTAGTGACAATGATAAATTGTGAAAGTTTTGGGTCACGTTTTGATAGATCTAACATGGATCTAACGAAGTTTCTGAAAACATCTCACCTTGTTATCAGAATATTAGCACAAAGGGGTTTTGTTTTTACGAAACAGTAAGGTGCGAAAGTATTTCTTACTTTGCTGAAATTCGTGACGTATTTTTCTGAGAATTCCATGTCAGAGGTTCCAGTAAAAACCAAAGATAAAAAGAAATAATATATGTACAGACATACACAATACTTTATTACTAGAAAAGAGAGGCAGTTAAATAACAGAAAAATGAAAATTTGCTATTTATTTCATTTGAAATCTTCAAATGAATCTTGTCATGAAATATTGTGGATAAAATATACTTATCGATTTATTACGACTTCGATTCCACGGCACACAATTTAGCAAAAACTCCACTTGAAGAATAGAATTTTATATTAATACTTTCATTGTCCAAATACCTGCACGGCACGTGTCCGTTTGTGCCTCCTTCAAGCCGCGAAGTGCAGCAGTGAATGAGTTAAAAGGCATTTTTAATTGCTCAGTAAAGCTCAGTTTCTTGCATAATACATTAGTATTCATAACATAAGCGCAACGTGATCCTTTCTAAGCTCATAATCGGATCATCAGCTTAGCTTGATGCTCAGAAGTTTAAGACATCTCATAAATATACCTGAGATACTCGGGGATATCGTGTTATGAGCTGACAATTGACCTACATTGAATCCTTAGCTCTTTTACTACCAGTAGAGGGTTAGATACCTACAAACCATACCTAGTTAGCAGACCTTCACTTTTGTAGTGATAAACTTTCAATTCTGTGCATTTTTTTCTTAAATACTTTTTTTGTTTACGTTTCTTTTCATATCTCTACGTTTTTATCGCGTTACAGCGCATGGTAAGAATATTACATATTATTTTAAGATTCAGACGAAGAACGACCAGGAAATTGTAAATATTTCACTTGTCTCACTGTCACTGTCTTTCAAGCTGTGTGTGTCACACAAAGAGAGAACCGTGAACAACTAATGAATTGATCAATTTCTCACCATTTCCATTCAAAGTATTGGCCGAAATATGCATCATTGTGTACACATAGTGAGTACTGGACGTCTAAATAGCATCTAGCTATTTAGTTATGAGTAGATACTCATATTAGTATATATACTGTGAGCCCACTGACCAGGTTCCTTACACTTAATTAAAGAAGATCCAGACCTTAATGAGAAAATATGTTGCTATGACCATGGCTGAGCATAAATGTGTCTAAAAGGATTAGGAAGTTTTAAAAATCACAACCAATCGAAGTAAGACGAAGTGTATTGACATTTAATAAAATAAATAGGACAGTCCAATGTTAGGGCACTGCATTCAAACAATGCTGCGATAGCGCGCGAATTGCAGAGCCAAATTTCTGACTGTACCTATTTAATATCAATTACATACCTATAAGTTGTGCCTACTAACATAGTATAAGTTGTTACTAAACATGATATGGATCTGTGTCTGAAATAAAAACATTTTATTTATTTATTTAACAAAAACATTACAACAGTAGGCACCATTAATGAGCCAAATTTTTACTCTTTTAGGGTGGCAAGGACCTTCATCCTCGCCATCGTTTTCAACTACCTTTTCTCCAATATCTTTTCCATCTGACCCCTGTAGACAGTATCCTCCTGTTATTCTTCATCTTTGGAGTCAACTTGAGGGACAATCTCAGAAACATTTGAGGCTTGCTTTTTTTCAGCCACTCTTCGCGCTAGCGCAGTCTTTCTTGCATCGGCAGAAAAACATTTTCAGGATATCCTCCGGTGCAGCTGCTAAGTCACTGTGCACTGGGACCAGGCAGTTGTTCTCAATCTTCCACCCATTACTACCTGAGGAGGTAGGTCAGAAGTCAAAAATTGTTTTCTATGCATTTCCCTCTATATACATTTTTTTAGCATGGCCTACAAACATGATAATTATGTTATTATACGCATAAGCGACTGCTTTTTCCATTCGTTATATCTACTGTTTTTACCTGTCAAAACAAATACCTTTTTTCATAGATAAATAAAATAAAAAATTATGCTTGACAAAACCGCATCATCAATTATCATATCACATATGAAAATGAAAATTGAAGGTCTACTTTATTTTCTCATTCATTTTCTAATCTCGATTTCATTATCTGCCAATAACAACCACTGAGAAGTAAGTTTGGCCGATAAGGCTACGATAAGATAATAAAAAAACTTAGTTTTTCATTGATCTTTGCTAAAAAACAAGAAATTCAAAACTTCACAAATTTGCCATGATTTGACCAATATTATCCCAATAAAGTAAAAATGTACAAACATTATACAAATTATACAGTCATTGTTTCAAAAAGCTTATATCAAACCCAATTATTATTGGGTTCCATCACTATTATAAGTCTGTGGGTTCCATCTATAATTTACACCCACACGCTTCGTATGAATAGACCCCATTGGGTAATACACCTTCAGCATACGTATTTCACATAAAGAAGACATTACCATATAAAGGTCCTCGCGAGCTATTTTTGGAGCACGAATAAGAAAAGTGTGTTGATAATTCCTTCACGAAATTTGTATAATCGAGTTTCTTTTGAACCATGAACATAATTGGTTTCGAGCGATAAATAACGATATTTTTGTAGACAAAGTTTTTAAAGACGAATAAATCGATGGTATGTATTAATAATTAAACGATCAAAGTAAATAAGTAAGTACTTACAGGTGGTGAAACTCCCAACACCAATAATTAGTCGAAGGAAAAGTTCACAGTAATTTACGAGTATCTTCGAGCACCTGTCCGAAAAAACTTTATAAATGCCAAAAACACCAGAAAAACTTACTACAACGAAAGTTACTCAACGAAACATAATTTAAAAATAAACTTAGAATCGAGAAGTTGAAAATTGAGTTTTATTTCAACAGTTTGAGTTCCATTTTCGGAGAGTGGTCGCGAGCCCGTAGACGACCGTAGCGCTCGGGCCGCGTAGACGTACTACGAGCTAAAGAACGGCGTAGCTGCCTGCTACGGCGTAGCGGCCTGCTACGACGTAGACCTACGAATTGCTAGAAAGTCGAAAGATAAAATGGCAGTGGAACTTTTTTAGTGTTTTCTATTACAGATTTGCCTCTCAATCAGAACGTAGAGGAAAAGTTTTAATTAAAGATATTGAGTATTGAGAATTAACATTTCTTATTTTGAGAATTCATATGTTTTATGCTCGATATTTTTCATCCGGCATCTTTTCGCCTCAAAGAAAATAAATTTCAGAGGTTATGCTTATGCAACCATCATCATAGTTCAATATTTTTCCAACTGCCTAAATCTAGTTATTTCGCTACTCGCTACTCGCTATCATATTCTTCATCAAAATAAAACGTATTTTTCATAGAAATATTTACTCACTTAATTATTTCAGAATATTGCAATATCATTGAATTTCACAACGAAATTTTCGAGATAATAATTATTATTTCAGTCCTGAAATTAATAACCTTTAGGCTTTTATTCTGTAAAATTTGATTGTTTACGTGTAGTTTATTTTTATTTTTAGCGACCGATGAAATGTGGAGCGGTGGGCGGAAGTCCGCCTGCGACGCAGGAGGTTGCGGGTTCGAAACCCGCCTCAGGACAAATGTTTGTACTATCTGCAGGTATTTGATCCGAGTTTTCTGGGTGTTTTCTATGTAAAGTAAAAATATATATCTAGGTATTTTGACTTTAGTATATCTAGTGCCCGTAACACAAGCTCTGATTATTTAGGGGCTAGATGACGCTGTCTGGATTGTCCAGCATTTGTTTTTTTTATATGGAAGTCTGTGAAAAATAATTCAAAACCTGTAGCATAATTAAATATATACCTACTTTATACACATATATCACATTGAGTGACAGCATAAAATTTTCCATAAGCTGTCTTGTATGACGAGTATGACAAGGTACTAAAGTATCTTTGTGAAGTCGACTGTACGTAAGTATTTTTAGGGTTTTCCCATTGTGGTATTAGACGTGATCATACGGTTTCTTAATCTCCATGTGGTCATGTAAACCTATCATCACACTAATCAGTTTAGACGGATGGATGGATGGGGGTGTTTGTTAGTTTCACGCCCGAACTAATCAGAGCCTTGAGTTCGGTTTGACGATAGTATCGAAATCATCATCGCGACGTATTATTTTTAACCGAGGAAACGAAAAACAAAAGAGGAAAAGGTTCTTTGTTCGGCTTTATGTATGTTCGTCGATTTCTCCGTCAATTATGGACTGATTTGGAAAATTATTTCCATATGACATGGTTTATTAAGCTTTTATGGCCTCAGGACAAAATTGTCCTATTAAACTAAACAAACTAAAATTACTAATAAAAACTTAATTCCTGAGGGAAGTATTCGCCCAGAAAATATTGAAAATATGTGGAAATACTAAGGAATTGAAGTCGGCTTTTCAAAACTATTAAATTACTGTATACGATTTGCATTGCATAGGTCAACGACCGAGCGCTCAAGGTACTGTAGCACTACTGTAGCAAATCCCAGAGAACTGAAGCGAAGGCAACTAGAATATTTGCATGGAACAATGAGCCGCCATCAGGATGACGTGTCGATACTATCGTCAAATCGAACTCAGGTCTCTGGTTGGGTTGAAATTTCGTGTAAGCACTTAGATTTTATTTGTTTAACTTTGTCTAACTCTTGACTTCGACTAAAATAATGAGTAAAACTTGAAATAACAAGTCCATGGTATTACCATCGTCGTCAGCCAATACTAGTCCACTGTTTGACATAAAACCACTCATGAAACAGGGTGGAAAAGTAATTTCGAGATGATGTATCTATAGTAATATTTTTTTCCGTTTTCAAGTTACGGCTAGTTAAAGTTTTATACAAAAACTTATAGTTTCAACCCTAAGGTAAATAACCGCACCTTTGACTTTTGTCTGTGGGGCGCGATTAAACACAAAGTATTCAGGGCACAATGCTATACTGCCACGCCGAGGAAATGAAAGAAATATTAATTGCTGCCTTCGAACAATTGCGTTAAAAAATCGTGATGAAAATACACTATCTAAGGTGCATCGCCACACTCGGGTACGAGCTACTGCCTGCATCATTAGACGTGGTGGAATATTTGAACATCGGCTGTAGATCCTTAAAATAACAGGTATCCTTTTCTCCTTACACGTGTTAGAGATGTAGTTAGGTACATAGGGTTGTCACCAATATTAAACATGACTTATTTTAACTTTTGTTCTATATAATAATCGTTTCTAACCATTACACATCGAATGTACATCACTTATGTGGTATTATAGTTTCGGAAACGGCCCTCGTCCCTTTCTACCCTGTATATTATGAGCAGGCTGAAAGTACTTACGACTACGTATTCCTCATGATTTGTAGTTTAATGTTGAATAAAATCAATAACATCTTATTTCTTATTTGATTATAAAGCTATTTATAGCATAAAATTTGACATAAAATTATTGCTTATTTTGTAAGCCTAAAGAAATAAAGTTATTGACTTTGACTTGAAAACTTAACTTGATGCGATTTGTTCCTGTAGATACCTACTTACGTAGGTATGCGTAAGTTGTATGTACCCAAGTTTGCAAGAATATAAATCTATTGAAGAGACGGGAAGGCAGGCCGTTTATCACGGACTCGTAAAGAATTCATTTATTTTGCGCCGGGGACTCGCTGAATTTTCTAGTGCTTTACAGATACTTGTGACACTCTCTTTATACTCAAGTACTTGAAATGTGCTTTATTTTGAGATATTGGCGGATTTCTCCAAAATCGCCATATTCTAGTTGGAGCGAGGTTGAATTTCGTTTGAGGTTTGTAATTTTTTCTGCGTTCAACAAGGGATAAAACTATAAAACTGATTTGCTTCAAATAAAATAAAATAAAAATTATAACTGTTATCCCTAATTTGTAAGAAACAGAAAGATCTCTTAAAATAAATGTGTAATATTATTGTTAAATTCAATAAAAACCAAATAAAATACAGTCACATTATATAAAATAAAATAATAAATCAAATTAGATAAAATACTTAAATCGAATTGATTTTCTAATAATGTAACTAAATTCTGTTTACGATTTATTATTTTTATATGTTGTGGCAGTAAGCTTTAAAAAACGTTATTTTAACTTAACAAATCATTAGCGATTCCGTAACATCTGCTAAAATTCGTGAAAAAAAGTAACGTGATAACCGCCCGTCTCCTCTACGTGAGATTGGGTGAGATTTGGCGCGACCCCCTAAGCGCCCCATGTAATTACCGGGCGCCCCTTAATAATTGTCTTATTTTCCATCATCATCTGCACCTGCAACCCAATTCACTCATTGTTGGGCCTAGAAGTTATTATAATAACTGTACCAGGCGTTGACGTAAATAAAATTTTACGAACGAAAGACTTGAGAATTTGCCTTGGAATGTAAATTGGCTAAAAGAAAACTTGACGGAGCAACGACTAGACGAATAGTGAATTTGACATATAGAATGTGACTCATATTCTCTGGTACAGATACAGCTTGTTGCACACCTCAAAAGCACCGATGCAATAGGTACAGCATAAAAAAGTACATTTAAATAATGATCTTTAACTCGTAACATTTAGATGTAATTTATATTGACGGCTTCAGCTAGCAGACAGCTCTCGGAACACTCATTTGAAACATAAGGAAAGCCATTTTGTCACCGTAAAATGTATCTAAAAATAATGAGTTTCAGCCCATATTTGAATCCACATTTTTGTGCTCGGTGGTAGCGGTATTGGATTAATGCGCGCAGAGCTTAAGCCTTGTGTCGTCCCATCGTAACCTTCTCATTGTCAGGCGGGTATTTTCAATAAACTCCGTAATTTGATTGAGGGCTTTTCCGAAATTCAGTCATGTTTTTCATTATAAATGACAAAGACATTTATTTTCCTTTCCGGTCATTCTACCAAGCATCACACTTCACACTAATATTATAAATTCGTTAGTTTGTGTCGGGCTAATATTTGAATACAGGTAGTTCTGGGCCTGAGAAAAAACAAAGGCTACCTATCCTATAAATCATGAGATAGAAATAACCTCAACGCATGCGTAACCGCGGGCAGAAACTAGTTTTACAATAAATACACACATTTAAATATATGATTTATATATCAGGGCAAATTTTATCATTTTTTAGCTGTCGTTCGCCCCAGCCAGCAGTTTGTAGGACCTAGGACTCCTACAGTGAAAAGCATAATGGCCAGAACATTGAAATTGAACTCTTTGGAAACTGGAATCCGTCTCGCATGAGTCGCTAACTGAACGATTTTGGAAATTTAACTCTGCTCACCGATTCCTGCCGTTAACTGTAGGTAGAGGTAGGTACTTTTACCCTTAGTTAGATATATTCAGAGCCAGGTACAGGATTTGCGAACAGGCAGCGCCGAGTTATCCGTGAACCCGTGAAATCAGATCAAGGAAAGTTAACGGGATCATGATTTTGTAGCAAGTGGGCGCATACCTAGAGTACCTACCTACCGATGTATGAAGACATTCAACTGTGACAGGGCACCCGCTGTTGCCATTGTCAATGTAAGTTAGAAGGATTCAAGGGCCGCACCCCCTTATATTTTACTAGCTGGTAAAGAAGGTTTCTCTGTTTCTTCACAGAGCTATGCTTTTTAGCTCACGCACGGCATGCTTAGCAAGCTCACGTCTTGCTAAGCATGCCTCACCAATTTCAGAAAATGCTGCGGCTCACTCCAGTCGCCGACACTTATTTTGTATTCGTTTCCTATGAACTTTCTCAGCCGCCGCGCCGCGCCGCAAGCTGTCCAAAATTTTTAAATTTTCCAGTTTTGGACTTTCATACCTATGGTAGCTCTTGTAATACCTACATTATTGCCCATGTGCCCGCTGTTAGGGCAATTGCATAATATTTTTACAGAATTTGCAGGAAATCTACTTAATAAATTGGCTTGGTAGTATTCTTTCGATTCATTCGATTCGACAGTAGGTAGGTACCTAAAGTTGTAAAGCGACAAAATAAAACAACTCAAACTGGAATAGAATAAATCACTCAACCACAAGCAGGTAGGTTCTTAAGAAGCATGGGTGAACTGACAAAAAGTTCCAATTTATTACACAAACTTGGAAGAAACTTACTCTACAGTTGGCTACAGTTAGGGTTACCAGTGAATCACGGGAAAATCCTGAAAAAAACCGGACAATTCAATTTACTGACATTTCAGTCGCAAGTAAAATAATAAAACCAGCCAAGTGCGAGTCAGACTCGCGCACGAAGGGTTCCGTACAATTATCTATAAAAACAGCAAAAAAAAAACACGTTTGTTGTACCTAAGTATGGGAGCCCCCCTTAAATATTTGTTTTATTTTAACTATTTATTTTTAAGTGAATATTACCTATAACTAAATATTCTGTGAATATTTCTAGCGTCTACCTGTTGCCGTTATCAATATCGAGCAAAAACGAGCAAAAAAAGCCCCTTAAATATTTATTTTATTCTGTTGTTTAGTAAGTTTTTATTGTTATAGCGGTAACAGAAATACATTATCTGTAAAAATTTCAACTGTCACGGTTCATGAGATACAGCCTGATGACAGACGGACAGCGGAGTTTTAGTAATAGGGTCCCGTTTTACCCTTTGGTACGGAACCCTAAAAATGAACTTAAAGTTGGTTTTGGAATGTTGTTACTAACCTACTTTTGGCGTAGTGTGGGTATAGATAGTATCGAAGAAAATAAGTCTTTAAGATTCAGACAGGTCAGACAGATCTACCTAAATGTTGAAGCGCTCAAACTGGGTTCAATGTCTTGTTATGAACATTATCTTGTTAATTTTACTTGCAGTGTGAAACAACCAAGTAGGTGATTGATTCTAAACTAATCAGGTAGGTACTGCTCAGCCGAAATCAACATAAATTTCGACTAGAAAATCCTTCTAATATTACCTTAGGCTGATTAAGCTGATACAATATTCCTATTACAGCAATCGAATAGCCTATAAGGAAGCAATTTCCTTGTCTTGGGCACAGCTGGTGTTCGTAACGTATTCATTGCATTCGTAAGGGCCAGCTTCTACCAAAGCGGTGTGGAGGAACAATCAAGCATGGTGTCTACCATCACGTGTCCGTGATGGTAGTGTACCTACATTATAATCGAATTCACGTGTGCCGTTATGCCAATAAATAGAGCGTTAATAGAGCATAAGTAGTGCATAATATAAATATTGCCTTTGTTTACGGCAGCATAATGATCAAGCTAGCGTACACATGACCATACTCGAAAACTGATTATATCTACCTAGTACTAGGTAGGTATAGCAACGAAATTTACACGCAAGAATAGAGCACAAAACGTGTCCGAGGTATGCAAAATATCCTATTGATTGCTCTTATAGGAACGGAGATACTGAATAAGAAATTTGAAAAACATTCCGAGGCTAGCGTCCGAACCATCATTAATGTTAGAATAGCTAAAGACCTCTCCACACTCGCACGCAAATCGCGGCGTGAAATCGTGGCTAGAAATCGTGGCGCGGATCATGGAAAACTGCCAAGGCCTTGGCAGTTTTTAGTCATTTTTAGTCGTTGTTAGTCGTGTAGAGACACTCGCGCACGAATCACGCGCGCTTTACAAACACCGTCCTGTATTTGTGACAAAAAACCGACAAAATGCGGGAACGAGGCGCGAAACCGTTTCGGAGCTACAATGCCACAGATAGATAGGTCCACGCTAGTGATTCTTATAAAATCCTCTTTTTGGTTCAGGGCTTTGTACAGCGTTAGCGCGGATATCTCTAGTGGAAAGGTAGCCTTACTTGGTCGATCGATCGATGGCACTGAGACACGACAACCTAAGGAATGGGAAGGTATTTCATAAATAATTTTTATAACGATCCTTACGATCCGTACTAATAATCAAGTAAATTGATAGCTTATAGGTTAGGTAGAATCAAGTACCTACACTTGTAGGTAACTTTCCTTATGTATTCAGTATTTTATTTATTGCATTCATACAGTCATCAGGTTTTAGTAGTTAGGTGAGTGTTCATAAAATGTTCACAGTATGTACCCATTTAGGGTGTTGCAATGGAAGACAGGCCAGGTTTCATGCCTTTCTACTTATGATGTATTTAATTATTATTAATGCATTCAATACGTATTACAAAAATTACGAGTCGCTAAATTTATCATTGAAGAAATCGTCAAGTTCGTAGAAATATTTTTTTTAGAGTATCGCTTTTAGTTTGGATTCAAACATGTCATTTTTTTCTATACATTTTATGTTTTCTGGTAGGTAAATTGTTGTAAATTTTTACCGCCATCGAGTTGGGGGAAGATTGGGGAATTTTTAATTTTGATGCGGGCATGACAAGGTTGTTTGTATCTAGTTTGGTATTCGTAGGTTAAAACGCACAAAAATAAGTAGTGTTTTCCCAAAATCACCTTCTGCCGTAACTTGAGCGAAGCCGCAGGGGCTAGTCCAAAAAATATTAGAAAATACTCGAAAGTTACAACTTAGCCTTTTTCATATCCAAACAGATCTCATTTAAATTTTGGCAAGGAAATTGATGTTCGAGGTGGAATACGTACCTTATTTTTATCCAAGCCCGAAGCCGCGGGCTGGTACTAGTAAATAAATAATAGTCAATAAATAAAGCCTCGCAAATCTGGGTTTATCGCGTATTTTATCGTGTGCTCATAAACATAGCCGTAGCCGTTTTGCGCATGAATTGGGGTGATTCGGGCCAGGCGGGCGGCGGCGGCGCGGCGATGGCGATGGCTGACCTACTGACTGACTACGAATTTATAGGTGGTGGTGCATTTTTTAGCGATACGGTCACTCATTGCCCGTGGTACAGTTCAGTTATCCGGTCAACCGCGTTGACGAATAATTCAAACAGTCAGTTTATAAGAATGTTAGGATACCTTATTTGTCATTGAAAATCGACTAAGGCGGGAATTGACTGTAGGGTGAATCGGCGTGAAGGGAACGATTCGGTACAGTTGGTACAGAGATGAATATAATCATTACATGATGGTTAGAACTGCTGCCGCGACGATCCTCATCGAACGAAGCCAAGACCAAAGATTAAGAAGTCTAGTTCAAGTCACCTTCTGAAACAAAATTTGGCGGGCGGGCTGGGGCCACGACCGATGGTCAAACATTTTTTTCCATAGATAGAACTAAAAAGGTTTAACAAGATATCCATCCAACTATATAAATATCCTATCGTCCGGTCGAAACCATTGCTTGATGTAAATGAAATACATGTTTATTTATTTTAAAGACTTCAATGAAACAAATAAAGTATTTTCTAATAATTATATTTATTTGCGTTTATACAAAAATATTCGGAATATTTACAAGGCTTAACACTAACATAATTCATTATATTTCGATACAAAGCGCCGTAAGCGAATCAAGAATCAATTGAAATAAACCAATAGTGGATTTTATATCACGTCATTTATACGCCATTTTATTGGTTGCCTAATTTAATGGATTTTTGGTACATTTTGGGTACATTAGTATCTACATAATAGTATCAGGCTAAATGTTATATTTAACCATTATCGTAGGTACCTAAATGCTTGTCGGCATAATTTATCGCGATGGCATAATAGTAGTTTATGCAACTGTGCATAATGGAGGGCATTACAACACAAGTGTGGGTTTAAGAAACGAGCCGAAGGCGAGTTTCTTAATAGCATCACACGAGTGTTGTAATGCCTAATTATGTACAGTTGCATACACTACTTTATCTACCCAAATATCATAGAGGCTCTATGATGGGTTCAGGAACCATAGGGAAATGACCAGCATTGTTACCAGTGTAATGCAATAAAAAATAAATTGAACACATACAGAAGCAAATTATTTATCATAGTAATGGTAGTTAACATTGACAGTTGTTCTGAGTCACTATCACTCATTTTCGACAGAAATAAAGTACATAATCAACTTATCAGAAAATTTGTCTACTCGTAACTGGAAATAAAAAGCTAACGAACAAATGACAGCTCGAAATGGCGGCGTTTCGAATATCTGTATTTTTTCTTAAATCATAGACAAACGAACAAAGTCACTATTCTTGTGTCACTCAAAATGTCGTGCGATTTATAGTTAGAATGTAGATACTAGTATAGCACACTCACTTGAATTTGACACCTATTCCAAATTTAAACTCTATAACCTACGGTTTTCAGTAGGTTATGAGTTCATTACAGTTCCGTTTATTTCTGTTGGTTGGTAATGCTGGTCATTGCCTATGGTTTTTGAACGCATTAGAGAGGGTTTATGATATTTGGGTAGATAAAAGTACTTTTTAACGTTATAATCGCGTTTATTTACCTACTTTTCCGCGCGATAAATACCCGTTGAATAGTACTAATAATTATGTGTTCAGATCGCGCGTTTAAAAATAATTAGGTACTTTTGTATTTTTACGAAATAAGGCCCAGCTTGTAGCTGTATTTATAACTCATAAATCTTACATTAAAATTTCATGTAAACTTTATAACATTCGTGTACAAGTACAAATCATGTTGTTCTGTTTCAACTTTTAAATAAAGTCGATTCTGTCATAAACAGTTTCAGTATGAATACAAAAACTAGTTAAATGGCATATACGCACAGGAAGGTGCGTTATTGTAATGTGTTAGGGCTTATTTTAGTGAATCAATCGGAGTGTATTTCGTCGGCCACTTGCTGCCATTTCGCGACCATGGTGGATACCGTTTTGTTCTTGATTCCCATTCCCGTTGAGATCTTTAACTGCGAACAAAACATAACATTTGATCAGAGCCGAATAAAATAAGAAAGGATTTACGAACATGATCGTGAATCGAAAGGTAGGTATCGAAAGGTTTGTGTTTCTCGGTCAGTTGAGCTCCCCTGTAGATTGTTTGCAACAGTGTGCAGTTATTTCAATTGTTTCAATTGTAAATAATAGTTTTAATTTAATTGTATTATTTGATTGTAATTTTCTTTGTTAATAAAGATGTTATTTACTTCATATCCGTTATTTTATTCTAAAAAAATACTATTGGATAAAGTAAAATTCTTAAATTTAAAGAAAATATTTTATTATTTCGTTTGTTTCATTATGACTTTGCATAGAAGCGACGAGAACCTATAGCTTGTTATATAGTTTTATTTTTGTATTTTTCGAGCTGTAACAAAACCTATCCGAAGCCTTTGGCTCTCTAGATATTTTTTAAGTAGTAAGCCTTTCTACACCGAACAGTCTTGACAATTTGTTTGCAGTTATTACTCTTACTTTATACTCTAAATTTTTGCATGTTACTTGTAACGCGGGATGGCGTTACTTTGTGGAGTATTGTTTAAATCAATAAATAAATAAAATAAATAATGCTGGACAATTCACACAGCATTATCTAGCCCCAAGCTAAGCAGAGCTTGTGTTATGGGTACAAGATAACTGATATACATCATACAATACAATACATAGATAGATATTTTTTTATTATACATAGAAAACGACCAGAACACCCTGAAAAAATGTCTGCAGATCGTACACACATTTGTCCCAAGGCGGGAATCGATCCTGCAACCTTCTGCGTCGCAGGCAGGCCTTCGCCCACCGCGTCACAGAGGTCGTCAAAGTAGTAACTAACACGATTTTTAAAAACCAACACTAGTTACGATTAGAACAAAAAGTATTATTTAATCCATAAATTCAATCACTAAGTAAGTGAGCGACCATAACCTGTGTAGTCACAAGAGTTGTGACCTACCCTACACAGGTTTTGCCCGCTCAATAGCTAACTATTAGCCATTGACTGACTTAAATAGTGATCGAATTTATCAGAGACTTGTGTATTATACGAGATTCTCGAAGCAATGGGAATAAAATATCAATTGATGAAATGTTCTACATCGTAGACAAAAGGGGACAAACACTCAGAAACATACCTTGCTCTTCTTCTTAGATTTATCCTTTTCAGACTTCCCGGTAGAATCTCTCTCCCTACTCTTCTTTTCTCTTTCTCTCGACTTGACTCTATCCACCTTCTCAACTCTCTCCAATTTCTCCACTTTTTCTATTATTTTCTCCACTTTCTCCACTTTTTCTGGGGGTTCAGGCGAGTTAGGTTCCGTCGGCGTGGGAGACTGTTTCTCTAGCTCGGCTAGATCGCTGTAGAAAGAGAGAAGTTCGTCTCCCATTTCAGCTTTGGGTTCTTTTGGAGGTTTCGGCTCTTTCGGCTTGGTCTTTTTGGGTTGTTCCTGTAAGTAAAAATGATTGTCAATGATCGTTATCCAGCCCAGAGTAAGTAAAGCTTGTTTTGATAATACTCCATTTGTGAACATAATGTTGAATTAGCGAAAGTATGTATCTACCTATTTCAAATGAAGTACCAAATCGATGACGCGTCGGGGGGCGTCAATGGAGGCGGTAAGCACTGGACCGTGGTGGATGGCACAAACTTCGGGAGGCCTATACCCAGCAGTGGGTAAAACCGGCTGCGGATGATGATGATTACCAAATCAACTGCGATCTGCTGTGGAATTTGCGCTAAAGTCACCATCCTGAAATGGCTTTAAATGCCATTTAATGGCCTTCGCCATACAACTGCAAATTACGAAGGAAATTCACGGCTTTTAAATGTCAATACAGGATGGGTTTTTTAGCGTAATTTCACACCTGCACACGACAATTCGCATGTTAGTATACTTACCTCATCGCCACACAACGCAGAACTCGTCCCAAGCTTTCATATGCTCTAGAATTCTAGATAATCTGATATTTTAAGATAAACCTTTTCACAAAGGATATGTCTGACAATTTGTTTGAATTTATTCATAAAAAATTCTTGTAGAAGCGTATACATTGCCCTTTAAAACATACATTAATCTTGTGTAGCCTAGTTGTGGGCACAGTGGGTTTTTTTCTTATTTCTAGTATTTAAATAATGTATGTCGCTAATTTTTGGGAACCGATTGATATTTCTACGAGTGTACAACAAGTTTTCATAAACATAGTGACATGGTACTGTCATTATGTTTATTTCTTTGAGTTTGTCACATAGTGATTCTCTGGGACCCATATTATAGATTGCACGAACATTCCTCTTCTGTAGCGCAAATACGGTGTTTATATCTGCAGCGTTCCCCCACAGCAGTATACTATAAGACATAATACTTTGGAAGTAGTTGACATAGACTAGTATAGAAGTATCAACGTCTTTAAGATGACGGACTTTTTAGACTGCATACGCTGCAGAACTAAGTCATTTCGATGGCTTAACTATGTGTAATATCCCGGTTGGCCCTAACCAACCAGTCCTACTAGTTGAAGTAGCAGAGGAAGGACATTTCGACAACTCAGTAGGCGCAATGTAAGCGGAGTCCTTGCCTCAATAAGGCACTTTGGTCCCACATTTTGTAATACTATGTTCTGGTCGCGGTATTACTTACGTAGTTAGTATACTTACTGGTACAGGCAGAGGCATGTCGTCACAGCCGGGCGGCGGGGGGTCGGGCCAGACAGGGGGCGGGGGTGTCTCCACGCGGGCAGGGGGGGATGCGGGCGGAGGGGGCGGCGGGGGCGGCGGCGGCGGCGGGAGCGGCGGAGGCGGGGCTTCCTCCTGGAATTCAACATAATATAGGTTATTGAAAGGGTACTCTTGCCGTCTGAAAACCAGCGCCGCTAGCAGCTTCGGCTAGAAGCGGCTTACTGCTGAAACGGGACCTTTTTGGCCCCACGTATAGTAGCTGTCAAACCATTTGTGCGGTGACAGGCAGCGAGTGGGAAGTTGAGTAGTGTAGTGAAAGAGTCGAGGTTATGACTACACATAATAATGGGTGTAAGGGTTTCTCGGGAAGCTTGAGACCCCTCAAAACAGGGTACCACACACCCCCGTGTGTTATTTAGCATGGTATCAGTAAGTATTTGTATGGAAATAGGTATTCGACTTGTCCAAATGTGAAATGAAATTCAGACGATCTATTCAGTCTTTTCTGAGTTCAATAGCACGGCGACCATGCGACACCTTGCCATGATCATGAGCAGTGTACTTTGAGGAGCTCGAAACCCTCCGAAAGGGCTCCTACCCGCCTGGGGGGAGTTTACTTACCTCAGGCGGCGGAGGCGGCGTGGTGCAGATCTCCATATCGGTATCGGCCACCGCCGGGTACTCCCACTGTTCGAAGCCGTCCGCTCGGATGTAGCGGTAGCGCCCCGCAGACCTGGGATAGAAGAGTACGTACAAATATGCGTATGGGAGGGGGGAGGTTGCCCTGTGACGATGTTTGGTGGGCTTCAGATTTTTTCATGTCTATCGCTGACAACCATTGGTCGTCATGGCGCGGATTGTATATAATATTATAATAAAGTGAGTTAGAAATTGAATCTCTCTTTTATGAACAAGGATTTAGAGGCAGCATAACAACACAGTGGTATGCCAAAAAAATTACCTACGAGATATTTGCTCTAGTCATAAGTGTTTGACCATGATGATGCGAGGTCCAAGCGATTTTAGATATATTTTGTCATAACCGCTTCCACATTGTATTAGGATTGTAAAATAAATATTTGAAGAAATCTCAAATCCACCTTCCAAAGTCCATGAGCCTTAAAAATCTAATAGACAAAACTGTTCAGTTTATACTTAAACCATTGCCGTTTCGAGCGAGTCAACGATCGCGTCACCTCCCTTCCCATCCAAGTCATATGCGTTTTTGCGACAACTTGGACGAGCTTCCTTCTGAAAAAGACCAAAGCATTACATCTTGAAAAGTAGTATGTTTCGGTAAATAATCATGGGTCTCACCGAAATCCACGGTGCGAAGATTTTCTTTCTACACACTTCTTTTTTCAGACGTTGCTAAGACCGCCATCTTGTGGTATTGCCCGCCATTTTGTTTCTTCTTCGGTCTTCAGTAGTCAAATCTTGTGTTATGCTTCCACTTTCAAGTGATTATTTAGTTCTAGTTGAATCTACTAGTAAATTTGTTTATTGAAAAGATTAATTCTATTAGAAAATCTATAGCCAACAAAAACAAATAGGCGAGGATAACATAACAAGGAAACTCTATGACTGATTTTCATTTATTTATTTCACAATTGATGCAATAACATTTACAATAGACAATATCTCATAAATTCTTTAGACACATTAAGAGATGATACAAAAATGTTTATAATATGACATATTGAATTAAATATTTACTTACGTATTGGATTTATGCCCATTTGACGGCATCGGCGGCGTACCTTAATTGTACGCACTTGACAACATGAGATTAATTTTAAAAAGGTCTTCGTTATTTGAATTATAATAAATAAATAAAAAATCGCGAAGAATTTTCGTTACGCAGTCCTTACGTCAAGTGCGCATAAATACAAAAGCTTAAATTGATACAGAAATCAAATAGATACATAAAACAACACTAATTTTAGGTGTTATGTAGCGTGGTATGTAGCGCAACTCTAGAAACACACACTGTTAGAAAGATGGTGTTTAGCCGCGATCTGCGGTAATATTTGTGTGTCGATCAAAACATGTTCCTACACTTTGTCTACAATCTAGATAGATAAGTCATGTCATTTGAAGTATTTCTGGTTCTCTGTGCGTTTAAAGTGTACAAACTGTGTCTGTGTGTTTGACACAATCATTTCGCGACCACAGAACGTGGTTGCAAGATAACCGCTCAACATACCGTCTAAACTAGACAACACAGTCCAGACATTCAGTTCTGACGGTGCAATACAGGTACTTTGCGGTATAGCTATGTCAAATAGCTTTTACTCGCTTACTTATTATGGAGCGTAGCTTTAGTTGGGTTCAAATCAAACGGTTACGAGTAATTAACGGGTTTTTTTTATATGGGGGTCATCTAGAAAGTTTATTTTGTAAGCAAGGCAGCTGGGCAGTGACGCGTCAACTCAGTTTTAGTGGCATTCTGACACGCGTTGTACCGTAGTATACCATCAAGTTACATTGCTAAAAGATCAATTTTGTCTTCAAAGAGTCACATTCTACCTTGTGTTTATCACGTTCGTATCGTTTGTTTCTTGTCTAATCAACACATAGCGTGCCGTGACATGAACGTCAAGCTCCAATCGCACGGTCCGTTCATGAAAATCAGCGTAGTCGCCGTAGTTTTGCCTTTCGTACGATAATCGTAAACGTTCGTCGACAAGGTCCGTTCAGTCAGTTGAGTTGCTGACTCCAACACTGAGAGAGGCGTATCACAAGTATTTCCGTATAGTATCGTAGGTATCAAGTAACAGCAGTGTAGTACCTCTGGAAGGCGGGCGTCCAACCCGGGGGCGCAGCGCGCGCTTCGTGTCCCGCCAGCGCGGTGGCGCACGCGCGCGCCCAGCCGTGCCAGTACGCAGCAGACAGGGCTCCGGCGCGGAACGCAGCGCCTAGTGTCTGCAAATCACATACACACGAGTGAGGACATGTTCAACACTTACTTATACAGTGAGGTTCGCACAACACTCCACGGAATACTCAAATACAGAGGCGCTCTAATTCGCCATTCTATTTGTCAGTCAAATACATAGAATAGAGATAAAAAAAATTTAAGGCTTTGAGATGGATAACCTTTGGAATTCTCTCTGGCTTTGGAATTTCAACAATATCAATATACACAATATAAAAACATGGAAATATAGAATTGTACGCAGTCAGAAGCCTTTACTTCACCCAGTTAGTCACTGGTGTCAACTCAGATGTCGTCAATACTAAACTAATTTGGCATCACTAAAAATGGTGCCGTCCCTTTCATAACAATCAAAATAAAAAGGACGGCAACAATTGTGGTTCTACCTAAAGTAACTAATTTCATTGACACTACTATTAGGTTAAAATTATAAAAGCGCTAGTGCAACATAATAGTTCGTCCACATGTCGGCTTAGCAACGACAACTCTAGGCGCACCTCCTGCTGGTCTAAACAAGCTGTCAAATGAGTCACAAACGACAGGACAGCTTGGCTTCACATAAAGTATCGGTAAAACTGACCTGCACTTGAATCAGCATCTCCTGAATTGCCGAGATAGTCCCTGGCTGCAGTTCATCCAAATGCTTCAGCTTGGCTTCCACCAGATCCGTCAAACTATCCATCTCTTCGTCCTTATCATTCAGAACCTCGCCTTTAGTGAACTGTAGACCGTTCCCGTAGCTAATAGTCTTTGCTTTGGGGCTTTCTACACTCTCGCTGGCTGAATCTTGGCTGAAGCCTAAACCAACACGCTCGCTGGAAAACCCCTCTATGTGCTGCGAGTATTTTGTCGTATACGACGGCGTTTCAGTTCTTTTACGCTCTGGTAGTACGGAGTTTGAAATGCGAAGCTTCTTTCGCGGTCTGTCAAGCACTTCGGTTGGATCTGAGAGATATAAGTTTGCCCCTTTCTTTTCCGTGACAATAGGCGCTGCTTCCGGTTTGATGTCCTTTTCTGGCGCTGTTTCTTCGATTTTCACTGCGCTTGGGAATAGAGCAGGAGTTTCTTGAATGTTTTTGTCAGCACTTGGGAATAGGGTAGGAGCTTCTTGAATGTTTTCAGCACTTGGGAATAGGGTTGGAGTTTCTGTAATGTTTTTGCTGCTTGGGAACAAAGGTTTGGGTAGAACTGGCGTGCTAGTGCCGCTTTTGATAGAGCTTTTTACACTGTCAATGCTGCCTTGCGAGGTTTCGTCGAACATATCTATTTTCTTGTTTTTGGTTACTTTTGGTAGTTCTTTCTTTTCAATTTCTTCAAGGAGTTCGTCAATGTCTGAAGATTTGATGTCATCTATGGTTTTAATGGGAGTAGAGTTTCCAGAGTCAGTTTCTTTTATGATCTTTTCGAGGCCTGTTGGTAGTTCGCCTCCTAGCTTTTCTAGAAGCTTCGCTTTGTCCTTTAGTCTTTTGAGGAGTGAGCTCTCTTCCTCTTCTTGACTGTCTTCTGCTTCCATTTTCGATGGTTTTTCCTGTAAGCAGACCAAGAGACAAAGTAAAAAAACTTTTGTTAGGAAATGTACGTAAACCAACCAATTAATAACTCAGATTGAAAACTTTGACCATCACTGAGCGAGATAACTATCACAATAGAGTTAGGAACCACCATGACTTCACCTTATGAAACTTTCTATGCAAATGAATAGACATTTTCTATTAAAATGAATAGAAAATAACACATCTGAGAAAGATCGTTTTTCATAGTACAAAGACTCATTTTCGATCTTTGTTCTATGAATAACTGCTTTCAAATGGTTCAGTCTCATAAAAACAGGAACTGTAAGGTTCCATGTAGATATGCGCGAGATTCAAACACTATTGGACAGTTATAAGTGCGCAGATTTCAGTGTTATTTAGTCATCATGTTTGAACTAAACTGTTACTGTTCAGTTCAATCTTCGTTGCTTGTGTTGCCTGGTTAAATAACTTGCAAAAATCACTGGGATATAACCAATCTACCAATTATTTACAACACAATTATATAAACTACATTACATTAATAATATAAACAAGACTATAAGAGTAGATGGTGCCTGCATGATCTGAAATAATGCAAAAGTGACATCAAAATCTTACCTCCAACTTGGGACTATTTTCCACCTTTTCATCCACTTTAGGTAAAAGGTCAGGTGGCATCTCCGGTCCAATTGGCACGGTATAGTTCTGATTAGGAGGTAGCGCCGGCCCATGCTCTAGAGGCTTCATCTTGGCTTTCTTCGGTGTTACCTTGGGCTTGCTTGGAGGGAGAGGCGGGGGCTTTGCTTCAGGGGCCTTCGTTGAGGCCTTTGTTGGGGCCTTTGCTAGGGCCTTTGCTGGGGCCTTTGCTAGGGCCTTTGCTGGGGCCTTTGCTAGGGCCTTTGCTGGGGCTTTTGCTGGACTTGGTTCAGGATCTGACTCCGAGTCAGAATTGTGGTACGAGGTTATTAGTTCTATTTTCCTGTAATTGTAAAGATTAATTGGTGTAATTTTCATTTGAGATAATTACGCGTTTTTACAACTAAACGTTTTAAAAACATTCATGTGTGAATAATAATTTATGCACAAAAAAAAAAACACTGGGACTTCTTTCGGACTCGAGCGCCGTTTTATCCAAACCTGCTGGGGTAGTCTCATCTGATCACGCTGGAACCGATCACGGTGCATCCGATCACGGCAAACGGCGTAATCATTTTCATCCGATCACGCCATACAAAAAGTGCCATCCTTTTAAGGGTTCCGTACCCAATTCGTAAGGAGTCCCAGTGTTTTTTTTTGTGCATAAATTATTATTCACACATGAATGTTTTTAAAACATACATGATTAAAATCTACTTACTCATTCTCATCATCACTGTAGCACCTCTTCCGGCTGTGAGGCTTGCCATTCTTATCAATGCTGTTCCTGTCTTTCTTGGGTTTGCTCTCCGGCTTGGGAGGTATTTTTGCAGCATTCTGCTTCTCCGCGAGAGCCTGCTGGTAGAGTTGCCATTCGGCTGCTGACACATCTGTGGTACCTGTGAGGAAATAGATATTTGGAATGTTTTAAAAATACCCTAGATTTGGTACTTTGTTTTTATTCCAAAACAACAGGTGAATATTTTCAGAAAACCAATAAAAATGTATCTAATTAAGTTTAGAAAATTAAAAATTAGGTTAGTTTATAAATAAATAAATAAATAGAACTAAACATTTTATTCTAAACGGTTAACTATCAAAATTTTGAGTAGTAATATAGCTAGGATTATTTAATTGAAATTATGATTGACATCCATGATTTACTTGACCTTGAAAGAACTATTTGATAGCTATTTATTTAATTTACACTAAATTTTTGCCATTTTATATAAATTCTTTTGCAGTGCCCTACAGGGAGCATGTACTATTGACCTAAGGGTCCCACCCTTAGGTCACATGCTCCCTCCACTCATCCAATATCTTTGCCCATGATTTGATCAAATTTTTCTTGGATGGATGCCCATTCCACTAGTCTAATATTATCTTTATCCAAGATTCCTAAGTAATTTGCGTAGATGAGTTCAAATGAAATCACATCACACTAATATTAAAAATGCTAAGGTTTGGATGGATAGATGGATGATTGTTACTTCTTCAAGCCATAACTCCTAACTAACAGACTGGGCTGGAATTTTGCATAGGCATAAAACAAAGGCTACTTTTAAATTTATAAAATATCAATTTCCACCGGAAAAGAAATAATCTTTTAACGTTTTCATAGAAACAATGCGGGCGAAGCCGCTGGCAGAAACTAGGGTCCAAATCTTTGATCAAATATTGTTGTTGTTAGTAAATTGGATGAAGTCCTCCAATTTCTTTGATCAAATGTACATTGGACAAAGATATTGGATGAGTGGAATAGGTACATAGCTAACATTAAGATCTAAGCTGTAGGCATAAACATGTTAGCAAAATAAATAAATTACAACTCAATGGAAACTTTAATTTCCACCTGACTTGTATTTTGATCTGACAAATCAGATAAACTGCAAAGAACAATACCCAACTATGAGCTAAGACATGTCTAAATAATATCACCTGAAGTTTGCATTTGTTGCTGTGCTATCTTGAGTGCTAGGAGGTACTCAGGCGGAGCCTCCCAGGTCACAGCATTGGTGGTCTGATTCCAGTAGTATGTGAAACCGGTGCCTTCATCATAGCAAGCCAACCAAGCTGGAAGTTATGCAAAGTATCTCGTTAGAGTTGTGCAGTACTGGTTTAAACATACAAAAATCACTTCATAGATTCTACACAATTGAGAACAAGTTATTGTTTTTACCACAACTGACATGCATTTTCATCTTTTAATATGGAACATACCTAGTTAGTTTGTTAGCGGAGGAATGTGCTAACAACACTACACTGTTATTCACTTTTGCAGTAGTCAGCCTACAGTTGCTCATTATGTTCTGTTCCTAATGGCTTTGTCTAATGAATTCAACCAAATTGAAAATATTTTAAAGACATCACATCATATCAGCAGCATTTATGGTTATGTGCACTTTTGGCTGCCATCAGGTAGTCACAGTATAATCCCCAAAAAAACTTACCTTAAGATTAAGATTTTTTTATCACAACAAAGTTCTGTGTCAAAAAAAGCCAGTCAACGATATTATTAGCACAAGTTACAACTTACGGCAATGCGTAATCGGTGAAGGATGGATCGTAGGACCCCCCAGTTCTTGACTTGGCACAATAGTCTGTAGATCCTGCCCTGTAGGAGTGTAATGATGAATCGGCGGGGGCGGCTGATTGTGATTGCCCGTCTTTGACAACACACTCGGAATCATGCCTGGAGCTGGCATAGGAGTTGAGTAAGCGGAAGTAGATATAGGTTTGGAGCTTGGAACTTTCGTTCCATCGTCAGATTCGTCCCCAGAATCTCCGTAACTGCCTATGAGCCCAGCCAAAGCGTTTGTATTGTTCATTTTAAGGTTAGTTTACTACATTTGACGTAACAGATAGTTCTAGTTCCCTTAAAACCACTTCCATAGGTTCGCAAATAACCTGTCGAGGGATTCTAAGGTATGATTTTAAGAGTAATTTACTTATTTTACAAAATCTAAAATTCGTTCACGAACGACTCACTCACGTAAAAAGCTTGTAAAGATAAATAATCATCTAATTTAATTAAAATGGCGTCACTCGCTCGCAGTGCTGCCAGATCCACGTAGTGGTTTTATTCTCTTTGGCCAGATCGTCAGACGGCGCGCGTAAAGTGTCAATCTGTACTGTACACAACTGTACGTTTTTTTGTCCCATTATAGCTCCTGACCGGATGAACCGATTTTAATTCATTTGATTTTTTGAATGTGTTGCGTGTTTCAATTTTCAATAATGACGTTTTCGTCAAGAATGTCAAATATTAGTGACTCAAATGTTCACAAACAAATTGTTAAGTAGGTAGGTTAGTAAGTACCTACTCATTTACCTAGGTTTGGGAGAAACGTCATGCATGAAAACGTTGAGCAAAACCACTCATCAGCTCTGATTTCGTAGATTTTTTTCAATGAGCGGTTTTCGTTTTGCATTTTTAAAAAGAAAAAAATTAGTTCCATGTACCTCGATAGATGGCAGGGCTTCAACTGGTTACTATGGTATGTTAAATGTCAAATGAAAGAAAACGTCAAAATGATAATCGGTCAATGGATACAGAGCCATATAAAAGAAGTTGAAGTTGAAGTTGATAATCGGTCGATCGCAGGAACAAGGCACTAGAGGTAGTGGATATACCCATCTCATTCACACAAGAGAGATATAAAAATATGCTTGTAGCCTGAGAAGAAACTAAGTTTTCTAGGTTACTTTGAATAGAGTCAGTTGTGTTTTTAGTTACGTAAGTCTGTAAATCAACTTAGGTATTTGAATGAAAAAAATATTTCAAGAAATCAGATAGAATGAATGTTTCTCTGTCTCAACCATCGTGCCGTTTTCCCTTCATTTGACAAAGACATACCCTAGTCACCAGTTCACGCACTGCCATCTATCGAGATAATTAGAACTAGTTTTTTTTTTTAATGCAAATCGAAAACCCCTCATTTTCATGGGCAATGTGACATGATCATTGCCCATGAAAATTGACAATAAAAAATGAGATAATAGTGTACATTAAATATACCTTACTGTATGTTCTGAGGTCCAATAGAAAAAGATTAGGTTTATCAGAAAAACAGAGGCAAACATTCAGCAAGAATAGTCTCCAAACTGACTTGAAATCGAAATAACACCTAAGCGAAGTGTAATTTTTAATTTGGTTGATTTTTATAAGGTCATAATATGACCTTATAAAAATCTAGTAGATTCTCGAATTTTAGGAAATAAATCAGTAGACTTCAAAAATTAGGTAGATCTACTGCTAAATCAGTAGATCTGGCAGCACTGTTCGCTCGTCCCGTGTTGAATTTGAGAATTTTATTACGACAGAGATTCTGAAACGCACGGTTCTAGTCAGAAATGAGGTTGACAGCAAAAGCAAAGTGACATTGATTTATAGAAATTGTGTGACTCTCTCAGTGGGCCAACTGTGGGGCCAACCATAGAATTAATTCTATGGGGCCAACGATCAAGGGGGTGATTTCCTCTGTCCACTCAGTGGGCCGAAGAAAATTAATTGTGCATTTTATGCACAAACTCAAACTGCTGCCAAGTATTCATCTATGACTGCTGCTTCAAACTCGAAAACTTCCACGGAATACTAGAAGTTAAAATATATTTTTGTTCTAGCGGGGCTGAAATATCCAGATATTTGCTCCCTTTGGAGTCGGAATTGAACGAGACCCTAATTCCGTTGGTTGGGTTCCATCTAAGGCCGGCCAATATCCGGGTTTTCAAAAATTAACCAGAGCATCTGGTCGATCGGTGCAACGCGTGAACTAAGAGCAAGTTTCTGGCGCAGCGCATTAGCATTGCCATACAAACAATACAGAGCCTGACAATGCAGCCAGCGTCTTGGGGACAATACCGATTGGAACAATCTAGCTAGAGGTTTCTAGGTAGAGGTAGTAGGCCTCTAGATTGTTATAATAGCAAGACAACGGTCTGCAATTATTTTTATTACCTCAACTGTTTCAATTGTTCTGATTTGTTTGTATTTTTTTGCTGTTGTTTTCTTTGATAGTAGGTAAAATTTTAATTTCCGGATTATGAAAGTACCTACCTACCTGCATTGCAATAGTAGATACTTAAAGGTACCTGCTATTAGGTAGGTATACCTATACCTGCTAAGGGTTGAAGTTTAAATGTTATCCGTGGCAATATAAATAAAAAAAAATATTTGTTTTTTATTTTCAGTTTTATATTCAAATCTTAAAAAATAAGTTAAACACATGGCTAGAATAAAAAGTGGGTAGGTAGTGGTAGGTACCTAGCTACATACGTAAATGTACCTATACCTACATAATAGGGTATCTACTTACTTTACCTTATATAAATCTTAATTCTGGTTTAGTTACCTAACTGTAAGTACCTATACCTACTTGTAGTATTCGTTAAATATGCAGGAAGGAAGAAAAAGACAAATTATGGGTAAATTAATAAATAGGTATCTAATATTTACTACCTGCCTTTATTAATAAAAATAATATATCAAAACAACTTTACATATTTTTCCTAACGCTGCTACAAAATAAGGTATAAGTAGGTATGTTTTCGAACTTTAACGTAAGACATAGGTTTAATAAAAGCTTAACACATTTTGGTTTAGTCTTTAACAAAGAGATGAAATAATTAGATCTCCGAGAAGGCCTTTCTGAATAATAAGTATTATGGCTTTATTTAATAATAGCTTACTTACCAGGTATCATGCTGTCGACCAGGTTTAGGTCTTATCTAATTATTTACAACAAATTTACAAGTTTAAAAATATTAGCTAAAGATTCGGTTTTGTTTTGTAGCCAATGAGTAGAGCTCTACCAATGTACAGCTAGCTTAGGAAGGAATGTACCTACTACCTACTTGAAACTCATTTTTTGTCCACAATAGTTTAAAAGATTCTAGACAGTCTTTTTAATAAAAACTGCAATTTACTGTAAGAGATGAATAGAGAGCATAGAACAACGATAATCTTGACAGCACAATACCATCCAAAACTTAGTAATATTTACAAACTACCTTCAGATCGTTACCGCCTTACAATACAAGGCTCGCAAGAACCTGGCTTCAGATACGCGGGGTGACATTGAGGACAAGCTGGGTTCTCCCCATAACTGGATCGACCTTCCCTGGCCACTTGAACTTGGAAGGAGGTTTGCGCCTCATCGTTCTCGTACCCAGGATGAGGCTTGTCTAAAGGAAACACGTAATCAGGTACGAAATAAGAGCTGATGTTGTATTCAACATTCTTTGGCGCTGGTGTAGGGTCTTCGGCTGGTGGGGTCGGTCTTGTAACATCCCTGAAAGGACTTCGGCCTTGAGATTGCGGCTTGGTTTGAAAGAGAGTAGAGTTCGTTTTCGTGTCGTTACCCTGTTTCGGTGGCTCTAAATCGAAGGCAGGAACTGCCCATTTCCATTCATAGTAAATTGGTGGACCGACAGTTGTCGTAGGGGAGTCGGAGAACTCGGATTTTGGAGGAAGAAGGACATTATCAGGTACGTGTACACCATTAGGGATTGTTCCCTTAGTGATATCAAACTTTGATTGATCGGTAGAGCTTTTATCATTTCTGCCTTGAACCGTGTTTTTGTTGGAAAAGTTCTTGTTTTTTCTCGGTGCTCTGTCTTCTTCCGAGCTAGCCTGAGGATCAGGTAGCTGTTTGTTGAGGTTGATAATTTCAGTTTTAGTCATGGCCGTGTCGGTTATCGGTTTGTCCGTGGAGTTGGGGTCGAATCGGTTTATGAACGTGACGACTGGATCTGGTATGTTCATGCGAATGTCGATCTGCATTTCTTCTGAGGATTCTGATGATTCTGTTGTAGGTGGAGTGAATGGAGGGATCAGTTCGACTGATGGCGGAGTGACTGTTACTCGCGTGTTGGTTGTAGAGCCTGTACCCCTGTCTAGTGGTTGGACAGTGGGTTTTGGTCGTTGGGACGCCGAGCCCTCTAAACTTTCGATGTTGCTTATATCTGGGCGCGGGCGTTGAGTGGACCAACCGGTGGGTGGCCGGAAGGTATTCTTGCCACTGTCGAGACCGTTCTTGTCTTTGTTGATGGAGTCAGGGACGCCTACGATACTGTTGTCAGGATGGAGTGGGTACTGAAAAAGAAACAGGAGTCTAAGGTTTTGGTAATTTATGTCAGTACAATGCATTGAGACACTACTGTCACGGTCAATAATTACACTTAGGTATATCGCTAGACAAATCGTAGATACTCATTAATACTATGTCAAAATGTTATTTGCCTTAAATGTAGGTATAGGTACGTATGTCTCTATTAATGTAATATAATAATAGAGTCATACATAATAACAAAATTCGCTCGAGCGAATTTTAAGAGATAGCATTGCCAAAAATCAGCCAGAATCATTATCATCATCAACATTAACCCGCATCTACCCACTGCTGGATATCGCCAACTCCAACTTGAACCACTCATAACGGTCTCGGGCTGATTGCTTCCAGGTTATCCACATTAATTTAAAAGAAAATTATAAGGAAAATCGTATGTTAATGAATTAAATTAATTAACAAAGTGAGTACCTTGGACTCTGCCTCCCGGAGTCCGTCGTAGTAGTTGTTGTTGAGAGGCACGGAGAGGATATCTGGCCGCGGGGTGCGCTGGCTCATTTCCTCGTCTGACACAAAAGGCTTGTCGCGTTGCCCTGGAAATTATGAAAGAAACGTACGTTTTTGTGAAGAAGACCGTAAGGAGTCAAGAGGAGAGAGAGAGGCTTATCTAAAATTTTCATAAAATTATGTAAAATTTCGAAGGAATCGTTTGTAAACAAATTAATTACGTTGATTCGTCTGAATTTTGCGCTAACAAGCGTTACATGCAACGAAAAGAAAAAAAACATGGCACTGTTTCGGCATGTTTGGTACCTAATTATAGACCTATTACAACATAAATTTATACAAAGCATGCAAGCAATCATATCGATTCCATAAATTAATAAGAACCATGTAAACAAATACAATTAGTAACCGAGGTAGGTAGCTGTGGCCACGGTACATTAGTGTTCACACCTCGTGTCCGATTATTTACACCTCCTTAGCTTGGAGATGACATTACATCCGTCGCCTCGTTAGCGATATCTTGGACCTTGACGCAGGTCAGGATTACCAATGCCAAGATATTGTGAGGCTCTAAGTGGAAGGAGTTTTGCACGCCCCATTTAACTAGGATGAAGGAATATCAACGCATGCTCTAGGTTACAACTATTACCGACCTATGTTGCCAAATAAATACCTAACTTTGAGACTAACGATAGCATTTTTATAATCATATCATCTATTTTATTTAGAGAGCCCTTATGGGCTCTCTATCCTTCTGCTGAACTAAGGCATCTCTTAATCCGATTACCTTGTTGGTCTAAGGCACCAGTCAGTGTAATAGGTGTCAAGTTCATCCCGCCATCTGCCCTTCGGTCGGCCACAAGGTCGTCATGCCTCTTGTGGGACAGTAGATAGAGTTTAGCGTAAGTATTTGTACCTACGTCAGATAGGTAATACTGAGTTATCGTCGAAAAAATCCCAAAGATCCATCTTTATACACACTCGCGGCTTGGGCCTACGACGTAGCGTTGTACTACGGAAACTCTACGGCGTAGCTGCGTAGCAATAATTCGTGACTCAATCGAAAACCATTTTTGAACTGGAGTTGCTTTTTAAATCATCAATCAAATTGATAAAACACTGACAAAGTGCAAAGCTTTGGCGCGTGGGTATTCAAGTACCTTCCTACATTAGAATATTGATGCGTTTTATATTGTTTGTGAGTATCAAATAACATGCTTGCAAGTAGAGGCGTTAAGAAGGTAGAATATCAATGATGGGAGCCCAAGGTTGAGTGCAGCTGTGAACTCGGCCTATTATAAGCGTGTTGATTAAGCAATGAAAAGCTTAATGAGCCTGCTGAAGTCATATAAGCATCCTGTGCAAAATATTTGAGCGAATTACTCTATTCATCATGTTATTTACGAGAAACCTTCGTGAATTGATCTCGTGCAGCTAGGGCACTTGTTGCTTATTTCAAATTGGTCTCTCAGCATTTATATAAGTACGTTAATTGTTACCTACAGCCTACGGTTATAGCATAGAACGCATAGAAATAAAAACGTCAGTCACTAAGTCTGACCACGCATAGTGAAGGTTTTAAAGGCAATTTAGAGATGTTACATTAGGTTAATTTTAACTTTTCGGTCCAAACTATCTTTAGTTTGGACCGATTAGAGTACTTAGTTTGGCGCATTCGGTTTTAGGCCAAAACAAAGGGATAATGTAACCATGGGTGGTCGCAAATCACCATGCATTGTTGGAACAGCGTCGTGTTCAACTGACGGATCGGTTTGTCACCATAAAACATTCATAATGTCACGGATATCTCACCTATCAGCAGATTGGCGTCATAGTCCCGCTCAGACATGGAACAGTTGACCATGTACCAGTGGTCGCAGACCAGCATGCGTTGTTGGAACAGCGTCGTGTTGGGGCAGGTGTAGCTGAACTGACGGCCGAGTCCATCGCACATGTGGTACACCTAGAATAGAGGAGTTAGAAAGTAAAGAGTTAACATTTCAAAAAAATATTAGGAATACGGGCCTTTGTCAATAGAGGGAAGTGTCGGGTTAGTTAAACAACATTCTCTTTAAACAAAACAATAGTAAATTTTAAGTAGTTTTTGATATTCATTTTTAGGGTTCCGTATCGAGTTGAAATTCACATCATATACTCAAGTTCGTAATCTCTTGGAACCGCGATATAAATCAAACTTCTAAGTCAACGCAATTAAAAGTTACAGCCGTATATGTCCAATTCTTTTGAAATTTCCAAATCACATGCACACAAAACCTATAGGGTACTTTCCGTTGACCTAGAATCATGGAATTTGGTAAGAATCAAAATCTTATATCACAAATAAAGGGACAAATGCGAAAACTGCAATATTGTTGTCTAATCACAAAAAACATATTTTTGACCGTCGCCATGGACCAAAACCTATAGGGGAGCTACTTCCCGTTGAACTAGAATCATGATATTTGGTAAGAAATACAGTCTTTTAATAATATAATGTTTAGTTACGGAACCCTCGTTGCGCGAGGTATGATTATTAAAAATATTATTTAAAAAAAATACAATTGTTATTAATGTACTTTTATTCCTCCTTTTGTCACTCGTATGCCTTTTAGGCATAGGAAAAGCCTTTGTGCATTGGTATTTTACTTAGATTTTCGGATTTCGGTAGGTATCTACGTAGGAAGCAACCTTGGTAGGAAACCTAAAAAAACACTTCGATAATAGCCGACATTATGATCCAGTGATAAAAAGCATATTAACACTCATAAGTTCGTCTCCACTTCCTACCAGGAAGGTAACATCAAGGAATTTTGAACCATCTTCTTTTTCTTTGTGTAAGTAAGTACCTAGTTGTTTTTTTGTATGCTTAAATTTATAATGATTGCGAAGTTTCTTCCGAGCTCCAAAGAACAATACAGTGGTTGGTCTGTCTGGTTGCATTAGTCCATTATTATAGATGCAAAAGTTTTAATGATTAGATGGATGAAAATGGATGAATGGATGATTGATGCCCCCCCTACTTCTTCACGCTATATTTACTGAATGGATCATACTGAATATTTTTTATCGTAGTTGTGTTGTTAGGTCGAGATATGACCACTGTACGAAGTACGAAGCCTCCCGGTGTACGAATCCTACCCATCTTCCCCTACACATTTAATGTGTCCTACCTTATTTAGGTAATAGTAATGACGTAGATTTTTTTTCTGGTCCTATTCTCTCAGTTAAAACAAATTGAATTAAGTATATAAATTTTTATATTGGCCTATGAGGCCTCCACACACCATAACCAAACACTTTTAACCTTAACATGATTTAAATAGCATTCAATTTAAATGATTGCTTCGAAAACCACAAGTGAAGTGTAGTTTGTTAGTAAATGTGAAGTCGTGCATCTTTGGTACTTATAAGAATGGCAATGAAAATTACCCATCGAAAAGTAGAGCACCTTACTAATAAAAATACTTTATCAGACATGGGCTAAGTCGGTTGCATCAAATCATCCTAAAACAACGAAATCTTATACCAATACCATGTGTCTGATGAACCTACCGATTGAGTGCCTATGTTAGTAAAGTAACGTTGTTACGGTAGTGGCCAAATCACGCCGTTGATGATAGTAGACGCAAACGACGTGTAGCCAAAAAAATGCGACAAATAAGTCTCATTTTCCTATTCGTATGCGTGAAAGCACTGAAGTTGTAATTATGTTTGTCACCTCACACATACATAGATTCGTCTTTATCTTCGAAATCAAGATAATGCGTGTAAGTCGTACTAGGGCCTGAACAAATGTGTTCAACGAAGATGAACAAAAAAGAGACTACCTACACTACATTTACCACTCATTTTCCATTGCTTAGTTATATAGACGCTCGATCATTCCAAGATATATTTTATTTTTTAAGCAAAAGCAGAAATATACGGCGGAACTACTGTAATAGCATAAGGTGGGCTGACACAATAACAATCTAAATCAAACTTAACTTTAGTTTAATTCTATGCGCGCACGCATCCAATTACACGCCTAGATCGCGATAGCAGATCCGATAGCCTAGTGTGTGTTAACTGATGCATTCTAAGTAATGACATCCTTAGCGGGAGGTAAAGGGTCGTTTATCAACATTACTGTGCATAATGGACTGATAACAATGCGATATGCACCTCTTGAACTTGGGAATTTGTTTCTGGGGAATGTTACTTTGTATGAAGATCGTTTCATACAGCCTGTAACGTCCTGCAAGGCAAATTCAACCCTCCCTTTCTTCTACTGCTTTCGAACGTAGGGCCACATTGAGCCAACTTGGTGTAAAATAATCTATTCCACTTGCCATCTTCTCCAGGGTCGGCCACGCTGTATTTGCGTGTCCCAACTTGTGATTTGAACCCTTAATAGGCTGCGACGGGTGACGTGACCTGACCAGTATCATATATCTTATTTCTTCTACTCTTAAAATAATGCAAAGGTCCATTACGAATGTTTGTAGTAAATTCAAAGGTCGTATAAAAAAAAAAACATATCGTATCACGAAACATTTAGTGAAATATGCAAATACTTTATACACATGTAAGTCACGCACTTCGCTGTCTGTTTTGGTCACGCATAGATTCAAACTGAGATGGCCGGCTCTTCCTCATTCCAATCACACGAGTGGAGCTGGAGAGAATCGCTAGTCACGATGTGTGATGAGGAATTAATGTTAAGAACAAAAACTGATACAGATACCTAACTTATTTGCATTGTATTCCGTTTTATCTTTGAATCGCCAAAAACTTTAAGCTATAACAACCAAGTCTTAATTAAAATACAAGATCGAGCTTTACGCAGAGGGACTACACTCCTATCCAAAGCACTAATATAGCATAATCATGTATACATGATTATGCTATATTAGTGCTATAGCACTTAGATTGATTAAGTTTTGTTTATTTGTTTTACAAACCAAGTCTTGGTTTCTCCACATACAAGTAAACACACTAGAGTTTACAAAAAGTTTAAACTATTGTCAAATTAAAACAAGCGGATGAAAAACCAGCTGTAAGAATCTTACAATTTTGACAATCGAATGTCATAAAGCTACCTACCGACTCCATGGGAAAAGTTAGATATAGGAAATCAAACAGCCAGACGCTGAACGTACAGATTCCACGAGCTCAAGTAGCGATATAACAATCATGAGTTTTAAATTACAATGTCTGCAGAATTTCAATTGACATTACAGTTTTTTTCAAGTTGTTTAATAGAATGCGGATGCGTTATAAAACATTTAACCCATGCACATTGCTGTTTAAATGTAAGGTACGTTACGATCTGATTGAAATGTAGGTTTGTTTAGTATTTGACTTCTCTATTATATAATAGAGACGTCCAATACTAAAAGATAACAAACAAAAAGACCTCTCCTAATTATATAATTAGGAGAGGCCTATGTTCAGCAGTGGACTAATATAGGTTGATGATAAATCATCTTAAAAATAACCTAAGCAGAGAGCTTGTCTAACCAATAATGGTGCCGAAGGTGGGAGAATCCTTTTGTCGGAGACCAAGGTCCGCTTCGAGTCGTCGACCTACAGAAGTTGATAACACCTAGCCGCATAATGGTACTACATCCATAAATCCGAGGCACACAAGTGGTAGGCTTCTCTGAACAGTATAAGTTTGTAATATTCTACAAATTTGTTCATATAAGTTTGTACAATTAAACATTATATTTATATAATGTTTAATTGTACTATATTACTTACTATATTGTATTATACTTATATATACTATACTATACATATTTATATAACTCAAAAAC
The DNA here is from genome assembly GCA_947086465.1 of Eupithecia exiguata. Classification (NCBI taxonomy): domain Eukaryota; kingdom Metazoa; phylum Arthropoda; class Insecta; order Lepidoptera; family Geometridae; genus Eupithecia; species Eupithecia exiguata. The sequence goes on from OX352236.1 coordinate 12,754,324, forward strand.
CATAATATTTTGAGGCAGCCCATAATTAGATACTAACTGTGACTCCGACCCAGAGCTCTATGACTCTACCATCCTCTATGTTTTGCGTCTATTGACATTACAAACGAAATTGATCATTGTGTTCATAAGTCAAACACAAGTTTTATTATTTCTTGAGATAAAATCTCAGTTGAGACACCTGCCTAAGATCTCTGTTAGCGATAATGCCCATTGTGATTGGATGTAACGTTTTGGTAGCGACATACTGTTTGTATGGCTCATAATGACTGAGGTGGAAGTGTGGGTGTCAAATCTTGTTTCAACAATGGTGTGCCGAACCGATACCCGGTAGAGTAGATCTACGACATTTACCTACTTAAATCACATCTAGAAAAAACTGAATAAAGCGTGGGCGTGCAATAAAATATTACAAGGTCTGTGAAAGTAAATACCTTATTAACAATAACATAGAAGAATATAAATTAATTAGTACAAGTTGGAGATGCTGTGTTAATTTTTCAGCATTATTAATCTAGTAGTTCTCTTTTGTTTATTGTGAGTAGTGGTTTATTTATATTATTTATCAGCTTCATTTCGAAAATCTATCACAAAACATCGAAAGCACTCTACTTAGTGCTGTCTTTTTTGTGTAGGTACCGAGGTATGTACAATAATTATCAAGTTCCTACCTAGACAGTAGATATTTTTTCTAATTGATGCCGCCATCGATATGAGTGATACCTTGTCGTAAAATCGTATCATAACATTTATGGAGACCGGTTTAGATCAAAACTACCTTTGGTATTTATTTTATTGCCAATATTTTATGCCAAATTGAAATAATAACCACATAATAAACGTGACTTCCTCCGAATAAAATGGAACGTAAGAAAGTGCAAGTTAACTTTTGATTTCGATGTCATCGGGTTCTCTTCATTCATAAGCGAAGCGATTTAACGTCTTCGGACGACGACCTTCTATTAAAAAAGGTTTTGTGTGGAGTTTACACAGTGAAATTCAGTCTTCAGCAGCGCGTTGTTAAATTACGGTAGTAGACTTCTAAGTAATGACCAATCAAGAAAAGATCAATTATCTCTCCTATCCCTTTTCTTTTAACTAACGAAACGAAAAACAAAAGAGGAGGAGGTTCTATGGCTCGGGTGTTTGTATTTTTTTTAGTTCGTCGATTTCCCCGTCAACTACGGAACGATTTGGACAATTATTTCGCTATTGTATGGAAAACGATCCCGAGGTGGTCTCATAAAAAAATATTCCCGAGGGAAAATATTTGTCCCGTAAAACTTAAAAAATAATGTAAATGCCAAGGAATTGGTAGTAGTTATAATGCTGGACCATTCACACAGCAATCTTCAAATTTCAAAGTGCTTTATTTCTTTTAGACCTTACAGGACTCTTGGAAAACCAAGCTCCACGCTAAGCAGAGCTTGTGTTACGGATAGGTACTACTAGATAAGTGATATACTTAATATAATACAATATATAGATGGATAGTTTTTTATTATACGTAGAAGACGACCAGAACACCCTGAACAAAAATCTGTAGATCGTACAAACATATGTCCCAAGACAAGAATCGATCCCGCAACCTCCTGCATCACATGTGACATTCGCCCACCGCGCCACAGAAGTCGTATTGTTCCAAAATCAGCATTAATTTACAAGAATGCTATTATATTTATTTTTAGCCCAGCAGCTCTACCCGTCAACACGACCACTTCCGACAACGAAGATTAACATTAACCGTTACGGGAAGGTCAAGGCTGCAGAACTGGTTCACTGGACCATCGAAAGGTACTGTTATATGAATTGTATGGGAAACTCGTGCTATGGGACGAATGTATGAGAAGTTCGCTTGGGAAAACGGTAATGCAATGATGCCACTTAAGTGGACTGGCTATTTAGGCTTTAATATTGCGTTTCTTTCCGAACTTGGCACTATTGCGCGTCTAGATTCATTTTGAGGTATGTACATTTTACATAACTTTACCCAATTGTATTAGATAAAAGAAGATAATTATTATCTCAAAAAAATTTTGAATTCACAAACAACTCAACAAAATTGGGCCACTCAGATTTTACAAGTGGAAAATCAATCTGCGGTATAAAAACCATGAAATATCGGCTTCGTGCCAATGTGCAAAAACACCACTGTGAGGCAATAGTAGCAGGCGCAGCTTGAAAGGAGAAAACAAAGTCAAAACACTAATTCACGGCTGTTCTATAAATCGCCATAAATTCTCTATAAATGTTCCAGCTGGAGAGCAGGCGATTCGTAGACTGAGGCAATTAATTTAGAGAAAGATCCTATAGCAGGGCTCGCGCTTCACCAGTTTTTAGGAATACCGGGATTGAAGCAAGTTTGAATAATATTGTCGGTTTAGAATTTGACTGGATATTGTTTCAATATTCATTTATTTCATTTCAATCATTGTGTACATTTTTCAGGTCTTTATGAGACACAATGGTACCCAAATAGGGCGTAGCAAGAGGTATTGAGAATGGCAGCGGACCGGGTTTCTAGAAAAACCTTTAGTTATGTTTTAACAGACCAATGTAATTCAATAACTTAGTTTTTAGTTTATTTATACATAGATCGATGTTGATAAGTATCATTGTATAAATTCTGACTCGATGGTAGGTATTTTTTATTATTTCCTGAGTCCCAGAGACCACCTATCTAAGAACTTGAGATCAGCACTGACAATCTGCTAAGGAGAGTGCATTACTGTTTGCATAACAGTTTTATATATAAGTTTTTCTGACTAAAGAATTATCTACCAGCGGAACTCACTGAAGTACCAGACAGAGTGGGACTTATAGTGATTGACAGCTTCGTCCCAGCTGCTGTAGGTGTGGACGGGGTTAGGGTCTCAGTCTCAATGAGACTCTTCGATCCCGTCTGTTGCCAGACAAAAGACCGCCTATCTGGCAATACTATCCTAATCAAGTAGCAACCAACCTACAACAACATGCCTAAGTTACTGATTCCGTACATTCTCTCGATGCTCGCCTCGCTATAAGCTGGTATGCGCCCGTATAGGTCAGGGCTACCTCTGCTTCATATCGGCGCTACAGCAGCCTGCGAACCCTATTGTTCCTTATTTATAATCTACATAGACTTTCTTGAAAATATTAGTAGGTATTTAAATAACTTCTGGAATATACGTGTCAAAAAAATTCACGATCGCTGTAACGCTGTTGAAACGTTGAGGAAAAGAAAACAAAAGGTACGCAATAAATACCCGATAAATAATCTTTTATGTGTCGTGACGTGTCGATTGATGATGTCCAGCTCAACGTCCGGCCACGGTCACGGACATATCCTGGTGCACAAGAAAATGCGCCATCACATGTGGACCCTCTATTGCCTCACACGGTTACCCACAAAAATGTGACACGCTTTTATTAGAAGAAAATTCGATCTTAGACGAGGAAATATTTCATGTAGGTAAGTAATGTAATTATCGTCATTTGCGAGTTCTTAAATAAATAATTGAGTAATTGCTGGACGAGGCGACGGTTTCTTATAATGAGCGCCCTGCTCTCTGCATGTAGTCTTTCGGTCATCACATCATCTCTCCCAGGAACAGGGGCGTTCTGGTCGGCTTATAAATCAAACAATAATTTTTTTCGACAAAATAGTATCTAACTCTTCTGCCTGCTACTAGTGTAGAAACTCGCTACTACACCACCAATTTTTAACTATCACTCAAGTTTATTGTATAAATATTTAAATACATACACTTTATCTGTAGCATAGGATAGGGGCTATCTGATAATCATAATTCGTATAATTAACCCATTACAACGTTAATTACCCGACTACAGTCGAGACAAAGAAGATTTCAACTGGTTATAAATAATCGTGGTAAAGGAACCATGCTACATTAAATTTGAACATACCTAGCTAAGAGTAATTTAATATTATTATCTGACAACACTGTTAGATCACTACCTGATCAAAACAACTTGGTAACTAACAATTATTAGTATTTAAAATCGCCCGCTTTAGTTGACAGATAAGGTCAAGTATTTTGTTACGTTTAAGTCAAGATAATAATATTAAATTACTCTTAAATAGGTGTGTTGGAATTTAATGTAGCATGTATGTACTTAAATAGCACGAGAGATAAAAACTACTGCAAAAATCTGCTAGATCATGTGATTTTTTTTTAAAATCTTTATTGAAATTAAGAGGGTTCAATCAACATAATGACACCCTGGCAAATTTTAGGTGTAGAAAGCACATAATAATAAAAAAACCGATTCATTTTATATTTCCACGCGACCTCAAACTTTTACAAGTGTTTCATTGCTACCGACGTCCGCGTCCGCCGGACATGGTCGTCCATGTGTCTCTCTGCTGCAACTGCATGGCACTCTCCCTCCAATGGAAAGTAATAAATTGTTTCTTGGACAAATGTATTGGACATAAATGCAAGAATAGAATCCTTTTGAATCCTTGGAAAAGAGCGTACCTATAATTATTATTGGACTCTCTGACCCGTTTGTGTGTGATAGAAGTGGCTATTTTTTTCAAATTATGTGGACGCAAAATTTTTTGGTTGTTGTGTTATCCCACTATCCCACTAATATTATAAATGTCAAAGTTTGGATGGATGGATGGATAGATAGATGGATGGATGTTTGTTACTCAATTACGTCATAACGGCTGAACGGATCTGGATGAAATTTGGCACAGAGATAGATTATAGTCTGGAATAGAACATAGGCTACTTTTTATCCCGGAATTCCTACGGGAACGGGAACTACACGGGTGAAACCGCGAGGCGCTGCTAGTCTGAAATAAATGTATTGTATTAAATAACTTACATATACCCCATTCGTCAAAAAGTTAACGTACACTGGTGTTGTAACTCCCGTGGGCTTCCCTGGCCGTGCTGCGCTAAATATGGCGCGCTTACCTTGACGTGGCCACATCTGGCGTGTAATTCGTCACTGTATTTTTTTACTCGACTGCTTTTAATGATGGAAAATGCATATATTCTGTTTACTTATTTATTACAGTTATTCTCTGACGAATTTACTTAATTCACCTTCCTTATCAATGTGGTGTAAGTATTGTTTTTTTTTCGTTTGACACCTTCTTTGTTGATCTTGCATTTTCAGTCTATTCCAAGGTTGCCTGGAAGAGATCGCTCATAGCGATAAGGCCGCCTTTTTACTTCGTCTACCCGTGGCATTTAGTTTTGTTCTGTTTCTGTGCTTGCGTGTCATTAAAGTATTAACTATCAATCTATCAACAATTATAACACCTATTTTTATGAAACTAAGAACACCCAATAAAAAATATTAGGTATTTCATCTTGGATCTAAAATGCGATGCCACAGACAAACAAACACGTTATAAATAACGTGTGTGTGTATGTAGTAGTCTTTGCATACAGACTACAAATATCGTTTAAAAATTCTCGTTTAGGTAGGTACATCTTTGATACCTTCTACGAGCAAGATACTACCTATATTTTTTCCTATTGTTTCGGATTTTCTGTCAGACGTCACACTGCAATGGTAGCAAAAAGTCACTAAACTGTTTTGAGATTCCAGATAATGAGATTTAATGTTATGAACATTATAATGCACTAAAATATAATTGGGCAATTTGCGATGCTATTTTAGTACAGGTAGGTATTTCAGTAGGTACCTCGTTGTACAAAAAGCCGGTAGGTATGTCATGTCATGTAATTATAATGCAAAAATAATTGTGCATGTTGTTTCATGAATTCTTGATACATGCCCAAAACTAACTGGTGAAAAACGTGGTTAAGAATTATGATATCTAAGAAAAGCAGTGTATAAACTTTTAAAGTCAATGTTTAACAACACTGTCGGTCGATAAGAAACTTCTGCGTTTTTTTTCTAAACACAAGACGAAACTGAATCGTAACATTGGGGTCTGTTACGCAGAATCGGGTATACGGCTGCAGTCGATCTCTTTAAAGCGAAAACCAAGTAAAGCGAGTACCAAGTTTTTTATGGTTTCCATTCAATCTCTTTTTCATGGATACATTTTAATAACTTTCTTCTTGAGACTAATAGGTACCTGGCATCCTGTCTCCATATCAGCGTAGTAGCCAGCTGGGCGGCCTGAACACGTAAACCTGGTGCGCGGGAGCTTGAAGCCCGGGACATCGCTCTGCAACAAATTATGATAAATAAAATTAAAAGATAATAATGATAAATAGATTACCAATCCGCCGCCGTGGTGATTACGGCAGAACCAGCTTGTTTGGAGGAGGCAGGTTCAGCACGTGGGCGTATGAGCTTACATTAATTAGGTCATAGAGCACGATCGGTGAAGGTCGCGTGAAACCGATAGATGCAGGCTGCGCATGTCAGAAAGAAAGATAGAAAATAAATTTATTTTATCTAAGTAAAATCAATCACACGTACCGCGACCGCGTCTGGAGACCGAAACCAAAGGCAGAGAGAGGAGACCGCGACCGGTAATTGTCATTTAGCTTTGTATGGGAGGCGACCGCCTCGTTGTCTTTGGTCTCGCGTCTCGTCTCCTGTATATGTCGCCGCGCGAACTGGCGTCCATACAAAGCTAAATGATAACTACCGGTCGCGGTCTCCTGTCTTTGTCTCTGGTTGCGGTGACGGTGCGGACCGCACACTTTAGACAAAAAAATTAAACTAGGGCCTCATATATATAAATGCTACATGTGACCTAATAGACAAATACACGCAGAAGTGGTGATTGTGGCGATCGTTGAGGGGGGCCTATGTCCAGCTGTGGACGTCTTCGACTAAGATGATGATGAACAATAAATGTTAGTTATGTTAAGACTAACAAAAGTGTTGTTAGCATAGCGGTTGGTTCAAAGCTTTCAAGTGATTATGCTAAAGAACGTCGACTCGTGCGCGACTTTGAACTTTTGACTTCTGTAAAAAGTGCTAATTGATTGTCTTCTAATAAACATGCTTAATTAACAATACGTCATCATAAATCATCCAATAGGTTTTTAATTAGAATTTGGTTTCATTAAAATGTATTCATCAATTTGTTCTATGCAATGAATAATTAAACATTAATCAAATCAATGTTACAGACCACTATCGCATAAAATAATGTTTTTTTATTTTATTTTTATATTTAATCAAAATGCTTTTTTATGTAATCGACAAATATCATTTATTAAGAATAACTGAAAAAAGTTATGAAATGCTTAAACAAATTGTGTTTCCAAGATATTAGGGACACATGGTACTAATTTGTGTGTTGTTCGTTTTTGCACTGTATCGTACGGCAACACCCTGTTTCGCTTGACATAAATTTAAATGAAATAATGTGTATTGCCATAAATGTGCAGATTGATGATTTGAATAATTTGATTGTTTTGAAAAACTCAAAACCGTTAACAAATCCTTTATTTACATTGTTCAAGTTCTGCGGGACAAATTCCTCGAAAATAAAATTTTATTTGACCACTTCGGGATGATTTTCTATACAGTAACAAAATAACTTTCCAAATCAGTCCATAGTTGACGGACAAATTGACAAACATACATAAAAAGTACAAACAGCCGAACATGGAACTGCCTCCTCTTTTGTTTTTCTTTTCGTCGATTAAAAACAAGGCAAATCAAACTTATTGCTTGGATACCAAACGTGTGATTTGCGTCACATTTACGGCGTTTTCACACGAGGTACGACACCACACGTCAAAATGCGGTGGCGTCATACTTTTCTATGAACAGTTTACACACGCAACGACAAGACAAGTTCATAGAAATGTATGACGCCCAGGGCGTCACGTCACCGCATTTTGTCGTGTGGTGTCCGACTTCAGAAGCTCTATTTTTGGTCATAAAGAGCTATTCAAAAATAATGTTCTTGCTTATCTCAGTAGAAACAGCGAGGGCGTCCGTCTCGGCGGTCTATTATGGGTGTTAGCAATAAAGATGCACGATAAGCCATTGTTAAAGATTGAACCATTGTCTAGGATTGTTGCGTGCTCTCCTTGGAAAACGAGGATTTGGGTTCATACTAGACATATTTTTACTAGACTATGACTACTTCGGCCCGATTTGGGATCCTTACGGATGTTAACTAGATCAAAATAAATTTGTCAATGTTGTATAATGGTGGGCTTTAATCCCAGTTCTTCGACCGTTATGGTCGAACTATCGGTGGCAGACTATCGTTATCAAACTTTGAAATGGTAGGTAGAGGCCACTTATTCGGTTGTAATTGTATGCCTTCAATATTTGTTTATTTGAGGTCTAGTCATACACCACAAAAAGGCTTCCGTCTTTTTCTTCCATTCCGTTATTTACAACTACTTAAACTAGTTGGCCCGCGGCTTCTAAGGAAATGTTTAGAGGTGATTTCTATCCCATGGGAACTGATTTATGGGATAAGAAGTAGCCTGTGTGTGATTCCAGGCCAAGAATTACCGTGTGAAATTTCAGCCCGATTTGTTCAGCGTTTTTGGCGTAAGAGGTAACAAACATCCATCCCTTTTAATAGTTTCATTAGTGTGATAGTGTGATTAGGATTACTAAGGCATGTGTCCTTTTATGAGATGATCGGATGGATATACATTTGAATTCCCGTTTTTGACAGAAGTTTTCTTGTATTACAGAAGTGTCCAATTCTTTTCCAGAAAACACCACCCAAATTCTCAAAATGTCACCATTCTCAAAGTAGATTTCCACGCTGTTTAAATATTTCAAGAAATCAGACATTGACCAAGATAATTTGCAATGCAGAGACCGAAACAAAAGCAATTGTATACATTACATAAAAATACGTGATTTTTTGCGCACGTTTCAGGTTTACAAAGACAAGGAAGTAGGTTCACAGGTACTATGCCATTCTGGGCACACAAACGAAGATGGCAGACATGTAAAAAGGCAATTTCTGACTTAACTGCTCACTAAGGTGGGGCCACCAACATTTTATCGTTTGCTAGGGTTATCGCAGCACTAAAATTTGTTAGTAGAGTCAAATGACTTTACTTAACAAAGACATACTTTCGCTAAATCCCTATAAATCCCAGTGAATTGCCACTGGCCAAAAAAGTAAACAAAGTTCTTATTAACTACCTAACTAACTAACAATAAACTAGAGCAAATGCACCATTTTTGTGATGGACTTATTAAATTATTTTTCGGTACGTTGTGTGCAGTTTGAAATGAATAATAAGAGCTGAGCACATCACTAACAAGAAGGAATCTTTAGCTAGAGTTGTGTAAAGAGGCAACCCTAATTCCAATCAACAGTTACATAAGCAAGGAAGCGAGGGCAGATAAGCTATTATGTAGTCCAGTAGACAGAATTAATAGCACCAGCCTGACTTATAGGGCGAGTGATGGAGGTGGTACATTATTTACAGACAGAAAGACACATAACTTATGTACCTCTATATGTCTATGTCCGGTGTTTGTCTGTCGATAAACAATGTCGATAAAGTATAATACAAATACAAAAATCGGTAATGGTACGCATAACAAGCAAAAATAAATAACAAATAGATATTACATAAGACATACGTAAGTACAGCTTTATGGCTCACAAGCTATCTCTTCAAGGTAAACTTTGTAAAAATAATAATATTTTTGAAATAAGATTCAAAGAGATGCTTTTGAATAAATGCTACTACGTACTAAATGAATTTTTAAGTGATACATTTGGTGACATGTAATTGAAATTTTCCATAATTTTAGACATACCTTTCATACCATAACATTATTAAACTAGTATAAATTATCTGGCCGTCTCCCATTGCAACACCCTGAATGGGTACATATTGTGTGTATTAATTACCTTTTAATTATAGTACCTATAAATTAACCTATAAATTTTATGTACCATAATATGATGCAATAAATAAATGATAATATACTTTTAAAGGTACTCCGTTATTACAATTCACATAATTCCAGAACAACGTTGCCACCAAGTTGCCTCGGGACGAAAGGTGTTAGTTGGTGTCGACCAACGACACCTTTCGTTTTTGATCTCTAAGAAGTAAATGTGAGAATCATTTTCATGGTAAGGTCATCGAAAGAACGGATCGGCCGTCCTTCGTTTTGTGCGATCCGACGTCATCCGTCAACTAGGTTCGTTTCAAAGTAGACCTCCAGGTATCAATAATTAACGAGAAGATTAAACTGAACTTAACAAACCACTGGATCGCCTTTACTTAGCTAATCCTGACACAAACACCGAAGGCCAGTAAAATATTAACCTCTCGAAATAAGCCTGAATAATGTAGGCAAGTGACGAAAGGACACAAAGCGATGATTGACACGTGTGAAGGCAGCCTTAGGCCAGTTGACTTGCGGGGAACTATCAATTATGCTTTACTTGGTTTTGTAACGTCTTTCATTTGCTGTCTACTTTCGTAAACTTTGGCTTCGTTAGCTTCTGACAGATTCGTAGCTTAAAGGTAAAATGAAGGTAAGTTGTAAGGCAGGGTTTTCTTAGAAATTTTAGGGTTTTAACGGTTTTTGCAATTTATTGTACCGCGCAACAATCGAGAACCATCGCATCGGTTCATCAATGAATGAGTAATCGACGAAAATACATACAGCCGAACATAGAACCTCCTCTTTTCTTCGAAGTCGGTATTTTTTTTTTATCTATCTCATATTTTTATGGTATCACAGAACAGTTAGAACTTAAAATTAAACTTTTTTCCACTTAACGGTATTGAAATGGGTCGGTAGGTACAGGTTTAATTAGGTTTCCTAAGATTTGTTCCAGGCCGCCAACAAGACGTAGGTATAACATAGGATGACAAATGCATAATTTTGTTCTTACAATTTTATGTGAGGACGTAGATAAATAATTTGAAATATGTGTGAGTGGAAATCATTTAACTATAACCCTCAAGTCGTTCAATTTTAAACCTTTCATGGTTCTACCGTGGGCTACATACTCGCGATCATAGTAATGTTCACGACATAACTATACTTACTGACATAGTACATATTTTTAACAATATTTATTGAAAATAGGACCGCAAATCGACAAGTTCTTTGCACTGTGTTTAAAATCAATAACAGTTTATAGTCTATTTTAGGTTACGTACTGCGAAATTGTTTAATTTTTCCAGATAAAAAAATCGAGATGAAAGATAAAAAACAAAAACAAATCATTGACATATCGATTTATTCACGTTGATATCAGGAAAAACAATTGGTCAAATTAGAATAAACGAAGTTCAGTATATACTTTTGAATATAAGATGAAAAATTATAAGCTGACGTCTCTTGTACGTTAGTACCTACTTTAAAGTTATTCTGTGCTTCTACTGACTTAAGAAACGCAGTTGTACCTTCAAATTCTCAAAATAACAGGCTGGTTGCAAAACTAAATAAGATGTGCAACCCACTTACATGATCACCTCAGCGTGCGAAAGTAGCCACCAAATCATGGGAATCACAAAAACATGTCAAATTATGGGCATTTACTAAAGTTAACAAGCGTGGTTGTGACTATCAATCGACGTATGGGTTTAATCTAACCACGATTTGTGATAAGTGGAGATATCTGGCAAATTCTGTACGAGTATGTGGTTGCCAATTGCATTGCGCATCGCAGAATTGAGAATGAATAGACAAGTGTACAAATGGAGGCTAGAACAGCGTTGAGTGAAAACGTAGGCAGTCATTTTATAAGATAGTGTGAGTTTTTGGTCCAACCTTTTGGTATTTTTCAACCGACGAAAAACAAAAGGGAAAGAGTTTCTTTATTCGGCTGTTTGTATTCTTTTATGCATATTTTGTAGATTTCTCCATGAATTATGGAACGATTTGAATAAAAAAAAATTCTTTTCATGCATCATTCTTTTGAATGCAAAATGATCCCGAGGTGGTTCCATAAAAAAATCATTACCGAGCGAGGGAATGATTTTTCGTCGTCTCGGTTTTTTGAGGTCTCGGTTCCGGAAAAAATTCAAACCCGTGTAAAATCCAAGTACCTACCTAATTTGAAGTTGGTTTTTAATCTATTCAAAATATTCTATTTATTTAGTTTCTTTCTGTAAATTCAGATCGTATTAAGTTCACTTAACACAAGCAATATTTTACACTGATTTTTTATTTACTGCGTACACTGATCTATATCGAGTAATATAAAATGACCATCATCTTCTCAGCCGAAAGTCACAACGATCAGTCCTTGTCTACCCTCTTCCAATGGTCAGTTTCTTCCACTGGTTTCTTCATACTTATCTATTTATTGTACGTTTATTTATGATGTACTTCACTAAACAATTCCATTGTTAGTAAGGAGGTATTTATGTAATGCCACACCATAATGTACATAAAATAAGTCACTACGTTGTCAACTACAAGCTTTAGCGAATGCCAATAGGTGAATGAATAAAACATGATATGAACCCAGACCATGACTCCCTGACCTACACCAGTACAAGATACTTCTGTCATACTCTATAGCGCGCCAAAAGTATTCATGTGAAAAGTTATTGAGGCGCTCTTTCTAAACAGAGTACAATATTAAACTGTCACGCTCAGATCGGTTACGCTGAAGTCGTCTACAGTGCAGTTTACATTGCTAAAGTGTGGTCATAAGCATACACACCCTCTATTTCCCTGATTCTACCTGTTTCCCAGGATTTTCTTCTTAAGCGTTGATTTTTTCACTGTAGAGAGCTATAGGTATAATGTTCATCAGCTTTGTGGATGGGTGCTGGCAGTAAAATGTACTTGCTCTTGCAAAAGTGTTACTACATATGGGGTACTTTTTGATATTCTACTAAAATTAATCTAAGAAATAATAATCACTTCACACTATTATTAAATGCGAAAGTTTGGATGGATGGATGTTAGTTCTTCATGTCAAACCTACCGAAAGGATCGGGTCAAAATTGCATACTGGTAGTTCTAGGTCTGCAATAACATATAGGCTACTTTTTATCCCATAAATCAGTTCTCATGGGATATAAATAATTTTAAAACGTTCCGTAGAAACAACGTGTGCGAAGCCGCGGGCAGAAACTAGTAAATCTATAAAATACTCTTTTCCTACTCTAGAGCTATGCGTATATTGCTGACCCCAAGTTACCATATTTATTTTTATTTAAACGAGATTTTATCCAAAGGATTGTAAATAATAACTTGTAACAATTGAATATTTTTAGTGGTTGTTGTCTTTGGACTGTCCTTTATATATAGAATCAGAAGACAATGATCAAATTCTGCGTTCTTATGATGAAGTTCGATGTCTACAATGTCTCTGTTTTTGAATGCTAATTCTATTTTATGGTGAAATAGACGTATGCTAGTTACTTACTTAAAACCTGTCTTGCCTTTTTCGGATTCCGTAGATTTTCCGAAATCTTCACTTCACAAATGATTGATTTAGGCTTTTTTTATGCTTTTCGAATACCATTACTCTCCTGTCATTGATAAGATCTTGCGAAATTCAAAAAGGATCAACATGATTCATGGTTTTGTGTTGTTGTTTTCTTTTGTTTATGTCATGTTTTTAAGATAAAAACGTTTTAGTGTCAAAAATAAACACAAAAGTCCTCTTTGTTTATTTTTGATACTAAAAACGTAGACGTAGAGCAGGATCTTTAAAGGGTTTTTGAGTTCATCGACATAAAGGTCAATGATCTTACACTAACGCTATTAGGTAGTGCTTATAAAGGATAGTTTATGTTAGAAAAGACTGGGGCTACACTAAGTAAGCTAGCCCTTTCAATATTTTAAATATCGCCTCAGCAGTTTAGTCCACTGGTGCCCAGCAGTGGATATGGTGGAACCTATGAGGGACACGCTTTGCTTTGGAGGCAGATTGGTGATCGCAAAGATGTGCTAAATGTATGTACACAGAACGAAGCTACTGCCCTTTTTTGCTATTTTTCTCATTGCATCATTGAGATTTTTTTACAGTCATGAGTAAAATGGTCTCGTATGTCTGGCCATTTTCTATGAAAAAACAAAGGTGTTTTTTAACTGGTTTTATAAGTTTCAACAAAAAAGTCGTTTACATTTATTATTCACCTGGTAATAAGATATCATCTGTGTAGAACCATCTACTACAGGTAAGCGTTTTATGCCGTTTTGTGGAAAAATATCTCTATTTACCTTGTTCAGAGCATATCATCAGAAAACATTGGTTTTGTGATTATTGATTTGATTTATTTATTTTACAAGTGGACTAACAGTATAGTAAATTGATTAATAAAAGATTTAAAGAAAATTATAATTAAAGAAAACGAATGAAAATTTTATTTTAATACTAAATAATGCTTACTTTATGGGTAAAGGACCATTAAAACGGCTCTTCTGAAAACCATTTCTAGAGGCTATCGGTATGCAACATGCAGGTACTCGCCTAAACTGTTCACTTACCGATTTTAACAAATTGATGACTGAAATTGAACAAAGTCATATCATTAAAGTTCATTCACATAATGATATAACTTCGTCTGCACCGACGCCGACGCACAGAAGCATGATGGACCCAGAATCAATATTTGCGAAATCAATAATGACATTATATGTAAAATATTCGTATATAAAGTATGTAGTAGGTAAGTATAGTACACAAACGTAGAAGCATGTGACTTCAAATGTCATTTACCTAGGTATGTATGTATAAAGGTCGCAGCTAAAGCTCGCACGCCACCAACAGCATGGCGATACGATCGACAATTATAATAAGCGGTTGACACACTTGGACTAAAGTTGTTATAATCGCTCAGTAATTGGGTTGTAGGTGTTTTAGTTTTCTGCACAATCCACACAGCATCATTTTTAAGGTTGTTTTATTGTTGGTTCTTTTGTTGTTTGCAGGAAGAAAAATAGAAATCCATAATTACGTGAATGATAAACGCTAATATTTTATAATAGTATAAATTAATTTTATTTCTTACATTTCCTATTTCATTATAATTTTTCATTTAATTTTTTTTTTTTTTTATTTTTTTTTTTTTTTTATATAGTTTGACAATGCCCTTACAACAACATACATTGCCACACATTATAATTAACTAATTATTTATTTTACTCTGACAAATACTTTATTTTGTATATAATTTAATAAAATAGTTCAGTTATATAAATTATTTTGATGTTACTGGCGATTTGTTCGACAAAAAATAAAGTAGAGCTTTGCAGTGCTCTACCAGCTTTAAACTCGTTTCACAAACATTTTACTGACGATCAGGATATTCTCTCAATCACCAACACCTAACCTAACAACAATTTATAAACTACCTCTTTATATGCAATGTCTTCATTGTTATGAGTTGAGAGTTTGGGAGCCATTATGACAACCCCTAGAGGTAAGGTTTGTGTTGTTCGGACAGCGAAATGATGCTATTGCGTTTCATTTTCCTTTTTAGGTATAGAACCCTAAAAGGGGTAGAAGATTTACCAACACGCATTGAGCAAGTTCAGGATACAAGAGATGTTACAATATCACGAACATAATGATAAAACGACAAAGAAACTTTATCTATGAATCAATTTAGCATCGGAGATGACCCGTATTGATTACAAAATCGATTTTGGCAAATGATTTCTCAGTCACGATCCGTTACAACTGGAATTACAGCGATCGGCGAACGTCGATCGACATTAAGATTACATACCTAGAGGTTTTTAGATGTCCTTATTAGTTTTTTATGGTGCCTTTTACCTATAGGCCGTAGCGACGTACCTCTCTAAGTCAGTCCATGGATTCCGTAAGAGTCTACTGAGAGAACCTACCAAAGGAAGGACACGTTCAAGTTCCTTTTGTATATTTTATACTTGTACCTCGAACATCAATCCGCGTACCAACCGTGGTGATCACGACAAAACTTTCTTTTTTGGGGAAGGCGTTCAGTGGACGGAGTGCTGATAGGTTTTTTTTTAAATTTTTAAACTACTTCAAATTCCTTATTAGTGAAAATGGGTTTGGAAGGAACATTTTTGTTTCTTCCAAACGCATATTTACAAAAAATATATTTTATATAGAATGAAATCGCGCTATCAAAGTAAAAAGCGCGATCTAATTTTTCACCAAAGCCTGCCTAATGGTATATTTTGGGAATATAATTTGTATGACACCAATTCGGGCTCGTTCTCTATACAATAACAAAAAATTATCACAATCCCTCCATAATTGACAGAGAAATCTAAACAAAAAATTATATACATACCTACAGCTGAATAAAGAATCTCCTCCTTAAAATACGTAAAAATAAATAATTTACAAAGCTTTCTGCTCGTGGCTTTTCTTGTCAATGTTGATATTTTTAATCAATATTTTAAAAAAAACATTTTATGTTATTTGAGGATATTTTGTGGAACAGACAGAACCTAAAAAAGTGGCGTGCTGAGATATTATGAGGTATTTGTAGAGCATATTGAGACATAATTTTTCACTCAAACAAACGTGTTCCTACTTGGGCCGATCACGATCCTTCCTCGCACGACGCGACACACGAACCTTTCGAAGGCGAAATTCATCTTTCTGCAATACTTTCTATCATCAATCTTTACCTATCTTGGAGAGGACATTTTGTTTTATTTGTATGTCTAGCTTTGGATGGCTTTAAGTGGTTGATACAGGGTTATTATGATGAAATTTAAAATGGTTTGAATTTTCTAGATATCTATAATTGTCGATGATTTATGATATAAACGTTACTGATTCTGATTGACCTGAAATAATAAATAAAAAAAGAATATAAATTGAATTTAAAGTTTATAATTAAAGGCATTGTCATCCTAAGTAGTTCAATGTTATGCAACAAAAATAATCCTTTTCAGCGTTTTTATTGTATGTAATAGAATTCAGTATTAGGCAGGTACAATCTGAAGCTCGTTAGATAACCTATTGTTATCTGACGGTCGCTGGCTGAGGCTGCGCGCGCGCAATAAGGCCGATTACACCAGATTATGATTTAATAAACATGTTTGTACAGTAATATGCAGATAAATACAGTGAATAAACAGGAGGTAAAACAGGATTTGTTCCGGGACAATTCCATTTGTTTAAAAACATTTTACGCTTATATCATAATGATAATGCCGCCCATTGTACTTTTGTGTTTTACATTTATGTCTATATACTGTATTTTATTTGTGGTGTTTATTAAAGAGTTGCAGTATTGTATTATTGTGAGGGTTTGTATGGATGGATAGGTTTATACTTCTTTACGCCAAAACTACTGAACCGATAGTGCTGAAACTTTGATATTCATGTATTTTTTTACCTGGATTAACATAATATTATGGCCTATGAGGCCTATGCTGAAAGGCATAACAATCTAGATACTGAATAACTACAATTTCCACACCGATGTCTTTACAAAGTATATTGTACCTAAATTAGAAATTATTTATTTTTAAGGTTGTTAAATAAAGGCTTTTTGAATTGAATTGAATTGAACATAATATTATAAACCTCAGGCACAAACTTGTGTAAAATAAAGTAAAATGTATAAGTAAATGAAGGTAATATAACGCACTTCGGGGAGCCAAAATCAACCCGAATAAATCTCAGAATCAACTGAATACCTACAGATGGTCAGTCAGATGACTCAAAATCGTGTGATATGACAAAATAATTGATCTTATTGTTGGGCAATGAGTCGAGGTTGCGTTTCATAAGCATAACTTATTTTTTTCGCCGTTGGGTAATTATCATTCACTGGTGTCGGTGATTTGACACGATGACATCTTGAATGCAAGCAGGTACAATTATGTTCGGTAATTTTATTAATACCTCCTATACAACCTACGTACACAATTATGTACAAATTATTTCCATCAATTTATCACAATTATTCATCCTTTATTCATCGTCGCATTTTAAGTTACTCAAAGTCTTAACTTACATACTCAAGTAAGACGTATACATAATAGTACCTATGTTAATATAAAATTGAGCTTTAATTCAAATAACCCTGTATAACAACTGATTGAACATAGCAAAAAGCGAAAGAGTATACTCAATATATTTATTTCCTCTGAGGTAACCAGAAACTGAGGCAATTAGAAAAAATGCATTGGCAAATAAACGAATTAATTACATACTGAATTAAGTTGACTTAATTTCTTAATTATATAATAATTATAAAATCTTTAAATTGACAAATCGCAAAGCAGATTAATGTAATCATGTATCCTCTAAGAACCCACAACCTTTCACCTCTCAGGTCATGCATTACAATAGCTTACATAAGTGTTGTATATCGAAACCTAGACCCCTGCCGGATTACTGAAACTCGGAGACAACAGAATGTTTCAACACGATTGCAAAACTAATAATTATGTTCGATCGTCGTTCTAACATAACAAAAGAAGATCATTCCGATCTCTTATTTTGCAATTTGAAATGTGCAACTAGAAACAAAAGAAAATAAAGAAGGCCGAATCAACGACGTATTTGCTTATACCTTGTCTACACTCTTATGACTTCCCTATCAAAAATTAAATAAGTTCCCAAAAAAATTCGATTCCGGCGACGCGACACTAGAACTCGAACTAGGGTGGGGCGGGACTTCTCGGAATCGATATTTTTTGGGAATTTATTAAATATCTTAGAGATGACCCAGAGCGCGAGGTCTACGCACTATAATAACAAACCTTTCCTATCAGCTCCACTGACAACCAACTAGACTTGTCCTAATACTTTTACCGATACGATTTATTATAACAACCGACTTTGTTTATGAAAAAGTTGTAATCAATTTCGTAAATTCTACTCTACATTTTACAGACATACTCAGGCTCTTATTGACTTTATTTTAAGAATTAGAACAATGAATAATAAAATAATATTATTTTTGTGGTTTACTTGGCTTCTGCCCGGGGCATTACACGTCCTTTTTTCGTGAAATATAACTCTTGAGTTAGGGTGGTACTTTTTCATAAAAAATCATCAAGAATAATGTTCGTTACATTCTCGGCCCGACAAAAACCGAAACTTTCTAAGTCGCGACCAGCAAGCACATATTATGCTCGCTGGTCGCGATATTTTTCGAAACAACAAATTCTAGTCTCTATTTGTCAAATGTACTGTGTCTATGTAATATTTCAATCTGTTCACTTTTCGTTCGTTCACGTTCAATTGACTCACCTAGGCTGTCAACAATTAGGGAACTTTATAGGCGTGCAAGTGACAGGATATTTATGACTTAAAAATGCGTAGACACGGTATAGACCACATTATTTGTCGTTATCGCAATATCACACCATCCATCGCAGTAGCGCCTCACTATGTCCGAAAGCTTTGAAGACTTTTTGGCTTAGAAGATGTATTACCTTCCCGCCTAAACTACTGAACGGAACGGGCTGAAATTATGCATAGGTGTAGTTCTAGAACTAGAATATCATTAGGCCTGTTTTAATCCAAAAAAGCGCGTACGAACCCGATTGCCGAAACTACTGATGAACTACAGATATTCCGCAAAGGGGGCTGGACTCTGCAAGTATTTTGTTTTGTCAATGAGAAGGGGAAATATTAAGACATTATTAAAAATCCTGTTTTATCTTTTGTTTGACCACAATTAGCTGACCAGAGAACCTGTGGCTGACAATTCACAAAGGTCGAAAAGTCACCTATCACTCGAACTATCGAGTGAACAGGTGATTCTACACTACACCTATTCACTCGAATGTCACCTATATTCTCTCGCTACACAAAAACACTGCTCTAACACACAAAGGTCGAAAAGTCACCTATCACTCGAACTATCGAGTGAACAGGTGATTCTATACTACACCTATAGGTGACTACACCTATTCACTCGATAGTCACCTGTTTTATCGCTACACAAAAACACTGCTGTAACCCACAAAGGTCTAAAAGTTACCTATTTTATCGACCTATCGAGTGAATAGGTGATTCTATACTACACCTATTCACTCGCTTCACAAAAACTCTGCTGTAACTCTGTAAGTAACACTGATACGATACGATCAAACGCTAGTTAATTCATCGTTTACCTTTTAAACATACAATTACATACCTATCTATTGCAAATAACAGACATCTAATAAGTTCAAAGTTTAACGGTCCAGTAATGACCAGCTAGGCCAGACACATCACATTGATCTCCATGACATAACGGATTACTCCACCTTTCTCTCCCGCGATTTATGGACGATTGTTACTTATCTATCTGGGGAGTCCTATCGGATTGGTATCTAACTAATCATTTTTATTGCGGTCTTCTTGCTTTAAATATTTAGTGAAAAACGGTCTTCGGGGTCAGTAGTTACAATCGGTGTACCGCAGGGTTCTATCCTCGGTCCTTTCCTATTTTTAGTTTATATTAACGACCTGCCTCATCTTGTAAAGAATAAACACGAGATTGTACTATTTGCTGACAGTACTTCATTAATTTTTAAATGAAACGACAATACACAATCTTCGACGATGTAAATAATGCAATCTCAAAAAAAGTCCACTAGTTAAGTGTCAATAATCTTTTGCTTAACTTAACCAAAGCAAAATATATTAGATTTATTCTACCTAATGTTAAACAAGTTAAAACTGATGTGCCCACAACTAGGCTACACAAAATTAATGTATCTTTTAATGGGCAATGTATACGCTTCTACAACAAAACTACAAATGAGTTGCAAAAATTATCAATGAATAAATTAAAATAACCTGTGTGAAAAGGTTTACGACAGAATAATTATCAGATTATCTAGCCCTAGACTATAAAAAATCTTGGGACGAATTTTGCCCCAACTCGAAAACTGAGATTCTAACAAAGTAAAGGGTTCTTAGCTTTTTGCTTTATAGTGCGTTACTCGCACTGGGTATATCTTTCTACGAAAACTTTTTAATAATATCCCAAAAATTTTCGATTTCGGCAGGATGAATGAAAATTATGAAAATATAATGAACGAAGATGCTTACGAAAAAGTTCATTATCCCAAAGGATCCCAAAGGATGAGGGCTGCTGATAAATAGCTTTACTAGTCTCGTCTTCCCCTCTCACTACATGAAGCTGTTTTTTTTCTTACTTACTAAAACTAATATATGTTTAAGTGCTTAATTTAAAACGTATTAGTTGCTAAACAAATAAATAAATACTAAGGTACCATGAGGTCATTGATGTTCAATATGGTCATTGGTAATGCTATTATTTGATCAGATAAAGGTTGTAAAAATACATATTTTGCGTACAAATTAAATCTAAAATCTAATGAGGGACTGTTAAGTGTAACTCAACGAGATAAGTAAATGTGGAACGAGGTTAACTTGAGACAATAAGTTCAAAGATAATTCTGAGAATCTCGCTGTAAACATGTTATTATCAATTTGAACTTGGCTCTTGTGATTATCATTATTTTAACAAATGAAGACATTATCAGCTTCATAAGCATTCAATCAACATTCAATGACATTCACACTATTTGGAAGTAGGTCGACATTGATCATTGATATATTTAACAAGCTCGAAGTTTTTTTTACTTAAGGTATACACTGTCCAAAAAAAAAGAACCGTAATATTTTCAGGGTTCGTGTATGTATGCGAGTCTCTTTATGCCACCATAAATTATCTTATGCACTATACGTACGTACATAACATAATACATGTATGTCCCGCACACACGAGTAGTCTCCGTAAAAATTTTATCGACCGGCAATCGGCATGGCCTAAACTCGGCAAGGGGAAATCATAAATTTTTGATAATTAAGCTTGTTTTTTTCTTTACGTTAGTAAAAAAACAATGAACTGGAGAGAATCAAATACAACTTTATTTTAGTTTTCAAATATATTAGTAATGCAGCGGACTACCGCTGTTGTATTCCGTATTCAATACTTTATTTATTTACCTACCATTTCGTAACAATTAAATATTGGCAGGTCAAATTGATATATTGGTGTTCATCGTCCTATGATATTAAAATGTATTCTTTGTTGTGTATGTAATAGTGTAGGTATCCTCTGTTGGTAGTTCTAAATAAATAAATATTGATTCTTATTTCGACATTCGCGCGTTCAAATCTTTTGTATGGGAGCTTTGTAGGTTATGTAGGTACTTAACTTACTCAATGTTCTATTACTAGAAATCTAGTTTCATCATTATGTCTAGGGATTAATAACCGGCTTATAAATGTTGTAGGTAAATACCTAATACCACTTTTACTAACGATTAACCTTTTAAAATGTCTTACCTGTGCTACAACTGTATACAAATAAAAACAAAACACCGCCGCACCCAGCGATAAAGTCTTTCCGAACATTTTCACACAAATTGTCACCTGCACGATACCAATCAAATTATCATTTCAATAACCCTAATTTCTTAACAATGCAATGATTGATGGAGTCGATAATAACTAATTACAAGAAATTAATCAATCAACAAACAATACAATAAAAACAATTGCTCATTATTTGAACATCGAACAATCGTTGCATATTCACTTCACTATTTCGAAAGAAAAAAAAACAATCTGTTCTAAGTTCGAAAGATAAACAAAATCACAGTAAGAAATTCGTCTAACGTATTCGATTATTCAAATCGATCGATGTTCGAAACGCGCGGCGTTGTGTAGATTTTCCGCGAGACTGACATTTGGCCGGCCGGCTGCGAGCTAGCGATGCGCCCCTACCCCGCCTGTCTCGTCCTTGAACGTACTAACATACTACCTTTTAATAAGTTATCGTAGCTGTAGACAAAGTGTGAAATATTGACTAGTCAAAGCTCGGGAATTGCCTGATTCATGCTATGATTCAGAGAATTCTTGTGTTTAGTTATTCCACTACATATTTAAATAAGACGTAGGCATTTCATCAAGTCAACTGATAGATACCCCTAGATTAATTTATGCGCATCAGATAAAATTGACATCCCACTAAGTAGGGATGAACTTTATAAACAAGCATCAAACATCAAAGTGCTTTATTTCCTTTATCAAATATCAAGTATCAAACTGCTTTATTTCGTTTAGACCTTACAGGACTCTTGGACACGTCACAAAATACAAATTAAGTACATATGTAAAACTAGGAAATAAAGTGACCACTTTGATTTTTTGTTCACTTCAATCTTTTTAAGGTAAAGTAAAGAAGCGAACAAGAAACCTTTACCTTGTTAGAATGTTAGTTTTCGAGTTGGAGCAAAAGTCGTCCCTAGATTTTTTATCGTCAAGATATTATAGAAGAAAAGAAAGAAAGAAGAATCTTTTTTTTCTTCTTATAGCGAGTTTATTCTTAGCGAGTTTGTTCTTATTTCTAGTATTTGTATTATGTATGTCGCTATTTTTAGGGAACCGATTGTTAAGACCTTACAGGACTCTTGAACACGTCACAAAAAACGATGGTCCTCCTAACCCAATTTCACCAGCGGTCAGTCTTAGCGGAGATTAGCCATTTGTGCAGGACATATCATAGTGCACAAGTGTGTGCGAAACACATGCACACTCTTTATTCCCTTGCTCTCATAATCTGATGGGACGGCAAACGGACACGACCTGGGACAGGTCTGGCACAAGAGCAACAGCTAAACGTGCTTTCCAAGGCATGGGGGGTTTTGTACAGTTTTGCGAAATAATGTAAATAATTTCCAGTGAAATAGTTTTGTGAATGATACTTTGAGTTTTCTAATGTCACTGTCAACAGAGAGCGGCGAAAACAGAGTCAACCATAGCCCAGCGGGCGAACGTGGAAGAATGTAATCGAAAATTGAATTAAAAACTTAACTGTAAAACAAGGAAATTGTAAAAGTGTACCTTATCATAAAAGCTATTAGGTATTATTTGATATTTCAACTGATTTATCTAATAATATTAGGTAGGTTTCAAAATGTCAATTATTTCGACTTCAACCGTGACAAATACTTGAATGTATCTTACAAGTTATTTGGCATTAAAGCATCCACGACGCGAAGCGTTAACTCTTGAATAATTTGATTTATTTATGGAACTAGAGTGATTTCGTCAATTCATTTAAATTATGTTACTGATTCCTTGTTTCTGTTTCTCCATATTAATAAATGTCTTAATTTGTTTGATTTACGATTTGTGGAAGGTGAGAACTTTATAATTTTAGTTTTCTAAAACTAAAATTATACATTAAGTCTTAATGATCCCTACGTAAAAACACATTGTTTTGTTTTCCTGCAACATTCCAATAACATGGCTAAGCTCATCGTTCATCTGCTCTTGCTATATTCAAGTGATTTTTATAAAGCTCTGAAATGTTTCCACTAATTGCTCTGATTCCATATTTACAACCAGACGTCACACACGTTGGGGTCAGGGGGTGTCAAATAAGGTGTTGTTGATACGAGTATTATACCCTATGTTAAGGCACATCCCCGACTCACACTAGCGCTGCCACCTATATATTCATATTTTTAACCGACTTCGAAAACGGAAGAGGCGGTTCTATGTTCTATGTCTATGTTGATTGTATATAAGTTTTTTATGTACGATGTTAGTCGATTTCACCGTCAATCATGGACTGACTTTGAAAATTCTTTCGCTATTATTATAGAGAATGATCCCGAAAAAGTCCCGATATGGTTATATAAACATTTAATTTCCGCGGAGGGATTCAAATTCCAAGTCGATTTTTAGTTTTTTAAATACAATCAAATCACGATAGACAAATGAAATGTCAAAAATTCATTGGGTAGTCAGCAGAGGCTACTCATAAGCTTTTTTTAATGCCTCTGTAATAGTTTTATGTTGTATAGTTTAAAGCGTTACCTACCGACACAAACTAGCGCCGCCACCTATTATAATCTTATTATTTCGTTGAACAAAAGAAAGTTTAAAATTGTTATTGGGCAGTGTGTTTTTTGTTTTTTTTTAATACCTCTGTAATATTTTTTTTGTAGTATAGACAGATAAGTTGCCCTTGGTGGCCAACAAACTCAATTTTTCATCTCTGTCTATAGTAAAAAAATATTATTGCTAACGTGCCTAAGTAGGTACTAAGTTGCCTACGGAAGCAACCCTTACCAATTCGTACTCACTAAAAATCAGGAGGACTCATTAAAAGTTTTATGCCGATTTTTGTACAATAGAGACACAAATAGAAAAACGTCCATACACCTTGATAGTGTGTCAGAAGGATGACGTTCACTTCCTTCGTTCTGTGCGTTGATATTATGTGACATATATGTCAGGCCAGGTGTACGGACCATTTAAATGTTACTCATTTACGTGGGAAAATATGCAATTAGAACCAAATCATAATAACTACAGTACTAAGTTTACAGAAAATCGCAAAGTAAAATGAAAGCATAAGGTACACGCCGAGGTCCGAGCCAAAGAAATCAAATCGAATTGGGATACATGAAGTATCTGATAATCTTGGTCTTACCAAGACAAGTGTGAATGTTTGTCGGCTATCTTGTTAAACTTTCGTGCGTGAATATCTTCGGGCACATTGCCACTTACTAGATATTACTAGGTACCAAATCAATTCAGGTGTGGTCGAAGATTTGAATTACAATTCTCTGACTTGGCCCCAAAAGTTTGAGCGGTATGAGGCATTTATTTGATTATCATAAAAATAATTCCAAACTTCGATCCTTAGAGCTCCTTTGGCTCGTATGCGGTTAGTTATTTATATCTTTTAATTTTTTATAAGGTGTACTTCCACAAAGTGCCTGAAGCAAAGCAAAAACCAAATTAAAGCAACAAAGCCGGTGTCAAGGAGAAGCAATCATCGGAGATTGAAAACTCATTAGATAATGCGCTCATCTAAGCCACGGCAAGGCTGATAGCTCCCATCACTGAATGGAATAAACAAATTAAACAAAATGTTTATTATGTAGCCCTCTGACATCAGTTCATTGAGTCGTGCGTGGGTAGTAAAAACAAAACCTACAGTTTTATAGATAGGCTTTAAATAAATCTAATTGATTTTCGTTTAAAATCCTAGATAGTTTTCTTTTCAATTATAAGTAGGACACAGCTTCCCAATTTTCCCTGTGTAAAAGCGTGTACATAATTTAGTTACATCTAGATGGCCCGGGAAACTTTGTTCCGCCTTAGTATCAGAGATGGCGTTACAATACGACAAATGTATGAGAAAACGACTTTCTTCACATTTTTCCCCCTTGTGATTTTTTCATATTTTTCATTAGTTATTCTGCTATTCCGAACGTAGACCAATCCCACAAATCAAAGATCATCAAAATCGGTCTAACCGGTTTATGAGTTATAAATGGTGTAACTAACACGACTTTTTTTATGTAAACAGATTATGCAGTTTGATTTATCTAACATATCCAAGAGTCCTGTAAGGCCTAAAGGAAATAGAGCACTTTGACTTTTGATCTTTAGTAAGGAGCACGACAACACGCGTGTTTCCTACATATTGACCTTCCGCGAGTTAATTTAATACTATAGATGGAGTTGGTAGTTAGTAAACTTAGTAAGTATAAGTCTTACAAACTATGCCGAGCTCTGAAATGTGGTCTCTACAATCGATCAATCGACAAAATGATCGAGTTGCTAAAACTAACATTCAAATCGATAAGAGATCCGTATCAAATCGATAAGCATCGAATGGATTACAAATGCTTACACGGTCCAGTGAATGTGAATCGTTTTTGACTAGATACTTACGTGGCTTTGCTCGCATAACATTGAAAATCTTGTAACATAGGCTGGCTTATTTTACTTACATTAGAGGCATTTGACAGGAAGGCGGCAAAAATGATAAAAGATGGAGGCCTATGATCATGTGACCCACTGCATGGCTAGATAAAGGTATCCTGTATTTCCTCGGTGTCCTCTATTTCCACCTGCCGACATCGGTGATCACGGTCCACCTAAACCCCCATATATGACATTTTTAATTGATCAAGGCAAGCCTTTGTAGTTTTTATTAGGCAGGTACGCTTTAGGTTAGTAGGCTCTGTAACCGCCATATAATTTACTTTGGTTATGGTCTGTTGATAATAAACTCAAATTACTTAGATTTGCGTAGGTTTTGATGAAACTTGTTTTTAATTTATTACCCAGAAACAAAGAGTGACTAATGTTTACTATCGTCGCAGTTTAAATGTCTATCCTTTTAAAACAATGCTTAAAAACATTAATTTATAAATCGTCCACACGTTCCTATTATAAAATTCTTAGAAAACATTCCTTCAAGTCAACAATGACGAATTTAGCGATGGAAAATTTGTTTGGGGAATAGGTAAATTGCCTAAAAATTATGACATGTTTGTATAGCCTTTTTATCTTTATTTGCTTCTCTACTAGTCCAAAGTAAACTGACCTTAAGTGGCGCCAAAGGAACGTTTAGTCATGAGAAAAAAAACACAAGAGAAGCAGTTACAAAACCAATGCTACGATGGTATCTTAGCTAAATACCACTTACACAAGTTTTGCCAGCTAATCATCGCTTTGGCTTCCCGCGGGCGCGATGGCAGATACTGTCAGCGAGTGGGGAAATGATTGAGATGTTAGCATGAATGGTCATGATATGTGGTAAGTAATCGCGCCGTGCACCAGTAGGATTGACGATGTTGAAGCTGAACTACGCGAACTTGACGCATTTTTTATAATCCTTCCTTCAGGACCTGAAAGGACCTGGAGAATTTATAGACAATACGATAATGGTTTCTCTTGTCTATTGACAATAGAGCAAAGTGATATTTTACAGTTTTATAGAAAACATCAATATCTACAAAAAAATCCTGAACACTATTAAAAGCGCATTATTGACTCATAAAGATCACCCACGAAGAATGATGAAGACCATTGACTACGACTAACAGACTGGAAGAGATTGCTCATGGTGATAAGGCTGTTTATTGTACTTCCTCGATTCTCAGCATGCTCATTATTGTATTTTTATTAGTGTGGTACAATAAAGAGTTACCTATTATCTATCTAACAGTCAACTGCCCCAAGTGCCACCGGATTGACGAAATAGACGCCAATTGCCGCCAACTCGACGCCTCTAGCGAACAATAAGGCACAACTCAGAAGAAACGAGATATTTGGAGAAGCTTTGTGTCGGAGCTCAAGTGTGGTACTTGACCTCCGAGGGAGTGTTGGGTCGCTAACCACAGAAGTAGGTAATTCAAATTAAGTGAGTGCTAACTAAATGTTTGCTTTGTTAGAATTGAAGGTGAAAGAGTACATTCATTCTGGCAAAATCAGTCGAAAAACAAAGGCAATTTCTATCACCGGAAAGATATGCCACACGTCTGTCTGTCCGTCTGTCGGTCTGCAACAATGCATTGCGATACAATTTATCGGCTCATTCGAGGTGTTT
The DNA here is from genome assembly GCA_947086465.1 of Eupithecia exiguata. Classification (NCBI taxonomy): domain Eukaryota; kingdom Metazoa; phylum Arthropoda; class Insecta; order Lepidoptera; family Geometridae; genus Eupithecia; species Eupithecia exiguata. The sequence continues at coordinate 12,782,541 of OX352236.1, forward strand.
GCGAAATTACACCCGTTCCTACTTACATGTTTCGGAAGATTATGTCGGTAAAGTTGAATCAGAGACACGGATTTTTAACCCCATTTTAAACACATTTGTCATTTATTTATCTAAAACTAGATATAAATGGAGTCGACCGCTTATCCTTTATTGTTTTTTTTTATATTTTTATCCGCCTTCTGGTAATATTGTAGAGCTTACAACTTAGAGAAATTAGAAATAAAATGTTAGCAGGTTCGATACAAAATAATGAGATTAACTTACTTTGGAAATAGATCGACTATGAAAATAGGAAGCACGTGATTGAAGTCATATTGTGTGCGAGATGAATCAGCCTAAAAGTCCTGCGTTGGTGGAGTGGTCAGCTTGACAGTACCATAAAAGGGCCGCGCGTTATAACCGGGTCCCTCTGGTCGGGTCATGCCTCTACTTATGATTATAATGATACTAGATGCTGCCTGCGGCTTCTTTCGTTCTTTCCCGGATTAAAAAGCAGCTTATCTCCGTCACCGGGATACCATCTACCTCTCTATCAAATTTTATTGAGATCTGTTCAGCCGTTTAGGCGTGAAAAGGTAATAGTTAGACAGAGTTACTTTGTTTATATATTAGTATCGTTAACACCAAAAACAGTGAGTGACCTGATTAACTTCAATTTCAAATGTGAGGATTTTTCATACTTTTGAAGGAGCTACTGAGATTTTTTTTCATAATATTTTCATTTCGATGCACTGCACAGCAACAATAAATAAATAATGCTGGACAAGTCAACCGGTACATATGAATGTGGTGGATAACTCATATATGTACATATAACTTGATCGAGTTTTCTTTTGTTTCTCGATCGGGGAACTCAGACGTAGATGGTGCGGAACTCGGACCTATGTATATGGTGCGGAGCCACCTTTTTATTCATAGAATGACTCAATGAGATAAATACATTTCGATCGACATCACGCCTGCCTTGTCATATCTCCAACAATCCGTAGGTGTCAAAGCCCAAAGCATTTATTGCCAAGTGACATTAAGGACACACGCTCACTTCGAGAGTCCTCCAGCGGACAGAGGATCAGTGGGTCAATTTGGCCCGATTCAGTTGTGACCTTTTGTCACGTGGGCTAGGCACCCACGAGCTTCTCGCAATGGCTAAGGGATATGACGTTTAGTGCTTCTAGTGCAGTACTTCAGTGTTCCAGTGCTTGAAAATATTATTGCTATATATTGATTTGAGATTTCGCAGCTTAATTTTAAGATTAGTTCTGGTCTAGCGAAGAAAAAATATATTAGACACAATGTTATTTATTAGATGACTACGATAGGTGGCCTATTTCCTTAATACTTACCTATCCCACGGATGCGTCAAAAATATTGGCATGTCATCCAATCCTACTGATACAACCCAGTAGCTATGGCTATCGTCTCACGATGAATAATAATTAATAATAAGCTTTATTGCAGGAAAGATGGATATACATTATGTACAATAGATGGGTAATTAAAAGTTTTGGTTTAAAGAGGTTCTTAAAAACAAACTAAGTAGTATCCTCTTCTGCAATTGGCGGTCTTATCCCTTACAGGGATTTCTACCAGACGACCACTATGAGCTAGCTAGGCTTACATCCAATGAATATCATACTAGGTAACGAGCTTGGCCAAACACTAGCATTTGGTCTGAGACTCTCAATTTCTTTCTTAGAATTTTATCCAATGTTAAATTTACACTTCGAAAAGATCTCAAGTAAGTAAGTAGTATTATTGCTCCAATTTAAACAATTCCAAGTGTAGCAGGTATCTTCAAACAAAGGATAACGCAATCGCCTCCAAAACAACGGAAAGTAGTCTGAGTACAAGCACAAGGGTGAGTAAAAGTTAGACTCAACGCAAGCTTCACAACTTTTTGAACACATTTTAAAGTTGCCACTAAGATTGCCCTCGTGGGTGTAGTATCCAAACGGTAAGCGCGGCCAATTAGGAGTTGCATCACATTCAGTTAAATTTTCTGTAAACTCAACGGCAGTTATCGGAAAATTTTCCTCATTGTAATTTCTATACCCCGGACGGATTTAGTTTACAAAAGTTTGTAAATTCCAGGTACTACGGAAGATCTCCCATACGAGTCAATGCTGGTCTTGGACATTTCTCGTACCTGGAATTGTTTTAAACGGATATTACTTTTTATTTGTTGAGGTAAATGTGGGTACACTGATACATTACGATTTGTTAAGATCAAATAATAGAATTAAATTAAAACTAGTATTTACAATTGAAACAATTGACCTAACTGCAGACTGTTGCCAACAATCTACAAGTAGCTCAACTGAAAACAATCAAACACGCGGTTGGTTCAAGGTCAGTAGCCTATGCCCAGCTCGGGTCAGGGTGGACATTCGTGGGCTGAAATGTGTTCCTTAATTTCAACTCAGGGCTCTGTTTTTTTAATGGCCAACCAGTGTGGGCCGTATGCGTCCTAGCTTATACACCGACCCATCTCTGGTTGGCTCACATCCGCGCCGTCCGACGACGCCGCCGCCGCCGCTGCAGTGAAACAATTAAGCGCTTGCGCAACTCCTTGACAATAACAGCGAGTGGACACACGACGCAGGTTTTAAGGACAAAAAATAAAGTAAGAAGACTGAGCTGAGTAGTTTTGTATTATTGTATTTGTACCTACTAAAATACGAAAAGCAATTAAATGTTATCCCAAAAAAATTGATTTTGCCGGTACTTGATCCCGCAACCTTCTGGGAATGTTCTAACCAACTAAGCTACGAAATCAAGTGAGAGTACGAGTGGGTAGGGGGGTCTTACGCACTCTATTATCAAAAACCCTGAATTCCTTTCCCTAATAATAATACCCTTTCCCTCCATGTGGCATGTCCGTGGGACGCCCTGTATATATGCATGATATAAAAACATTTTCCGAACTGCTGGACGACAGCGAGGGAGCGGATACCAGATACATCTAGCAGTGAACATAATTGTTTTGGGTGAGATCATAATCTAAGTCGATTATGTAATGGTTTTTCTGTGACCAGAAAATAATCATCACATAAATCACAGCATAGGCAACTTCAGAAAATACTCCAGTAAAACGATAAATGATGGTCACCGACTTACCAGTGGCTAACTACCCTTGAACCAACAGCGCGGCGTCTCAAACGAATTACATCCGACTGTTCATTGGGTCAATTCATTAGGTAGCCTAGCGTCATGTACCATTGTACCCACATTTACCCTAACAATGCAAGGTGGAGGATTGACCTACTCTGGTGCTAAATGAGGTATAATGTAGATGGAAGCTTAGAACAATGACGTTAACCTTTTACATTAATTTGTGGTAGAAATTAATTGAATGGTCTAGGTGTGGTGGGAGTTCCACTTTATTACCCACTTTATGAACCTACCTAAGTCCTAACGCTAGCTTATGGATGAATGCCGTGCATGAATTAATTAATTGAAACCTTTAGTGTATTAGAAATTTACATTAGTAAAAATCTTATACGTATCTAAATATAACTAAACATAGTACAAAAAGTGGTATCTTGATTAAACTATCCTTAAAGTGGTAACTGGATAAAACATTTTCTGTAGAACTCAGGGATATAGGTAGCTATCAAATATTTTTCCAATTCGCGTCAGTAGTATGGAGAATAAAACCTCTTATATCCAAACTTTCAAATTTTACCTCTTTAGTATTACCTACTTAGAAGAGATATAGACGATAAAAAGTTTGAGTTGGAATGGAATCTGCTACGGCTCTGTAAAATTACAACCATGCAAATGCAGCATAGGTATCTACTACCTTCTTATTATCTGGCTGTGAATGATGCTTAATGATAACTTAAGCTTCGGATAAGCCTTCTGTATCAACAGAGATTTCTCGGAAAATCAATTTAAATTCATTGAAACCTTAATTTGAATCATCGTCATCATAAAAAGCGCAATTGCCTCGGATGCTCGTATCACAGTGATTACTGATTATCTACGAACAAAAACTAACACAAATACCGATTGTTAATACCCATTACTGTGCTGTAATTGAAAGATTATAGTCCATTGCGAGGTCGTGTGCGAATAAATATTAGTTTTTGTTGATTTCGGGCGCCATTTCGTAATGGCTATGGGAACTGCATGGATTAATTCGGTCAAGATGGGCCGAGCAATAGAGAATCGGTATCAAACACAAGGTTCATTGCGAAATGTGATGAATCTTGGAGTTCTTATTCATGAGTAGGTAGAAATAGGTAGTTTTTTTTATAACAAGTGTTGAATTGAGATGAGATGAGTTTTTGAAGGTATACTTTGATTACTTTTTGCGTTTTGGTTACCCACTTTTTGCATTCTTCCTATAGATAGAACCGCAAGGTTCTACAAGAAGAGAATCCAACAAAGAGAACCGAAATGAATCTCATAAGTTCTTGCCTAGGTAATTCTGTGGTTTCAGTAAACATACCACCTAGCACATAGGTTACCCATTGAAACCTGAATTCTAGGTCTTATAGACGACAGGTACTAGTTCGTCAGAGCCATGAATGAGACATTTCCTAACCTGTACCCGCTCTCGTAACCACTCCCACGCCAACAAAGCCTTTTGTAACATTTACGTGTATACGTGTTTAGCAATTAATTCGATGCACATGATCATGTGGGAAATATTCATTATGTAAGTGTGGTCAGCTGAGCTAATCTGCTATCGTTTGCTAATATGTTAAGTAGGTATGTATTTTAGAATGGTCTGACTTTAACCCCAAGAAACAAAAGAGGACGCGAGACGAAGCGATTGCAATCTGTTTATTTTGATTTGAAAGATGTTTTTTTACGAGTAGAGTGTTAAATCACATTGCATCGACAGCCCTTACCTGTTCACTGCTGAACATAGGTCTCAAAACTCTCTCTTTCGATCTAAAAGGCATCTCCTGTAGCCAACTCTTCATTTGCGCTTATTTCGTTGCACACAGTCGTCGCATGCCTACACTCACAATGAACGGATGATATCTATTTTCCTACAAAGTCTTTCAAGCAACTCAAACCCCTAATCTCAAGTCATAAAATCTCAAACAACACCCAGTGATCTGGCGAACAATGGTTAAAGCATACCAACTAATCTAAGCCGAAGAATGAGAGTAGAAGAATGTAAGTATAACCTGCGCCCATTCAGAATGGGGTGGGGCTTTTTCGAACCAAAGCATGCCCAAAGTACCAGGAGAGAAGAAGTTGACTGGAGATACAGAGTTCATTAGGGATTTACTGGTAAAATCTATCTAGTTCCTTCATGTTTATGCTAACCTGGTAGTTACTAAATTTTGTGCTGTTAAATGGTACTTGGACCGCACTATGTTGTTGGTAGGGGTTTAGTCCCAACCTACCACCGGCCGGTAGCGTCTGCAAAGTCTCGTCTATGCCCTTTTTTGAATGAAAATTATTGTTCAGAACATTTTGCTAACGCAGCAAGGTAGCGGAGGTCTGTCAATTTCCATTTTCGGTAATTTTTAGATCCTTTTATTCTGACGAGGTCCCATCCTATTCTAGGAGCGCGCGAATTATAGGCAGTCTATCTGAAAGACTGGGTCGCTGATTGTAGCCTCTACTATCTGTTGGTTGATAGTAGGTGTGAATATCTTATCAAGATCGCGCGTGGGAACTAGGATTTACGACTGATATGTTTTTTGGCAGTTCGTAAAATTAGTATTGTCAATTCTGCTTAGTTTTAATGTGATCACGTCTTACAAACACTCAAAGACACTATTGGCTACATCTAAAATGCATATCAATCAATAAAATACAAAGTCATTTTGGATGTTGGTTACTTCTAACTCCAAAATTGTGGTTTTTTTTCAGTTAGGTCGCAAAAACTATTGTGACGTAGATTTTTTCAGGCTATTTATGCAGGATAATGATAATGTAAACGAAGTCGCGGACAGAAACTAGTAACAAATAAACTGTATAACACTGATCAAAAATCAAATCTTTGATATTTTACGCGTAATCAACTTTTTACGCGTTAAGTTGTACCTTTTTGCTCCGTGTTTCGTTGACAATGCCAACATTGTCTCGCAGGTCACTTTTACCGACGTACATGCGCTGGCGCAGGTCAAGGGCGTGTCGGGTCACGGGACACGGCTTCATTGTCAAGTGATAATCTATTGATGACAGGCCATTGATTGACAGGTACAATGGTTTATTAAATCATTACTCAATATAAAAATGTCAATTCTAAGCGTTTTGCAGTGGCTATAAGAGTCTACACCTAATCACCATGGTGGATAGTACATGATGATGTGGAGGCCTACTCACTCCCACCCACTGCTGGGAGTAGGCAACTTCTCCAATATGTGCTATGGTCTTGGGCTAATCGCATAAAGATATTGTGAATCGAAAGATTGTCACAGGTCAGAAGATGTAGTATCGTACCGCTACCACACCGCACAAACATCGACTTCAACCTTGATATGTAACTCATAACATATTGTATAGATACGCATTTTTTATTTACGGATTTAAAAATTAAAGACAATTCGTGGGCCACTTTGAAGCACCACGCTTGAAGCTTGCGGGAAGCTATTTTATCACTGTATATTGCGTCTAAGGAAACGAGTTTAAGTCCATATTTGAATGCACATTGTTGTGCTATGTGGTAGCGGTATTGAATGAATATGCGCACAGTAGTACTATATAGTTATTTCATATCTAAATGATTCGCTTTGACCACGGCAGGTTAAAAGAGACCATTACTTTATTAATGTTTAAAAAAAATACCTCACTATCTACTTATTTACGCATTTTATACCTACATTATGTTTGTTTATTTATATTACGAGTCTACTTTGATTTGATGGAACTACGTACAATTAATTATGATTATGTTATGATTACATGAAGCACGTAAATAAGAACCTGTAAGTAAATAGTCGTGTTACATAGTTTACAACGATGGACTGGTAATTGAAGACGCTCCACGCAGGTCACATGCCACCATAGTTGCCGACATTATGTGTGTTTATAATAATTTATTATGTTTTCCTACATAATACAATGTAAGTTGAGATATCTAGGTACTATTATTTTTTGAACAGACTCAAATTACAAGTTACCTACCTTCAACACATCACAATGACAATGTCTTACATTATAAGCCTAAAATAGGGTAGTTTCCTGGGTAAAAAAATATTATTCTATGTAGTCTGTTGGCTAGAAATTTAAAAAATATTAGAAACGTTTTTTTTATTTTGTCGAAAAAAATACTGATAAAGTTCGCCAAAGTTTGGGGACTCGTGACGTCACGCACGCGGAACTTATCTCTATAAGACAGATAGAGATAAGTGCATTATTTGTTTAATTGACAAAGTAGAAATGTTCAATATCTGCTGATAATCTATCTGACGGACTAATTATATTTTTTTAGGAAACTAGCCTATTTCGGAACCAGTAGAGACTTTTGGAAAAGTGTTTTTTTGGAATTCCATAACATAAAAAAAATGAGACAATGTACTTATCTAATCGTTCTACCATACCGCGAACAAAATTTTCAAATACGTAGGTACATTAAGAGTCGATGATACCTTAAATAGCTTAACGTCAAGGATCATAAAATATCTTCCATAATTATGAGAATTTACTTTGAGATTAATATTATGTTATAGTTCAGGATTGATGCTATAACGTTAGTCTTTCGAAAACACGGTTACATTTTCTTTATAGAAAAAAAAACAAAGTTCGCTCTAAACTGTAAAATAAATCGTCGCCGTTCAATAAATACTTTAAAATAAACCTTGATACTTTGTACAGTAAACAAACAGAATATAAATACGGTGTATTTTTTTCAAAATTACTATTATTTTAATAGTTAAATAACAAAAACTTGTTTTTTGCACTTATGCCGCTCTGCTCTGTTCCCGCTCCTATGAATATGAAATTCTTTTCATAAAATGGCATCATAGGGTACGCCCTTAAAATGCAAGCAAAAAACTTTTAGTTTTGAAGAACGTTTTATTTCTCATACAAACCACTAAAACAGTTAATTTACAATGAGATAATTAAGTTTAAATAGACTTACAAAATTAAATGTGTGTAATAATAAAATAATAAAAAACGTTGATAGTGTCAGTATGTTTTAAGGCTCAAATTATATTTATTATTAAAACTCTTTATTCTTAGCCCTTATTCACCTTGAAATAGATTCCGCAGGATCTTCTTATGCGAGGGCACGGCCACAAAAACTAACCTACAAGCCCTGACACTAAATACCTTCATTACAACAAATATGCAGAAGCAAGATCGTACTGCATTAATTTAACTAAACTATAGTAATATGAGGTTACATAATGTACATAGCACCAACCTATGGTCATTAATGTATTTCTCTAGATGCTAATAGAATAATAAGCCTTCCACGTTAACTGCTGATTTGTGCATGAAAATGTCTTGATTGATTTATTTATTACAATTACTTATTTATGACGTACATAAACATATATAAAAATAATAACATTGAAAATAAAAGCATTTAAGCGTATGGTAAATGTTGTTTTGTTTGTTGCGTTCTAACTACAATAATCATAAAAAGCGTAATTATAAGAAAACTGTCATATTTATTGATTCAATGGCTGTTTCTTGTGGCTAATCTATTTGCCCTTGGACATATGGCATACATTCCAATAAAAAAAATCCCAAAAAATCAAGATCCCTTTATTGATTTTTTTAATCAATCTTATTTTCATGGTTAAATAATTCATTATTTTACGCTTACAAGATATCGCTCACGACATTTAGCATCTCAACGACGATGGAGACCTCGTAATGCAATTAAATTTGAAACCAATAAAACATTTTAAATGTTATTGTTGTAGTATGTAAATATTGTGGTGGGCGTGAGTTGTAAAGTTCTTTGTTAATTTTATTGCTGTAAAGGCTGAAAATAAAGTGATGAGAGACCTCTGTAGTAAGTTATATAGCAGAGAAACATAATCGGTCCGTTTGTCTGTTTTATGCTCATTTACCGACTATAAGAAGTTTAGGTAGAGCAAATAGAGAAGCCAAGAAAAGCAGACCGCACCATGAGATAGTAATAAGAGAGAGACTTAGGTATAGAAAGCTTTATTCGACTGCTTCCAGCAGCTAGTCTTATTAAATTTTGCGTCTGTGTTATCGTGTACGCTATCTGAGTATGGTCGTCTCTGCAAGTAATAAGACCGTCATTTGCAGGTTACGGTAGTTAGCTAGTTTTTAAGAAAAGTAGGTATAAGTGGGGAAAAAATCAATAAACACTCTTTTTTTATTTGATAGTACATAATCTATAGTTGAGACTGGTCAATGAGCTTATTTTGAAAGCCGAAAGAAATAAACGTATGCAATTCATTTCTGATTTCCTTACTGTAACTTGTACAACTTTTCTGCAATACAGTTTATTTAATCTAGTCTATTTTCTCATGTCGCCTACTAACTCTCCACTAGGTACCTACAAAAGCGAGTCTATTTTTTTTTACAACAACAGTCAGGGGATCACACTGTCGGGGGCTCCTTATGTAGAATCGAAATTCCGCATAGACTTATCTGACATTGAAAATAGAGGTTGTTTATAGTTCCGTGAAAATTATATTCCTTCCTATTAAAGCCATGTGTGGTTTACTCGTAATTGAGGAATTTTTAAGCTTCATCAAAGAATAGTTATTTAACTCGGTTCATTAAACAAACCACTTCCTTCAGAGGTTTCCTTGAAGATGGTCATTATATTGATATTACGCCGATTATGCATATTATGGAACTTATTTGGGTTAATGTTGTAATGAGGCTGGTTTGGGTACTTTTGGATCGGTTTGTGCATCCGCTGTGGACCTTGGCAAGACCTCGACTCGGGTGTTAGTGTGCCTACGTCATACCTACTTCCTACATGTACCACTCGTCTGCCAATTTGTAATCCATGAATGTGTGTGTACATCATATTTATTCAAGTGTTAATTACTGCAAGTGCCTTGACATACCTTTTTTTCTGGATAATTTACGAGTACCTAATATAATAGGTCCTTTCATAACCATTTCTGATTATATTGTGTGAATTGTCCACAACTATTTATTTATTAATTATTTTATTTATTATTCCATAACTGTTGATGAATTAAAAATGCAATGCGACCCATTCAGTAGACTTGTTGTGACAACATTACATTATAATGTATACTAATTATACTTATTTTTCTAATTATTTTCAGTTTGCTGTTTTATTTGCAACTAGCTTCTGTCCGCGGCATTACTTGCGCTTGTCCGTGATGATACGTTACACAGATCGGGTCACTGTGTTAAACTATAATTTTTATACTTTTTTCAATACTTCTTCATGGAAAAACCATCTAGAATAATCATCGTATATACTCTGTTGGCTCTGTTAATATAGACTCTATTAATGAAGCTTTCGTAAGTCCTCATATTTTACGAGTCGACAGATTCGCATCTCTCTCTGTAAAAAGTAAGTGTGTCTATGAAATACCTAATTGTGTCTTCATTCACTCACCTGTCAACAAGAAGGAAAGTTTAAAGTCCTGCATATGCCCATAATTATTAAATAAATCCATGGGCGGGGTATAGTTAGTCTCTGCACATGTTAGTGTTCTTTTTTTCATAAGGCCTGACCTGCTGATACCTAAATATCAATATACCTACTCACTAATGACGCAGTGATTAGGCAAAGACCTGTCAAATCAGCAAAATCACTCAACCATCATTTACAAAGTCCACAAGACCCCAATAGCACCGCCAGAGGGCGTGCTTGGCATTTGTATGAACTCGTTTCGATAACTCGTGGCATCGTGAGGCGCCCGCCCAGATTGTAATGCGAGAGGCTGAACCGAGGGGATTTCTTGTCTTCTTATACCCTAGCCAGCTAGATATCTATTTAGGTAACTAGGTTCGGTCCTTAAGTTTGAGTTTGGGAGCGAAAGTTGCGGAATATTTTGATAGATAGGATGACAGGGCAAATTGGTTCTGAAAGACAAGGGCCCTATAAGTAGAGGAAAATGTTCATGGGTAGGGATTCAATTTTTCATGAGGTCATTGTGCGGTTTATATGTAAATCGTACAGTCATGTAAGGTCATCGTAAAAGTAATTTATGTACCTTTTTGATTTACTGAAAGGAAATTTCCTACAGGGAAAACCAACAAATAAATTAAACTAACAATATTCAATGTACATTGTTTAAAATCAACTGTTTTACGAAAACACAACTCGCCTCGAGGGTAATATACACATCCATGCATTGACCTGAGTTTGTGATGCAAACCATCGATGGCGGAGTGTTTAGGGGTTGGCCCTCCTTTGGGGAAGCCGAACTAAGTAAAACCACCCAATAAACAATTAAAAATCACCTGCTTCAATAAACAAACGTTGAAGTTGAAAATCAACTTCTTAGATCATGACAAAACACAACCAAAAAGGTTTGATCCATCAATGGCAATGCTGCAGATGCTGGTCTGTGATGGATCGATCAGCCTAGGCGTATAACTGAATTCTTGGGACGTCAATTTTCTAGGCGTCCAACTAAAAGACGGTAATACCCATTCGTCGGCCATCATCGTAAAATAAATTGAACTCCGTTCCAGCATAGGGCCTGCTCGTAGCTCTGTAAACGAGATAGATTCAGACAATCAGTCAGTAGCGTTTGTTCAAGTGTGAATTGCAACATCGCATTCCTTAGTTAGATAGATTGAACTCAAATCAAATCACTGTCTACTGCAGCCTTCGTCCTGACGTGCCATTGTTCGAGGAACCATCAGCTTTTAAATTTAAAGTGTCTTCTGTCTTAGGAACCTTGGGGTTATCAAACAATTCATCATTGTGGAATATGACAGTGGAAATATAAAATATATCCATAAAAGTTATATTGACTTGAAAAATAACAATCAAACCGCAACTATCGTATTATTTAATTTTTTCAGGTAACTTTTTAAAATGTGTGCAACAGTGCTGAAACGTGTTTCACAATGAAAGCTGGGGTGTGGAGTGTAGGTACTTATATCATTCTATTCATTTATTTAAAACTTTATTGCACTAAGGTGCAAAGTGTGGTCTTAACGCCGAGAAGTTTTGTACCTGCCAACCATAGACTAAACAGGGAATTAGGGATACTACGCTGCCAACATTTTTTTATGTAGGTAACTAATGTTTTGATATTCACATATATGCCAGTACTGCGGCGAGATATGAGGATCTACTTATTTATAATACCACTTGTATAATTTACCATGTCCGATTTGAATAAACTATTTGATTTGATTTGAACAAAAACGCATGTTTTTCACAGAGTGTTTCGGTTCTTACATTTGTTTTACAAATATAGATAACTATAATAATTTAAATTCTTTATTAATTCTATCTTATAATAAACTAGCAGCACCTCGCGGTTTCACCCGCGTAGTTCCCGTTCCCGTAGGAATTTCGGGATAAAAAGTAGCCTATGTCCTGTCCTATTCCAGACTATAATCTATCTCTGTGCCAAATTTCATCCAGATCCGTTCAGCCGTTCTGGCGTGATAAAGGAACAAACATCCATCCATCCATCTATCTATCCATCCATCCATCCATCTAAACTTTCACGTTTATAATATTAGTGAGATATATGAATATAAAATGCCATAGAATATGTCTATGGCAACTAAATTCAAATCCAAAAAAGTTAATTAAGTATTTCAGGTGCGTATTTGGAAAACAGATTTACCCGCTTCCGTTTTCCGCCGAAAACGCAAGTTTACTGCATAAATTATTTGTGGACTTGGTTAATTAACAATGTTTACCTACTAATAGGTACATAGGCACTAGGCAGGTACTAAACTGCCTTTCAATCTAATCGAAAGCACCATCCATCACAACAGCTATTAGCTAACTCATTTATGTTCCTCGGAATGCATGAGTCAGGCCCTGATGATGAGCTCCCAATCGTCGGTATTGTCTCCGCGTCAGAGCGAGGTCAGTACCGTGGCCAGAGGTCACTGCGGTAATGATACGGGATTCAGGTACTGATTGACAGCTGAGAATGCCACAGGTAATATATTTGTTAAGCTGAACGCAGACCTTTCCATTATAATAGAGGCATGCATGCATAGTCAGCAAGAATTGGAATAATCATTTGTTTAATTTATTTACTTCGGCTCTCGGTGCTGAGGAGAGGTGCACACCTGGTATTAATGACACTAATACCAGCATATTAATACTAGGTCATCGTCGAGCTATACCAGGAGTCCATTGTTGCTTTAGTCGAACTTTATTGGTCAAATAAGAGCAAGTGCCTCTTCATAGGTACGGTACGAGTAGATACTCCACTGGCAAGGCACGGAACAATGCAACGTACTTAATTTATAGAGCATTTATAATCATCGATGTCATTCTATAACTTTATACCACTTATCCGTCATGGTCGATAGAAGTATAGACGTCAGTTAGTCTGTGGGAAGTACTGTACTCAAATGAACCTGAAAAGCAAAGTAAAATTATTTCTTGCGCATTCTTGCACTGCGCTAGTGTAAAGGCAGCTTTATGCGTGCGCATCTGGATATGGAGCTAAGCTGCGCGCACGCATGCTTGAAGCTAGCTGCTTGATTAATGGAGGACTATTGTGGTTCTGCAAGGAGAGTTTGTTTATTCCTAAAATGGCTTCATTTATCTTTTCATGAGGTTAAATAGTTTGCAACTATCTAAACCTCACCATCTGATTACACTCTTGCTGACAGAAGCAGATGACAGAGAATCAGTGTCAGTTTTAGGTAGGTTCAATTTGAACGTGACTGTGTCAACACATGTCACAAAATGTCATTTGAGAATGTAATTGTATAAGTATTATTTTGAGAACAAAGACAACACTAACACATTCCAAATTTGAAAATCGACAATGTTCTTTGCTACTGTTTGGTACCAAGGCAGGTAAAATTGAAACATATATTTTCTAGGTTAGACCAGTAAATCAAGTGACCCGCATAAAATTCTACTAACTCACAAATTCCTCTCGATCTTCAACTAATAAATTCCGTTTGGACAATAAAAAAAGATGTGATAAATTTAATCGATTGCCAAAACGCCCACACTATTGTCTATTTCAAAATAGCTAGCTGCAGAAGTGCTTGCTCTGTTAGTTCGTGTTAGAGTGGCCTGTCATACAGCAGTCACTTCAAGTTCCACGTAAATGTCAAAGTAGTCACATTGTACTCTAGACGCAGTCCGAGACAGACCCATAAAAACAATGGGTCTGCATATTTCTTTCGAAAGGAGAACTGCACTACTGAAGGAGATGTAATCAAATGAATTACCTAAATGCTTAGGTAACATTGCACGTTTCGATTTGGAGACGCTTGTTATGTTATAGTTTTGCATGAATAAATTATTATTATTCTACAATTTGTGGCTAAATTATCGGTTTGGGAAGTAGGTAAATACCTACACAAAGCGTAAATTAATAAAATATTAGTACGTATAGCAAGTATCGCGTGATGTGTCAAATAATTTAACCATGGTCAAATGCAAGAGCACGAGACTTAACTACAATAAAAACAAGTACATATTTGGTTTAAAAATTGTAACCAAACATACGGAAATCCAACATTCCTAAATAATTGTGGACCTTATGATTTATTTCCTTGTATTTTTCTAAAAAAACCGAAGGTTTATTCTTCAAAGTCTAATACAAATGTACAAAGCTTCGTATGAATAAGTTATTGTGTTGCATAATTAACACCTCCGAATACAATGACCAACCTACGATTACTATCAATCAATAATAATAAAATTAATCAAATAACTATTCATAATACCCAAAAATGGGTTAGAATTAAATTACATTTATTTACTTTAATTACATAACATTTCGTCATATCATCGTTACCAGGTGCAGCAGCAGAAGATTTCAGTTATGCAGGTACAAAAGGTTACGCGTTAGTAGGAATGCACCCTACCATCCATATCCTAACTAACTTGAACGAAATTGGGTCACAATAACAGTGATATTCGAATTCCTTCTTTCTGGTATATATGACGCTCTGTAACAGAAGCGAATAAGCATGAATGGCATCCTAACACACCTACTACAAAATATCGTCCAAATCTACATGGAATCTTGGTCACCTTGCGACTAGTAGGTAGGTAGATACACTACATAACAAGCTCGTGGGCGTTGGCCAAATGTGCAATAATTTACAAATTTATGTGATGTTTTCATCCTGTTTCGATTCTAGCTAGGTACTTGTGTTTTATATGAACACTAGCGGCCCGCCCCGGCTTCGCACGGGTAGATATACATTTTAACACTCTTGGCAGACTTCCCAAGCTTAGAACACTCGATGAAGTCTTCTTTTGACAAAATAAAAAATCTAAATCATCCGCAACAACATACAGATACATAGATCCACCCGTCAAACTTATAACAACCATATTGTGTGTCAGGCCGAATAAAAATAATATATTATAAAAATATACTTTAGCGCTAGCTATATCTCGAGAAGAACCGACAACCACTGGAGTAAACGTATTCTTGAGTGGAGACCGCGACTCGGCAAACGTAGTGTAGGGTGCCCTCCGACCAAAATCGGTCCAGTAGTTTCGGAGCCTATTCCCGTCAAACAAACAAATAAACAAATCTTAGTAAAGATTTAATTTTGTTGTTTGAACGACAACCAGTAGGCCTAATTTCTGTCACCGTAGGTATTGTGGTATTTTTATATGGAGCTGTTAATTTTTATAAACGAGTTGCAAACAATTTTCGCAACATTTGGTACTACATTTCCTATCAGTACATCGCTCATCACAACAGTTTCATTGAGAGCGCGTTGAAGTCTTTTGTATAGGAAAAGATACTAAATAATTAAAATTATTTTACACTTGGTATTTACTGTTCAAAAAATTAAAAAAAAATGCAATTTTACTGTAAAGTATTACATAGAGAAACAATAAATTTTATTTATCTAGGATTATCCTGCAACTTTATCATGTGGAATAATATAATCCGTCCGGTTTTATTCATGATGGATAATTTTACAACCGATTAGTTAGGTGAAGGTACTTACTGGTACCTACGTGTTTTTTACCAGTTTTATTTCGCTTACTTGTGTTATAAGTTTTATTTGTGCTGTGCTTACGAAAAGTATGTAGGTACTTGTGGAAGATGTGGATATGAGGCAAAGCAAATGAAGGAATCTGTTATCTTATCATCATAGTCCATTATCTTTGTCTGAATAAAGTCACGGGTCTCGTATGGGACCATTCCAAAAATTATTTCCTAGATAAACCTTTAGATAATTTTCATGACATGGCTTACCTACCTATTCTTTTAGTGAACTCTCTGATTGTGATCTTTACAAAAAAAGGTGCTCCAAAGCTCCTCTACAAAATTCGAGTAGCAGTCACGCATGTCACTTGCCTAGTTAAAACCGCAAGGCACCGAGAATAACTTCCTGTGATAATACCAACGATAATGATAACAACAGACGTTGTTATCAGTGATAAGCCAGTAGGTGTTGTGAGTTCGAGTGAAGTGGTACTAGGTATACCACCATGCGTCCAAAAACGTAGATAATGGTAAGTAGCTAAATATTTTTTTGTAATTATCAAGCATCCTTTAGTTTTTTATTCATAACATTTTTCCTCAGTTCAGTTTTGATAAGAAAATATAATTGAATTAGATATTTTACTATTTGGCCTAATATCAAAGTAACTCATGAATTAAGTACTTAGTCAGCAACCCTTATTAATGATACAACAGGTAAAATACAAGAAAGCTTAATTGTACCAAAACCAACAGAAATACAAAGATTGGTATGTAGGTACTAGGTAGTATACGGTATGGGTAAACCGTAGACAGAGCGTAATCCAGTATCTTTTCAACTGATGATGCTCTCTTAGCCAAATTTTTTACACGGGGCGGGGTGGCCTGTCTCACTCAACGAATACGTCGATGCATGCGTTGATGTACGTACCTACTCATTGATTTTATTGAATCCACTGCTGGTCAGGCCATAGGCCTCTCCCTTAAGACACAGCGCCATAGTGCCCTGTCTTCAGCTATTATGTTTTTTCAATTATTACAAAAAAGTCTTAGAAGGATGTTGGACAGACAAGGCCTAGGTTTGTCCTCACACGAAAAAAAACTGGGAAAAACTGGCTGATGACATTATCTCTTCCTATCATCCCATAACGATCAATATTTTTATCTGAAAAAGGGGTCTGTTCTTCTGTTTTCACTCCGCTCTGATACGCTACATTTTTGAATCTAGATCATTATTTAAAATAACATAGAAAAACAACGTAGTCTGAGTCTCATAACTTATCTCGTATTGGTGTAAGATATTGGTAAATCCACAATGTCGATTGGCGTTAGTAAAATTCCTCAGATAAAAGTAGTGTCACCCAGTGTTCTGTACAACATCGCGATAAACTACAAGTTATTGATAATGTTATCAGCTCCATCAATCCAAACATGTAGAGTGAAAAACAATAGAAAATCTTGTCTTATAATTTGACGATTACACTCAAATAACACATACAGGTCATGTTACATATACTGAACATAGACCTTCTTTCTTCAAACGGAATTAGAAAAATGAAGTTAACAATCTACCTGACTGACCTTATTAGTTTTTTCATAAAAAATCACCCACTAGAATGTCATCTAATGAACCCGACCCTACATTAAAATCCATACGAAACAAAGTAGGTACAAATGGTTGCCTTGATCTTATTCCTTTTCGACTACATGCCCGCACGCACCGCCTTATTAAAACTACCCGCATTTTCAGTAGATACATAATTATCTCACAAGATAGGTTCAGGGCACGTTTATTTTACAAGTCAATTTGTTGGTGGCAGTGAAGTGGATTTACCCGTGAATTTAAAGTTTTATGATTAAACCGAAATGCCTTCACTTTTCCCTTATTGGTTTTTGTATAGAAATGGTAAGTTTTGATAATTTGTCCTAATAATTTAGCATCTTTCGATACTAACCTGCGCAAGTCCTAGATCCAAAGCCTACTTGGCTTACTACAGAAAAAAATGAAATTTTTAGATACTGAATCGATCAACCATCATGAAGCGATTATTTAGCTTGAGAAATTACAAACAATAATACGAGTAATTACACGCACAGTAATTAGAAACTCTGTGAATTACTGATGTATCCGTAGGCAGGGCCTGACTGGAAGTCATACGAATTTTGTCATCCGGCTGGAAGTAGGTACAATGAGGCTGAAATCTTGCTTTTGTCTCGCGATGAAACACAAAATCATTTGTACACAAAATCATTTGTAGCATTGTAGGCACAGTACACACTCATGTGATCGGGGGACATCTTTGAAGCTAGGTCCTACTTGTATTTGAGCCAAATTACATTATTAGCAAATGGACCACGAAATTAAAGAATATTCAGTGATACAGTTTACTAGACAACAAAAAAAAATAGTAGTCCGACAACTGCACAGCTGAAAGGGATTAAGGGCAAGGAGCGGTTCTTTCTCCTAGATGGCTGGTTTTGTGATTGAGAGTTCTGAAAACACATGGTTTCGAAGTTTCAGTACCCTATCAGAGAGCATGATTGGTACAATTACCTACATAGGTTACACTTGGTCTGGAATATCAAATCAATCCTAAGCGAGTCATACGACGACCTCTGTGGCGCGGTGGGCGAAGGTCTGCCTGCGACGCAGGAGGTTGAGGGTTCGATTCCCGCCTTGGGACAAATATTTGTACGATCTGCAGTTCCGGGTGTTCTGGTCGTTTTCTATGTACCTATAATAGAAAATATCTATGTACGCAATGTATTGTATTATGTATATCAGTTATCAAGTACCCATAACACAAGCTCTGCTTAGCGTGGGGCTAGATAATGCTGTGTGAATTGTCCAACATTATTAATTTATTATTTTATTTATACATAGATAGCTCGCTATGCATGGCTCGGTCAACAATTGTGATGTGGATGCGCCCTCTCATCATTGCCCTGTTAACATCCACGAAAGATGATTTACGTGGCATCAGTTTGGCTGCAAGCTGAGGTGAAATCTTTCATCCAAGACTGCAAGTTTGTTAAGCCGAGCACTTTCCTGTGTATCTGATGAACTATACGGACGCGGCAGCTTGGACCGTATTTTGTACAAATCCCGTTGGTAACATATATTTTTTTTCGAGGCTGCTTAATATAGTGAGCGTGTTCGGAGCGGCGTGGCTGCTGGTGTTCGTGATGGCGGTGGCGCTGTGCGTGAGAGTGCGGCGCCTCGGCCTGACGGTCAGCGAGATGCAGGCCTCCAACCGGATCCGAGTGCAGTGAGTACACAGGGAAATCAGACTAACATTATTGACAGCAAGGGTGTGATGGTGGCGGCGCTGTGCGTGAGAGTACGGCGCCTCAGCCTGATGCAGGCCGCATCTCGCTGACCGAATCCGAGTGCTGTGAGTAGACATAGACTCGTACCTATCAAGAAAAATCTACCATCTTTAGTTTAAAAGTATGTGCCAGTGGTTTCATGCACTGAATAAAACAAAGAAGGGGTGATAGGGAAAAGGCATGGCAGCTTGAATGTACGCGTCGCCAATGCTAACGCCGGACAAAAGCCTGCTTCTAATTTTACCATCGGTCTTCCATCTGTTTATTCGTTTTGAAGCTCCTGGCATCATGACTGTCCCTGTCATAGTTCTATTTCAGGCCGCTTTATACGCACGAAGTCACTTGGAACAGTACGGTAGTGTGGGTTGGTCATAATAATTATGCACTGAGACACTCAAAAAGACTGAGGGCGCTTTCCAGGTGGCTCGCGCGAACTGCGAGCCAAAGGTCTACCGTCTACCATCCAATGTCACTGACGTTGTATCGAAGAGGAAGATTAAAAAAATGGTTGATAAAACAATCTTTACATACGTTGGATGAATTCTTGGCACGTAAATGTCCGTAAAATTATTGAATTCGTCATACTCATTTTACTATTCAGGCTTATAACTATTTTCATTTAGATATTTTAACTGTAATTTCAATTATAAATTGTCAATTTATTTTATTTTGTTTTGAGTGAATTTTATGTTGTACCTTGTATTCTTGATTAATTCACCGAATTTATATTTAAAAAAAACGTGTTTAGTTTATTTTTATTGAGATGTACCTAACCTAATTATTGCTACCAATAAAAGAACTTGAAAGTTGAAACTTGAAATCTTTGCTATCAAATCGGAAACGGAATCAATCAAAATTGGACCACAATTGTGTGGTCCGATTTTGACGATAAGCCATTAAAATCGGTTTTTTTTTACTTTCAAGGGAGTTATCTTTTTACTACTAAAAATATAATACAATTATATTATTGTATAAAAGTAAGCTTACAAAAAAATATCTAAGCGTCTGGTCGAAGCGACGCGTGACCCGAGAGCTGGTGAGTATCTGGCGCAGCACATCAGCATTGGCATACAGCGGAGCAATGCAGCCAGCGTCTTGGGGACGCTTCCGACTGGTATTGATATGGATCAGTTGAGCTACCTGTAGATTGTTTGCAACAGTCTGCAGTTAGCTCAAATGTTTCAGTTGTAAATACTAGTTTTAAATTTCTCTCTACACTCTTCAGTCATCACTTCACCCATTTACTTTTCATTTCAGAAAGCTCAAAATAAGCAAAGATAAGAACCACGCCTTCCACAACCCCGCGCTGTCTCCGGACGAGGAGTTGTCCCGCCGAGGCTACTCCATGTACATGCCGGACGACGTCGAGAGCAGCCGCCACTCTGACCGGTACGTGACCAGACCAGTCCATAAACGTCTCCAAGACTAGAACCACCTAGAACTCGACCCATGAAACAAACAGAACGTTACGTAAATGCTGTCCACTCCTGTAGAATAACCCTCTATAGTGCGCTGAACCCAAGATTTTGCTCTGTGTCCAGTTCGACACGAAAAAAAATCGGTTTATTCCACTTCCGAAATCGGCTCCAGCTCTCGTTTCCTCTGCCCACCAAAAGCAAATCTTTATAGTGCAAGGTTCTGCATAATCAAATTACCCATTACCCAGCCTGATATGTATGCTGCCTCTTATCAAATTTCATTTGATGAGGTCAGTAGAAAAAAATCAGAAAGGACGTGAATTTTCGACGAGACGTGACGTCTGAATTAGAAAAGTCGTGATCGTCTTCGTCTAAGAAAGCCGAGGACTGGGTCAGAGAAATCATAAGTTAAGATCCATATGCATAGCAATAGTTTTCCATACATTGGATCTCAGTGTATCAAGTGATTTATTTTAAATTGTTGCAAGAGTATTATTTCCGGAAATCGATGGATTTGCAGATAACCAGATAACACTATCGAATTGGAAAATCAAGCTAACATCCTGCTTGACTCGTTGTTTCTTGACATGAAATATTTGAAGTCATTATCAAAGGATTTATCGATAATAATTCATTGAAGACTTGATACCAGCTACGCCGATATAATTGGTTGACAAGACTATTATTATAACTATCTCTGTTATCAGACAGAAATAGGTAAGATCATCATAATGGTTGCGAGTTCGAATCCCACTAGACTTAGGGTTCCGTACCATAAGTGCAAAAAGGAACCCTTAGAGGATCACTTTGTTATCCGTCTGCAAGTCTGTTTGTCCGTCAGTCAACTTTCTTTTCTCAGGAACGCGTGGAGGAGGTATCGTGTTGAAATTAACATCAAATAAAGTCCGTAACCTCTTGGAACTGTGATATTTGACAATTTCCATAGGAATTAAATGCACATAAAACCTATAGGGAAGAAATCTCTGCTAAACGATAAGGCCATTGTACTATTATGTTTAATGTTTATATCTATTTCTTTTTGCTTTATTTTGTGGTGTACAATAAAGAATTTTGTATTGTATTGTAAAAATAGTAGTCACCTGGTCGCGGTTGCCATATCACGCACGTCATTGCGCAGATACCAACCACGATGGTTTTTATTGTAACACTGACAGCTCTAACTCGTGTCTTCCTCCAGGCAGACGGGTGGGCAGCTTGTAGAGGAGCTGTCCCGCGAGCTGGACGCGCGTCAGCAGCGGCAGTCAGCACCGCCCTTCCTGCTCCAAGCTATTGAGGAAAACAAACGCAAGAGCCGCACGATCACCAACCCTGTGGCTAACGGCGGCGGGCGCCAGAGCGATACCAACCCTAACTTCATCTATTAGAGTCTAGATCCAGTTTTTGAAGAAAACGAGTGCAAGAGCCGCACGAATACCAACCCTGCAGTCAAGGGTAGTGGGTACCAGAGTGATACTTACCCTAACTTCATCTGCTAGTGCTAGGGTATATATTCGAATAAGTTGCTTCAGGCAAGTAGGCACGACTGACCGAATACCAATCCTTACTTCTATCAGGTTGGTTCTAGATTCACTTACCGAGGGGTTTTGCCAAAATTTCTTTAATAAGAAACGGCCGCGCTCGACCAGTCTACCAACCATCCTAGCTTGGGACGAGCTTCTTTTATAATATCTTGCTGGATTAACAAGAAAGGGCAACTAAGGACGATCGAATTAAAATTTTAATAGGATCGAGACAACGACAAAAAGCGAAAAAGTAAACCATCTAGAAACATTTAGCGTTCTCAGAAGTCTCCAGATGTCACGGCAATCAATCAATCAAATATTAATTGCAAGAAATACATGTTATTAAAAATAGTTATTAAAAAAATTAAATGTCTCAATGTATTCTGCCCTAGTGGGCGTGCAACGTCTTATAATTTACAGAACTATTAGGTACAATTCTAAAATAAATAAAAAATAAAATTCACAGACAGATAAAAAAATAATAATAATAATAAAACAACCAATAGAAAACAAATGTCAATAATAAAGTAGATCAAATTAAAAATTGTAAATGAAAATTCAATTATAAAAAATTACAATGTTACATACTACAATTTATCGGTCATAAATTCATTAAAAGAGCAGGCAGGTGAGGCAGTTACTGTTATTGTCATTGGCTGTACGCTAATATGCTTTTGAATTTTTCTCTTCCCTTAACTTCTTTATTTACCTATGACAGTGTGCCCTAAAATTTTCTTTAGTCTCAATAATACTACAACCCAATACAAAAGATATGTCTGCGAACCCTGTAAAGCTGTAAGCTTTGACACGTTACCGCATACACAAAACATGAGTGTACCCACTAAGGCACCTCAACTCCCTTGTTTAAATCACCTTCAACAATTTTGATTTTGCATGGTCATTGCTGAAGGAGATTGAGGAATGGTTACTTAACTCTGGCATCGCTCGGAGCAATCGGAGATATTATAAATTTCAATTTCCTACTTTCACTCACATCAAATCGCCCCCTGGGTAATCGCAGTGGGACGCAATTGCTTTTACTCACGAGATGATTTAAATCACCTAAACGTTGTTAATATCATATATTTTTTTACCATAGGGTGCCTATGTAATAATACGAGTGAAAATGCAGTTTCTTTTTTACCAGTTTTCTTAGCGGAAAACTTGGCTGAAAAAGTGTATCTATTGAGTTATGTTATGTATTAATTTATCACTATGAAAACCACTTTTATATAATATGTTACTGTAAGTATTGTATGATTAAATTGGTCATAATTCGGGAAATTCCAAATTTCATGTGCCAATATTATAAATAGTTAGCTTACAATAAATCAGTAAAACTCATAAATTACATTTTTTTATTTATCAACTTAAATCTTTTCAGAAAAATGTAGGTCATAAAAACAGCAATATCTTAATATGATATGCTGTTTTATGACCTATACCTACATTGCAATACAATCTACATTATCAATAAATTACTATGAACACTTATTATCAACATTAAAGCTACAACTTAAATACAATCTCAGTAAATAATACGCTGCTTGATCCTCCTAATAAACGGTCTGCCAGTCCGGACCTTATAGGAGTACGTGGACCGTTTCCTGCACCTTCCTGGGAGACACCTCGGCCTGGACGCCTTCCTCGCGGGCTGAGCATCCTTAGACCTCTCCGGCTTCTTCTTGTTTTCCTCTCTATACGTCAGGTACTTCGAATCTTCATCGTCATCGTTCCCTTTATTGGCTTCATGCGCGTCTAAGATATCCTGGATGCTTTTATACGCGTCTGTCTCTTCCGGGTTTGGACCGACCGCGTGTAAGGGCTTAAACCCACCCAAGGTCAAAGGGTATTCTGATATTTTTTCTTTTTCTTTCCCTTCAAGACGTTTAAGATAGTTGTACGTTTCCGGATCACTGGTGAGGCTTATCGGTTTGAAGTTGTTGTACCCTATGAAGCTGAATGCCGGTTTTTTTTTCTTAGGTTTTAGTGCATCGTGGGTGAGAAGTAGGTTAAACTTATCGCCGGTGTTGTAAGAGTCATAATCGTCTTCATCTTTGAAATTGGGGAGATACCGCTCTTTCTTCTCGGAAGCCTTTGCTTTGTTATCAGGAAAGTCGATGGTTGGAGGTAGTGTGGCTCCGTACAGGTCTTTATCTGAGGTTCTTCCGTACACTTGCTCGAATATTTTGTAGTCATCAGTCCAGAATTGTTCAATTCCTGCAATTTTATATTTTTTTGTAATTTATTAGTTTAAGTAGTTTTTGTCTCGTTGCCTACAAATCAGTGTCAGAAAGAATGTTTTATTGGCCCTCATCCTATTCCCTATCTTCACCTTTCGCCCTTACAAACCACAATTTCCATTATCATCATTAGCCTATATTAGTCCACTGCTGGACATAGGCATCCCCTAATGAAGGCCATAGCGCCCTGTCTTCAGTCGTGTTTCATAACTATACAGAATTTGGTACCTACCTATCGCTGTAGACCGATCAGTAGTTGACAGGTTTATTAATACTACCAGCGTTCTGTTCGATGGAGAAAATCCTGTCTGACTAACTTTCCTTAGGATCCAGTTAGGTATGTTAAATAACTTGCCTTGCACCTACCTACCTTCCTATTGCCCTAAGTTCGACAAACACAAATAAAGTTTTTAATTAATTAAATTTCAGATATTTATCAGAATGGACACCATCGATATTGGAAATTGACTAAGTCAGTTTAGTCGATTGGGCCCCATGTCATTTTGAAATGGTAATTTTCAGCGATTTTTTTTGTACCACATAGGTACAAAAAAAATCGAAGTGAAGGTAAAAGCTGTGACTTAGGAGTTGTGTGTCGCTGGGAGCTGGGAGGTCGCAGAAAATACACATTTTAATGACATGTCAGGTAAGTAAAGTACATCTACACGAATATTATAAAGAGGAAAGAATTGTTTGTTTGTTTGAATTGAATTGGCTCCAAAACTTCAAGACCGATTTGAAAAATTCTTTTTACATATTATCCCTGATGAACATAGGCGATGGAATACCCGTACGAAGCCGGGGCGGGCGTATACGATATTCGGTAACTAAAATATGCAAGCTTTATGTTAACAGTAGCGTGTAATGTTTGGCTCTGCGAAAGTGTAAACATGTCGACTTTCGAACATGACTCCCACAATTTTATGTCTTTTAGATCCGTTCGCTCCAGTTTCCAAATTAGTCTAAGTAAAATGAAATGTATACAAAAGCTTTACATTTTATAGTCATAATTTTTTGATAAATTAGGTAACTTTGACAACCTCTTTGGCGCAGGGGTGGAGCGAGGTCCGCCTGAGACTAAGAAAGTTGCTGGTTGGGTAACAAGATAAAACCGGAAGAAGAAGAAGACATTCACACAACGATTAAAATATTTTAAAGTAGGTAGATCTTCGTACAAGAAATGGAATGTGTTGTAGAACAGCGAGTGCGCGTTGAAGTCTTTTGTACCCATAGTAGCACGTGCTAGGAAGAGCTACGTTCAAATATGTTTAACGTGAAGGAAAAGTTGTATGGGAAGTAAGTGGAGACGAGAGGCCAGGCCACTCGCGCAAATGTCTTCTAATATGTTCTTCCCTCTCGATTCTCAGCATGCTCATTATTGTATTTTTATTAGTGTGGTACAATAAAGAGTTATTATCTATCTAACAGTCAACCGCCCCAAGTGGCACCGGATTGACGACCTCTGTGGTGCGGTGGCCCACCGCCCACCGCGCCGCCGGTGGGCGAAGGTCTGCCTGCGACGCAGGAGGTTGCGGGTTCGATTCCCGCCTCGGGACAAATGTGTGTACGATCTGCAGACATTTGTACAGGGTGTTCTGGTCATTTTCTATGTATAATAAAAATATCTATCTATGTATTGTATTATATTATGTATATCAGTTATCTAGTACCCATAACACAAGCTCTGCTTAGCTTGGAGCTAGATAATGTTGGGTGAATTGTCCAGCATTATTTATATTTATTTATTTATAATATCCTTTCCGTATGTGTACCAGATTCGTTTATTCTAGAGATACCTACCAATAATGTTATGTGAAAAGTCCGGCGTAGTGAATAAAATAAGGTTCTTATGAACCATTCGAATAGTCTAGCACTCACCCGACGTTTTAGTAACTCCACCGCCACCGTGAGCAACCGCCAGCAAACACACCACCAACCACTGCATCTGTCAACACAACATCATTAGCAACTAACAATTTTGTACATAGTTTATTGTCTAAAGTCTAGTTTTCTAAAATGTCGAGTATTAGTGACTTCTCTACCCAACCTCTGCGGTGCGTCCCGGTTCGGGACGTGCTGCGGCGCGCTCTTTCGGGAGTCACTCCCGAAATAGCGCGCCGCAGCTTTACAAGCAGGAAGTCGGATGTGCGTCATGGGCAATGAAGGTGTTAAGGCTCTGAAAAACTAGGTGGATACGTCACGTCACAGCTTTAGAACTTCCTACCAACAGTTTCAAGATAAGTTCATTTAGCACGAACGTAGCCAAAGGTTGAAATGCAACGGTCATCAAAGAACCCTTGCAAACTCAAATCATAAGTTATCCTGATGTTATAAATTAACTCAATTTTAATATCGTTAGTAGGTAACATAATAACGTAAATTATACTTATTTTAAAATTCAATATCCTACCTCTTCTAAAAATCCACTGCAGGCTCCAGTTCAGCACATCTCCACAGCAGAATGATCGAAAGTGCAATGAAAGCGAGATGCGCGCGCAGATCACATTTATAAACTCGTCCAAGGAATCTGAGACTGCCCCTGCGCCGGCGCACCGGGTCTGCTGCGCTGAATCGTAAATATTCTAGATGAGTTTACTATACCTACCTACAATGTAGTCAATGGTGGGGAAGGAAGTAGGTACGGAGGACAGTTTAGTACCTACCTGGCTACCTACATCATGGGACATTTGTCTAATTGTTCAGATTTCCTGGTTGCCAATACACATTGTATCTATGTATCTATTCGTCTACCTTATTATAAATCTTTCATTATCATTATTTCTTTTATTTTTATTGGACCCGGAGCCCGGAGAATCACCGTTTATCACACTTCCCATCACACCATACATCTAATTACCTAAAATTCGCCATCGCACTAACATAAAAGCGAAAGTTTCGATATTTCTTACAGAAATATATTTTATCGATAAAACTATATAATGTAGCATAAAATTTACAAGTAGGTACATAAAGCTTACACATTTAATATAAATTTTTAGAGCTAAGTAGTTGTACTTATGTTTAACGGTCTTATAAAAAAATATGAATTACACAAAATTAAATAAATTAAAAACGATTTTGTTTTTAATTTATTCAATTTTGTGGAGAACAATCAATAGAATTAAAGTTGTAGGAGTTCGTCCACAGAATATAATTATCTGTTACCTACGTAAGGGTTAGATAGCGCGCGCTGAAATTCTGTATGGATGTAGTTCTAGACCCGGAAATCTTGGAATAGAGAATAGTATAGGTACTTTTTATCCCAGACAAACGCGTTCGAAGACGCGGTCAGAAGTTAGTTTCTTATAAGGTGGTGCGCCCAGATCTTCGGCACGAGATCCAGCGGTAGGAAGTAGACATGTGCAAACCATGTCCGACTGTGGAATGAACATGAAATAGTTCCCGGTGGACATAGTTCCAGGAAGAGGATATCGTTCCAGGAACTATTACAGTCCGGAACCACTCATTGAAATACCAGCAGGAAAACCCTGCATAATTATAGTGTACCTACCTATCTTCAAACAAGAAAATAAGAATTCGCCCTATGAGATTTCTAGTGGCCAGCGCAAGGGAAAGTCAAGTTCAAACTCCTTGGATAAGCCGCCCGCCTGGTTTCCGATGACAGCCGCCTCAAGTAGGAAGTAGTAAGTCGCTACCTACCTACCTTCTAATGAGGTGTACCTACCTGCTTGGGTGCTACCCACCTAACCTAGGCGGTAACACTTCACAATATGAACCTAGATACCAAGAGAGGGGAGAATAGCTTTGTTATAGGCCCTACCAAACCGAGCATCTCTGATATAGATGGATTGTTTTATCTTCGCAAAGCTTCAGTAGGTAGGTAAGGTAAGGTACATAAGGCCCCCCCCCCCCGAGATATATGCTGCCCTATAAGTGTCCTGAATCGTCATCAGATAGCTCCAGTAACTTCGTCGCTAACCCGAGCAAGCATATTACTTACCTACGATGAAAATAATAAATTTCTGCTTGCATGCTTCTGTCAATGCGGCTTTAAACAATAGGGAAAAAAATCTATAATATGTTATTGATATAGGTACCTAGTTTAAGTAAAGAGCAGTCATGAAACGTTCGTTTTAGTTCATTCATTCCATACAAAGGTTGCCTGGAAGAAATAGCTGCTGAGCGATAAGGCCGCCCATTGTACTATTATGCTTAATGTTTATATCTGTTTCTATTTGCCATATTTTGTGGTGTACAATAAAGAATTTTGTATTGTATTGTTTAATGTACTATAATGTCTTTGCAGTAGCCAAATTATTGTTTGATGTAGCAGAATGATCTTCTGTCAATCAATGGCCTGTCATGACAATGAAGCCGTCTCCCGTGATCCAACACGCCCTTGACCGGCGCGCCGCCGCCGGTCGGCAGATAAAGGAAGAACCATTAATATTATCAGAACGAAAAATAATGGTTTGTAACGAGATATAAAAATAATATTTTTCTACCATTTCTACTGAATTCGAGAAACAATATTCATGGTGTTTCCCTAATGTAAGTAATAGTTCTAAATTATTGTTTCTATTAAGTGATTGTAATTTTCTTTGGTACCTAATACCTACTTCAGAAAGGGACACAGGGCTCTCCAAACGCTCTCCCTCGACCCTCTCGGACCGGGTTTCTGTAATATAACTTATTTCCATACTCATATGGTAGGTACATAACTTCTTAACAAATCGTCAGTGCATATTCCAGGTTGGTAACCAACAAACCAAGATGTTAAGGTTCTTATAAAATTGTTCTTGGATTCAGACTTGTTTCTGAAGTGAAAATGTCTCGTCTCGATACAAGAATACCACAGATTAACAGTTCTTCAGAAGTTAGCTAGCTGTCCAACGCAACGGCGACGACGCGGGCGCGTTCACCTTCGTGACGGGGCGGCGCGCCGCCCCGTCACGAAGGTGAAGACACTATTTTGATTTGGACGAACGAAATCACCCTTTCTACCGAAGGGTTTTGAGCTGGCATGGTAGTCTCAAATTTTTTGATCTGTTTGAAGAACAAAGCGATCAAAACTAGGTATATAGACCCTCATTTTATTTGAAACTCGGTTCAAAACCTTCTTGCGTCCTTACATTCTTAAATGTAGTATACTTCCGATCCTTCAAATTTATATGTCAATGTCAATTGTCAGTTTGAAAAAAGTAAAAAACATTTGTCTGCCCCAAAATCGCAAAAGTGGTTTACTGCTCGTTTTCGTTCCATCCAAATCATCCAACATCCAACAAGCCTGCTCTTTGAAGAAATACAAATAAACTGCTAATTCCATCGCGGTAATAAAGTTCACGTATTTCTTGAATCAAAATGGTGCTCAGAGCAGTCTGCGTCCTGAAAGGCGATGTCACCGGCACGGTTTTCTTCGATCAGCGGGTAAGAATTATACCTAGTTTTACAGATTACTTGTACTTACCTTCAAATCTTACCGAGCTGACCTTGAAATAATAATGATCATAGGTCGATCCGCTACAGATCTTTTTTTCCTTACTGACCCATCAACCTAATAGGTAGTACCTACCTACCTACATTTTGACCTTGGAATAGGCTTCCGAGATTTCTAGAAGGTACCTGAGTAATAAGTAATTACTGAAGTACTATTATTATTATTCCTAATGTTGGTTTGACTTAAATCAACAACTTCAAAGATTTAAGGGTCACATCCCTCAACGCCACCCTTCCCTGTGCTTGTGTTTCAGAGAGGGTCCAAAGTAACATACCTACCTTAGGATCTGGTAACCTCTTCCCTGACACACACTGTCAGTTTATTGTGAACTAGGTAGAAATAATGTGTGGAGACAAATGTAAACTACATTTTCTTTCTGATGGTTTCAGGATGAGAAATCACCAGTGGTGCTTTCTGGGGAAGTCGAAGGACTAGCCAAGGTAAATCATTATAAGAGTGAGATGGGTAATATTAAAAGAAGTCATGTTTTTTTCTGGTAGTAGCAACTCTTATCACCTACCCTTGAATCTTCCTATAATAATTACAACAAGGTGTTTTATTTGTCTGAATTCACTTGTTTTCTGAATTATGTTGAACAATCCTCATTTTAATTCATAATGATTAAAATTCTATTACATCATTGTTATGTTGCATACCTACATACTGCCTGTTATCTATTCTGTCTTGATAATTATGCAAAGTCATTCTGACACTGATAGAACATTTTCTGTTTTTTTTTGTTGTATACAATCACTGGCCATATTATTTATTGCATTTAACTCATCATTTACGCACTTACCTGAAGTGCAGGATAAAGTACATAAATGCGTGATGTCATAATATAACAATAAGGTGGTTGGTATCAGTAAGTCTGTCGAGCAAAAACTAAACACATTATTCTACTTCTGCAACAACTAATGTGGTCTTCTTTGAACCCTACTAGAATTAGCACAGTTCTAAGGTTTTTGTTATTATTGTGTGTAAGCCCTTGCACTCGGGGTAATCTCTAAGAAATTAAATAATATCCCAAAAATGTTTCGATTTCGGTGGGAATTTTTTATTATCACAGTTCTCAAATTGCAATGAGAGATCAGTCTTATATTATTATTGCGACAGTTTGGATGTTTGGATGGATGTTAGTTACCCCTTCAACATAATTCACACCATAACGACTGAACCAATTGGGCTGTAATTTTGCATAGGTGTAGCTCTAAACCTGGAATCAAACATAGGCCTATAAAACAGTTACCATGAAAACAAGAAACAGTGCAAAGCGGCATGCACTAAGTTGTGAATAAAAAACGACTTGTGATTTGTGGCAAGTGATGGTGATATGGAATAGTCGCAGGGGGTCAGCGGATGGAGGTAGCTCAGGACTGCTATGTGGACGTGTGTGGGCTAATAAGTATGATGGTGGTGAATGTGTGATATTCTGTTTGACAGGGCAAGCATGGCTTCCACATCCACGAGTTTGGAGACAACTCCAACGGCTGCACGTCGGCTGGCGCGCACTATAACCCCAAGAAGCTGGACCACGGCTCGCCCGACGCAGACATCCGCCACGTCGGGGACCTCGGCAACATTGAGTCTGGGGGAGGCATTACTAAGGTACATGTTGGGGACACCTTTTACGATTCATACCGGGGGGCAGCAGCGGCCGGCAGCGACGCGACGCGACGTGGCCGAGCAGACTGGCGAGGCTAACAAATGTCTAGATATTTGTTCTGTGCGCGAGGCCTTGCCACCTTTTCGAGCTTTTTAAGCGATACTGGTCTTGCGTTTATATAGTCAAATTTTAGACAAATTTTAAAATAGTTTGACACTGATAGTGCTCTCCGCGTCACTGCCATTTCGATGTAAATTCTGGACAAACATTTAAAGTGCACTGACAAGGACTATGATATACACGCATCAGCTTAAGAGCTGCCTGTGTATTAAAAATAAGAATAATAATTCACCCTTAGGCGCCAAAAGCGTATTATGAGTCGCCTCTGTATTGGTTCTGTCTGCGTCTATACTTAAATATACCTACATATTATTTTAACAATCGTCTTTTCAAGCTCTGCATACTTTGGGCAAAAAGATGCTGTGCTAAATGTTTAGTAAGTATACACTACTTACTGTAACTTATAATAAGTACATCATCAATAAGTGTCAGATAATTTGTTTGCTCCTAGTTTTTTTTCACAGACCTCTCGAAACCTGGGCTATGAATAGGCTTGAAAACCCCCTCTTGTTAAGTATTCACCTTTAAGCATATTCAAATTAAATAGGTAGGTTTGTCATTACTTCTATACCTAGCAAGCAGTGAGAAACAATCGGCGGCCTTGACGCGATCTCTGCAAGCAACCGGATGGACTGGAGATGTACCAGCATGTTTCTATTCATTCCAGGTTTGCATCACAGACTCTCAGATCGCTCTGTTAGGCCCGACCAGCATCGTTGGTCGTTCTCTAGTCGTCCACGCTGATCCCGACGACCTAGGTCTGGGCGGGCACCAGCTCAGCAAGACGACTGGCAATGCTGGCGCGCGCCTCGCCTGCGGGGTCATTGGCCTCGCCATGCCACAAGCATTGCGTAGCATGATTTAGATTACGCAACTACTTCCGACTAATAAGGTTATGGCCTGTCGACATGTAATGTCGTTCATTATGAACATGGCTTTTCGGGGCTATTTTTTGCACTCGTATGTCTCAGCTCTTGAGCAACCACTGCTAACTGGGTATCAATAGGCCGCCTCCATAATGCGTTATTTTGTCCGGTCTTGTGACACACTCGTTTAAGTGCCATTCCATGTCCATATTAAATAACTATCAAAGCGCTTTAT
The DNA here is from genome assembly GCA_947086465.1 of Eupithecia exiguata. Classification (NCBI taxonomy): domain Eukaryota; kingdom Metazoa; phylum Arthropoda; class Insecta; order Lepidoptera; family Geometridae; genus Eupithecia; species Eupithecia exiguata. The sequence continues at coordinate 12,815,353 of OX352236.1, forward strand.
GGGACCATTACCTATTTTTTTTTAATGGCGGCGCGTCGCTGAAGCTGATTGGGGAGCGTAGGACAACGTGAAAAGCTACAGCCAAACCTGCGCGTCAAACAGGAGGGACACGAAGCGGGAGCGTCAGCCGCGCGGACGCTGCAATGGCTATTTAATGGCGCCTTGCACACATAACGCGACCGTGACGCGGTAATTTTTTAAGGGAAAAGTTTCACGTTGTTGACGCTCCGGTTTCGCGTCCCGTATCCCGCATGTTCGACGCGTAGGTTTGGCTGCCTTTATTGCGTTCCCGATCGGTCCAGAAACCTTTAGCGCGATGCGCCGCGCCTTCACTCAGTTCACGCACTAAGTTTCCTATAAACATTGAGCCTAAATCGTCCCTTTACTTCCAGGTATGTATGCAAGACTCGCAGATCTCGCTGGTAGGCCCGTACAGCATTGTTGGGCGAACCCTGACGCTGGACTCACAGGCTGACGACCTCGGCCTCGGCGGGCACGAGCTCAGCAAGATCACCGGGAACGCGGGCGAAGTCATCGCTTGCGGCATCATAGGCCTTGCTTTCTCACCACCAACACCCCCCTAGACACCATCTGTCACTACCTAAATCATGACATCAATAGATTCCCAGTGGCGTCGTCCGTATAAAACGAGACGGCGAACGTACGATCATCGCACGTTCGCGCAAACACAATTAGGACGTCGCGACATTCAGCCACATTCAGCTCATGTTCAACCTTATTGAGCTAATATTACCTAATGAAAAAGCTTTACAAAAATACTAATTTAATAACCTTCAAGATTTTGTTATACTTATTTAAAAAAACTCATTGGTATGGGAATAAATTACATACCATTTTAGGATAAGTTAAAACAGTAGTCCCAGCCCCATAAAATAGAGCTAGGTGAAATTAATAAGTAAGGCATTTATACTGAACAACTATTTATTAATGAAATCTTTTGTTCTAAGTTTATATTCCAGTGCCAGGCACTTTTGATACTATTGATACTTATTTCAATAAAAGGGGAAAACGAAAAGTATCTCTTTGATTTATGTAGTTAAAGCAAAAGTTAGTTACAGAATACATAGGTGGTAGATTTGCATTTTAGTATTTAAAGTCTGTATTTTATGAGTTGCAAGGCTAAAAATGAAGCAAGATAATATGATATGTTTTATAGATTGGATTGTTACCATAAATTATATATGGAGGAGTCATAGTTGAGGCCCATGGTTCCCATGGAGTTGAATCTATTAGGGGCTGTAGCACATGTAATTTTGTTTCCAGGTATTTATTCAAGACGAGCAGATCTCTCTGTCAGGTCCACAGAGCATCGTCGGCCGCACGCTGGTGGTCCACGCCGACCCTGATGACCTCGGGCTAGGCGGCCATGAGCTCAGCAAGACCACAGGCAATGCGGGTGGACGTATCGCTTGCGGCGTCATTGGCATTGCCAAGTCACTTTAATAAACCACATAACATCGCAGACATTAGCAAAAACTTATAGCAGTTCTATGGATATTCTTCTCTTGCTGATCTGTCAAGTGCCATCTGGTTTGGTAGGGTAAACAGTCTTTTTCTCTAATTGAAGAGAAAGCAGGGTTGGAATAAGAGTTAGATTTGCAAGTCTATTAGCTTGTTATATTCATTCCTATGACTTGCTGAACAAATATAAAATATAATCTTTTGTTTTTAATTTGTTGTCTGGTGCATGGCACTTATTTTTTTTGTTTCAATTAAAGGGGAAAAGAAATGTTGTATCTTTGATTGCATGAACGCAAAGTCCATACCCTGATTTCCTTCTCCACTCTTCAAATATCTGGCAGGATTGTTAGGAGCTTGAGGAAAACATGCTTTAGTTATGAATATTTTATTTGTCCTATGGAATACACAGTTGCACCTTCAACTGTGAAAAAGGTGTTGTATGATGAATCATGAGCTTGAAACATTTTTTGACTGCTCGAGTTCCACTGCCACAAACTGTCTTCTTGACTTTGAACACTGATGGCTGCCCAGTAGTGAGGTAGTTCCCGGGATGTTGCATAATCTGACAGATGTTTACACACAGTTGTGATTATCGATGATGGTATGAAGCCTTTGACTATTAGAAGTGAAATTCTTGTAGTTTTCAGTGAGAACTCACTCTCTGGTTGGCAGTAAGTGCTGATGTACGTCTCTGGTTCATCTAGATTTCCTTCAATAGCCAGCATCCCTATCCACTCCACCATCTCGTCAATATCTACATCTTTGATTGAAGGCACTTCTTTGATATTAGGTGTTCTTTTTATAAACTCCAAGGAATGAATGGATACTTTTATGTTTCGACCACAGAAATACTTTGCTATAGATGATGGACAAACATACTCTTCAGAAGGCTCCCATATAAGATAGAAGTCAAAAAGTCCTAGTTTGCTCAAGCCCTGATGCACTCTGCTGTATTGTTTTAGGGATTTCAGATCTATTTTCACTTCATAAAAGTTGTGAGGTCGTTTTACTCCCTGTAGACCTAAGGTTTGATACATGAAATCAAGGATATGCAGCGTGAGGAATCCGTCTGGGGTTATACAGGCACAGTTCTGCACCATACAGTTCCCCTCTGACGTTAAACAGTAAAGACTACCTTTCTTGACGAAGTTTTCTGTAAAAATTGGTTCAATGAACTCTGTAAGAGAACAAGCTGAAAGTTTGTAATAGTCTGTGTCTTCTGTGAGAACGTCTTCAATGGAAGCAGGAGTTTGAGTTTCATCTGGACAAGTTATCACTAAACTGTGGTAAAAGCTGTTCATGTTTACAGATTTGTTTACATCGTCTAAACTCACGTTCTTTTTGTTGAAGCCCATTGTTTTTGGCGGCGGAAAATTCGCTATTTCAGGGCAGATCATGTTTGATGGTTTGTCTGTTTGCGGGTGAAGAAGATCACAATTTCAAAGTTATTTTTACACGTACAAAGAAAGAACTTCATCCAACCAACCAATCCACTATCATCTATAATTAGAGGAATAAGGCAAGGGTAAAATACTCCATCTACGCATCTTTATTTATATTAATCTCGTCCCGTACGTCCCTGTTTACAACAACAAATAACCTCAAAATTCTGACAGATTGAATAGCACTTGACAGTGACAATTGACGTCACAGTTTATACGAGCGTGGACGGAGAAAATCACCATAATTACCCTAGAGCTAGGTGATTTCCTTCTAGCTCTAGAAGGAAGAACAACTTTTAATCATTATCTAAAAGGAGATCATTAATTTTTCGCCCAAACCTGGAAGTGTCGGCTAACTGGAAAAAATGTTTCTCATCCCCTCATCTCGGAAAGAGTATTTTTGCTGTTCGATCGTCCACGCGCAAAAGCCGTTTTTATCCTCTAGAGGATAAAGTAAATTTGAATTTAGAATATAGTGTGCCCTAAGTTTGTGATTCAAAACATCATTAAACCTATTCACTTCTACCTCCATGGTGCCGAATTTATCATGCAACCTTTTTTAATTTGTTGAAAACTCAGACTCGTCAGGTGGGATGAAAAGTTACGTGTTGCACTCGAGTGCAAAGATTTTTATCCTTGTGCTCTTTTGACTCCCTCGCTAACGCTCAAGATTATAAGTTTTGAATTTTAGAATCCTTCGCTTGCTCGGTCATCAAAATTGAGCACGCGGTTAAAAAGAAACTTTGCACTCTTGTATAACAAATAACTATTTAAACTGTTGTAGGTCACAGACATTATACTAGCTGCGCGCGGCGAAAATCTCTGTGTTGTAGGTACACCTTGTCTTGACCATTTGTTACTATGGCCGTATACCTGTGGAATTTAACCTGCTACTTCATAAAAATCTATCTGGATTCACCAAGGGTAGATCAACAACTGATGGTACAGCTGGTACAGCTCTAATAAAACATAATACCTACCTACCTAATCCTGTGACACATATCTTGAAGGGTTTCCTGGAGGTCCAAAATGCTTGCTGTTAATTATAGTTTAGTTGCTACCTATAGTGTTTGTTAGTTAGTGTGCAGTTGCTTCGAACCTTAGATTATAGGTATATAGAGACGGCGTATTGTTCTATAGGAACTTTCGGTTATACAAATATGATCTAAATCGATATTGAACTCATAAACTTATAGCTATCTCGTTTTATCTTACCTACAATAACCAATGTTAAAAGAGACATCAATATAATGTGCGAAACCTATTTTTGGCAACATTGAAACGTGACGTCATAGCAAAGCATGATTGAGGCCGGTTCGCCATTTTACTTTCAGGTATGTAAACTGTCAACGAGAGTTGCATTTACAGTAAAAATGCTAAAATTATTTGAGTTCGGGACTTTTGCATGTGAATACTTATATAGTAAGCGAAAGAAAGCTAATAGGAAGATGCCAAACAGCAGTTTGGTAGGTTGCGGCTTAAAAACAAGTGAAAATCGTCCAAACATAACATTACACCGGTACGTATTCTTATTTTGCTAAATTACCAAATAATACAATAAATACCTTATGTGTTGGCTTTCATAGGAATAGTTTACATAAAATTCATACCGAATGTAGCTTATTTTTGTAAGTTTTAAGTGTAATTAAAGAAAACATGAAACTGTTTGTTTGGCGATAGTGTTGTCCTTCAAGGCATTTTTCATAGGTATCGATGTTTTCAAGTGTAAATTGTAGTGTATTAATTTTCAACTGGTTTTTTACGTTCTAGGTTACCCGAAAATTACGGTAAAAGAAAAAGTGGCTGGACTCAATTGGAGTAGAAAATTTGAAGTTTGGTACGAAAGATATTTTCGATCGTTCTCTTCATTTTGAAGAAACTTGCTTCAATCGAACTTTAAATAACAAGACTGCGAGAGGATGCCGTACCGTCACGAATCTTTTGACGTGACAACGTCTTATAAATTGGTTTGCCGGGTGACACTTCAAGAAACTGCGTTACGCTCCGCTCACGTTATGCGCTCACAATGAGAGCGAGTGAGAGGCACGCGTCCCTTCCACTCGGGCATGGTTAGCCCGCCTAAGAGCGAGAGAGACAGACATAAAAAGTGAATAAATTGTTACTATTATTTCATCCTTCTTCCTACTATACGAATGAATATTCACATTAAAATTATTTTACCACTCAAAGTCGTTGTCACGTAAAACTTTCGCCCGTATACCGACTTTACAGGCAACCAATTTTTTTTAGTAAGTATTTTACTTGACCTTACTCCCACAAACTTCTATTGCAAAGTAATGCATATATGCATTAACAAACTTGACTACCTTTATTTTTCTAAAGGGCTTAAATTTTGATATTAATGAATATTAAGTTTTAAGTAAATAAATCTGACCCAAAGTAATATTAAAGCCTACCATACTTCAAATCCCCTCTAAAATGTACATTTCCATAAATCCTCCCTTAGCAAATTATTTCCATGCAAAATAAAGTTATTTCGCAAACGATGTGGCACGGTGGGCGAAGGTCTGCCTGCAACGCAGGCAGACCTTCGCCCACCTTTTTTTGTAGAATTTCTTTAAGATTTTAGATTTTTTTTCAAAGTTGAACTACTCAGTACCTTTCTAGAGTCTATAATTGTAGGCTGACAAATAATGTTGCATTATAAATTTATTCTTCATGTTTGTTTCAGCCACTAGTGCCAGCGCGATCCAGTACTTTAATAGAAATAATGTAAATTTGAGATTTATACTGTAAATGAATGAGACTGATTACATTAGGTACTTGTAAAATTGAAAATTTAGGTGTAGTATTAGTTGAATTTTTGAATTAGGTAGGTATATTGCAAATGTGTAAAAGAATGAGACTGTTGCATTGCTTCTACAATCGAAAATACAGGTGGCGTCTGTGTTAAATTTTTGATTTATACTGTAAATGAATAAGACGGATTACATTGCTTGTTTAATTAAAAATGTAGGAGTCTGTGTTAAATTTGTGATATAATATAATAAATGAATGAGACTTGTTGAATTGCTTATAAAATGTGGTGTCTATCTTTTTGTGATTTATATTATAATAATAAATAATACGAGCTGTTCCCCGCGGTTTCATCCTCGTTAAATTCGAATTTCATATAATATCTAGGGGGATATTCCTGTAACTCTACCATGGGAGTTTGTTATTTTACTAAGACAAAAAGTAGCCTATGTTACTCTCCATCCTTTCTTAGTTAGGTTCCGGTTTCTTAGTTAAGCCGTGACTGAATGACAAACAAATACACTTTCGCATTTATAATATAAGCATAGATAGCGTCTACGCTAAAGATACAGATTACACATTGTTATACCCATATTGTTATACAAATATAAATATACTATCTCACAAATCACTGTTGCATACAAACAATATATTTTGCAATTAAGTAGCTTGTTGTTTCATTTCAGTAGGTACCTTTTTTTCTTAAATGAACACAACGTTTATTAACAAAGAAAATTTGAATCAAATAGTATAAACAAATTAGAACTAGTATTTACCTACAATTGAAACAAATGAGCTAACTGCAGACTGTTCAATAAACTGGTTTGGTGAACTTTGATCTTTAATTCTAAAGAGGTCTGGCACGTGTCTAAACGCATGAGTCTTGACTCGGAAAATACATGAAAAAATTACCATTGTTATAATAGCTCATTTTCTTCACTTCTCAGTGGTTGCGTCTCATGAGCGCGGTCGAGCCATAGTTGGGTACGTGCATTCACATACTTTGTATCTCTAATTAAAGCATTCTATGACTATATGATTATAGAATTCTGTTTCATAATCGTGGTGAAAACAATAAAATCACTACGAAACTGCTAAAATATCGTCACAAAAATACTTGTTTCGATAAACATATCGAGGTACAAAAGGACACTACGGAAAGGAGCCATTTAAGTTTCTAGGTAAGTTTAGGTATACACGTTTTTTTCGTAGGTATGCCGTCTCTAGGTATACTCTAAGCTTCGAACCCACTTTTTATCGGTGTCTCAAATTCGATTAGAACCAAATTCAGTCTCAGACTAAGTATTACTTAGTCTGAGAATTCAGTAGGTATAGTGATTCACATAGTTCATACCTAGGTACCTATTTCTTGGCGGTCCATTAGCTTCGAAAATCTGTGATACAAACCTGACCAGTTACAGTCACCTAACCGCAGAGATCGTATTATTTGGTTGATTAGGGCACTACATGGTACTATGCTGAATCGAAAACGCGCGCGCCTATTGAAGCACTCAATGCTGCGTAAAGGCGTGCGGAAGGAAATGCCCGGTCATTGCCAAGGTCATTTGCCTTACTAATTCACCTTAAGGATTTTACCTAGCAGGTTTTAGGATTTTAGGAAGACGGGTTAGATAAATTAATACTTAATGCATAAACTCATTTTTTTATTTCAGCATTTCCTTGTGTCAACAGAAAACTTAGCTACCCCGAAGAATTTCGTGAAACCAAAACAGAACTCTAAAACGAAGGGATAGCTTACAAAGTCGTAGAATCGCTCCGCTCTGTTCTCGCTCATTCGATGGTCTAACTGGATATCTCCCTTCCCTGTTCTAACTTTAATTTATCTGGTTAAGCTAGTATCATTTCTTCAGCTGGCACGGCTAGGTACAAAGCCTTGACGTCATTGACCACTGCCACCACGATGGCCTTGACGATGGGCGGCGCGATCTCTCTCATCACATCCTGCCAGTTGCTGTTGAGGAACTCTTCTACTGGACCAGCTGGAATAAATCAACTATGAATAAATGTTAGAACTTGTTATGACTACAGAATCCTTGTTTGATGTGGGAATCAAACTGTTTGTTTCCTAAGTAAAAACAAAACAAAGATTAAATCCTATAATTTCCCTCTAGGTAGGTAAGTAGGTACTAGGTAGGTACCTATATAGGTAGATACTCTACGGAGGATAAGGTCGGGTCGGTAGGTAGGTAGGTGCCTACTTCACCTACTTATGTCCATTCATGGTGTGCCTGGGTTCAATAACCTACTAGATTGGGAAGAAGGTAGGTACCTAGTTCTTATCTTGTCTACATTTAAGAATAAGACGTTATGTCTAACCTAGCACTTTTCTCAAAGAAATCTCATTGCTGCATTGATAATTTTATCTCACCCAGAATTTTATTGCCATTAAAAAGATTTTCGAAGTTGAAGTGCGCGCCTCCTTTGGTCTGGTAGGAATGCTTCCAGCTTTTGATTCGCCAGTGCACCTTGCCGTCGTCGTCTCCCTGCGTGTTCTCCAACTCTGTCGATGTCTTTATCACGATGTCACCTGCGAAAAAAGTCAGATTTTTTACTGTATTCTGATAGTATTATATAAGTCAACTTGAAGTTCTGAATACATGACCGGAATGGTAGCCTGCACATTCACAAAAGGCTGGGCCCAAAAACTTGGGTACCTATCAACTTTTAGTTTATTTTGAAGCTTTGCTTAGATCACCAAAGCAACAACCCGCCAACCTCGATGATGTCCGTTGGATTGGCTGACGTTGAAGATGGATCTTCAAGAGTTCGCCATCTACTCACGGATATCAATGACGTGTTTTCCCTCCCCACGGATGGGCAGCACCAGGATCCTGCCGTCCAGTTTGTAGTTCCCTTTAAGCTGAACTGTGCAGCGAAGCGTCAGGGATTGCTTCATTTTCGTCAAATCATGTCTGCGGAGTAATCAACAAATACATAGGTAGGTAGGTAGGTACCTACTTAGATTAAAGTTTTTTTAATTTTATCTAAGGGTAGGTATAGTAGGTACGCTTTTATAGCTGGTTTACACTTTGTGAAGTATCAAGTGCGAGTGACAAGTGTGTGTAGTAAAATCAGCGTGTAAACGCATACGCTGTTAAGTGGTAAGTGCAGGTAACAAGTGCGAGTGCGAAGTGAAGTGTTTAGAAGCCGTCTCTATTTTTACTGTTAAGTAGCTACCCCCGCACACCCGCGCTTTCCCCTCACTCGCAGCGCCGCCCGAACTTAATTAGACTATTAACTATTATTAATTAAATTAACAAATTAACTAGTTTCATTTTAGGGGACAGTGCACTCCTCATAAATGTATCCGATTTTGTTATAGTTGGCCCAATAAAAGTCATAAATTCATTAAATTTCTCTTCTGACATTCTCATTGCATTAAAAAACTCAATGGGATTCTCTTTAATCAGTTCATCAAAAAGTTTAACACTAGCTCCACACTCAGGTCTTCTGCTTATCCATTTTCTTTGCCATAACCTCTTAGGTCTTTCAATTTCAACCGACAATTCATGTTCAATTACCGAGGTGATAACGCCAACTATATCTATTAAAATTTCTCTTATTTCTGACCGCTGTTCGTCCTCCATATCGCACCGACAGAGTCACTTTGAACCTGCAGAATCAACTAAACACTGTGTGAACGTTCTGAATACACTTAACACTTGATACCAAATAAACACGTTAACTAATCACTTATTACTCGCACTTGCACTAAACAAAGTGTAAACCAGCTAGAGAGAAAAAAATACGCCAAGTCGCTTTGCGACTCCGCCCTCTGCGGATTGTTTCTAAATTAAACCTTTCGTAGGTAGGTATGGTTTAACTGCTGTCACATTAATTTATCTTTTGTGTAGTGTAGAGGGCTAGGTACCTACATGATTTATTTTTATGCCTAATCCTATTTATTTATATTCAAACCGATTTTATAATCCTAACCAATTGGATAATAAGTCTAGGTACTGACCTAATAATAAAGTTGACCAACTATAGCCGCTGGTTATCCAAATTTTCGTCAATGGTTCCTAAATCTTGCGTTAACACATGCTTAACAGTAGAACACGAACAGAATATTTCAAAGGAAAACAGTTGAAGTACAGAGAACCTTTACCTCACCACACTGCACGAAAATATCACCCCACAGAACTATATCAATATAGATAATATATTTTCTCGATATATTTCTGACACACCCAACACCAGTAGGTACTTTTTAACTTTAACTTCATAGGTACCAACTTATATTACTACTAACTTAGTTCCAAAAAAGTGTTATTCAACCTAACTCAGGGCCTTGCTTGCTATGATCTAAGTACCTACCTAGTTTGATTTGAAATCAATTAGCTAAGAGTAGGTACCTGGTCTGCCTCCTTCAATAATCCTGGACTTATTCATCTTAATCGTGACGTGGTACCTCCTACCTAACTGCTAATTGTTAGTGCTATAAGTATTGCAATTTAAATGAAAAAAAAACTCATGAGAAAGAAGTTGTTATCCGCGTAATCCTATTGTTTAGATACCTACCTACTATAATACAGGAGGTAGATTGTGCTATTAACTTAATATACATACTACATAGGTAAAGGACTCAGCAAGTATTTTTTCAATACTATTAGTCTGGCTATTAGAAATTAAATCGTGATCAATAATAATTTTGCATTTTTTATGCTCATCAGGGAGTTTGTAGGTATGGTTGTTGTGATTCCTATCTACTACTATATGTAGGTAACCGATTACGCACCTGTTGTGATTGATTTGTTTGTCATTGATTTGTAGCTCTAAAATGTTTTTGTTTGGCAAACTTACAGCCGGTTTTTCATCCGCTTGTCACATCGTGTGTTTGTACAAACTGCTAACAAATTGTCTACCCGACTCTCGTCAATGATAGGTAAGTTTAAAGTAGTTTAAACTATTGTCAAAAATGAGAAGCGGATGAAAAACCGACTTTTCATCTTTGTTATGGCAAAAAATTATGTGTTGCCCACAGACATACCCACTACCCGCACCCTTGCCTCTTGATTTTTGCGAGAATTGTTCTTTTCCTGTGTATTTTCCGCATCATTGTTTTAAAGTTAACAAAATGCTTTCTTTTTTTTATCTCGATTGCGTCAATAAAGTACTTTTATTCGCCTTTTTCTAATGCATGAGATTGATAACCAAATAATGTGCCTAAAAATGTTGTTTTATCGTGCAATAAAACTTACGCTTGCAAGAAAACGTCGTAGAAACGTTTTAATTATGTACCTACCTATTCAAAATGACTTTTCTGTAGGTACTTTGTTCCGAAGCTTAACACATATAGAATCAAATTATTATATAATTTTAAATATCATAAATCATAAGTGTTAATTTCTCTCGTCCCTGGTGTTAATCTTAGCAGTAGGTATTAAATCATACATAGTACTGCATATAGGGTTTGTAGAGTACCTAAGGTATTTTACCTACCTGCCCTAAAGAATTATTTTTGTGGGTTTCCAGCTTTCCATGAAATTTGAAAAAATTGTAAGTATAGCTTTTATAAGCGTTAAAGGCTTTACGAGTCTAGGCAACCTACGGATAACCTATTAAGGAGTCTGGGCAACCTATGGATATCCTGTTTGATCCTCTTGTCAGCCGATAGACGTTTACAGCTGAATGTGTTGGTAGGTAGGTACATGGCGTTCATAGTTTGGTCACCTCCTGACGAGTTCCAGTCTCCTAGGGTAATATGCATAGGTTTTTTTTACAGATTAATGTTATAGCAGTTACCAAAATAAAATATAACACCCACAATTTTTTAATTAAGTAGGTACTATGGAAACACGAAAAATAAAACTGCGCCTCAGTTTCGGATGATAAAAATACTGCCCTTTTTCTGTGACGTTACCGTTCAGTTTGTCAACTCGAATTGATTCTGTTCCTTCAATTAAAATATATTTATAAACAAATAAATCATAAAAACCATCTTGCTAGTTGTTTGTGTGTTGTCTTCTTTCAAAAAAAGATTTCTTGCTAATAGCTTCATGACAATACGAACGGTGACGTCACCTTGAGATAAAATTTCTCAACGTGTATCGATATATCGATTGAGTCTTAAAATAATTATATACTTTTCAATGATTAAATTTCACAATATAACGTCAAAAAATACAAATAAAAATGCAGATATATTTTCTATATCAATTGAAAATACAAATAAAAATAATCAGCTTTTTTGAAGACACCTGCATTATATACAGGGTGTGTCAAGACTACTACCGAAAACTGGGGGGGTGCAATCAGACCATGATTTTGAAAATATTTAGCGAAAAAAAAACGCGAAAAATATGTCGACCCATCAATTTTTTTTATTTTTTTTTCTAGGTACATACCCATAGCACAACACTATAAGAACATATCTACCTAAATAAGTAATTTAAATAAGCAAAAAATTAATAAAATAAAAAAAGCAGCAATGTATTGCAAAACACCAACCGCACCGCACAGCCAAATAGGTCCCTATCCGCGCGGGCGCGGTTATTACCCTACCGACACGTGAAAGTTCCGCGCCTACGAACTTATCTTTTCAATAAATAGTTAGTAGGTAGGTACATACTAGGTACCTACGATTTAATTCTCGGCCATGACCTTGAAAGCATACCTAGAATTCATTAGAAACATACAAATTTAAATACATTTTAATCTGTCTAAAATAAATAGGTACCTACATTTGTTAAAAACAGCTGACAGACCCGCGTTTATTTTTAGAGGTCATCGTCCTGCCTAGAGAATAGGTAGTTCGGCTTTCCTTTGACACGCGCGCGGCTACGATATAATTCGCGGCCATGACCTTGAAAGCATGCCAAGGATTGATTAGAAATATCAAAATTTAAAATACATTTTAATCTGTACATTTTAATTTTTTAATCAGTCTAAAATAAGTGCCTACTTTTGTTAAGAACAGCTGACAGACCCGCGTTTATTTTTAGAGGTCATCGTCCTGCCTAGAGAATAGGTAGTTCGAATTTCCTTTGACACGCGCGCGGTTACGATTTAATTCGCGGCCATGACCTTGAAAGCATACCAAGAATTGATTAGAAACATCAAAATTTAAAATAGGTACATTTAATCAGTCTGAAATAAGTACCCACTTTTGTTAAGAACAGCTGACAGACCCGCGTTTATTTTCAGAGGTCATCGTCCTGCCAAGAGAATAGATACCTAGTTCGGCTTTCCTTTGACACGCGCGCGGCGCAGCGGCACCTCTCCAAACTTTCCGACAAAGGCCGCGGACGCACGTGTAACGCCTTTGACTTTTACCGACAATTTGAGCAAATTTTATTTACTTTAACAAATTGGTTCCGTAGCTTTATTTAAACGATGTTACTGCAAGGTAATTCTAAACATACCAACCATCATGAGTGGTACCTATTTTATCTATCTCGTAAGAAATAAGATAGGTACCTACTTATAGGCTAGTAGTTAGTTATCTCCTGAATTTTATTTAGATCGATGGGTGATCGATCACTTGATCACAAACTTGAGCTTCTGCGGAATAAGGGTGATCGTCGCCGGTTGGCGCGAAATTCAAATTATTTTATGGTATTTTTACCTGCTTTTTACAAAACATAAAAGTTACGGAAAAATACCGCACTTGTCCGTAGTTCTATTCTTTGTAATTCGCTGAAAAAATTTATACCACGAACAGACGACAGATAGCCGAGGTTTTATAATAGGGTCCCGTTAGCACCCTTTAAGTACTGAACCCTAATTACAAATAGGTAATAGGCATCAACTGTGTCGGCCTACATTTTGTCAAAGAAAAATGTAGTGTAAAAGGAAACTGAATCATATGACTGTATCAATAAGACACATAATCATAAGAGATTATGACAGAGCAATGTCGTTCGGCGTTTTTCGGCTTTTTTAAAAGGACATTATTTACCTAATTTCACTAGAATCTTTTGATTCATTTTGTTTTTAGTACGTGTTCATTATTCGCAGTGAACACTTGCGCGGTGCATAAAAATTGCAATACGTTCGTGTTTTTCTTCTGTTTTATGATTATGAGTTTTTCTAATTAGGTATTAGGCAGTTTAGTTTAGTTTTCAGTTAGTTTTGGTGTGTTTTTATTTCATTATGTTAAGTGTAGTATTATGTTTAGTGCGAGGGAGTATGGACAGTTGCTAATGTGTTATGGTGAAGTGAGAGGAAATGCGTCACGAGCCTTGCGCATTTACCGGGATAGGTACCCCAATCAGACACATCCGTCTGATGCTAAAGTCTTCACGGCTGCATATCAAAGGGTCCTGAATAATGAACGTATTACGCCCCAAAGGCACGGGGGTGGCAGAGGGGTAGGTGTTCAGGTGCAAGAACAGGTCTTGGACTTTGCTAGGAGAAACCTTCGAGTAGGTACGCGGACTGCAGCGTAAATGCTGGGGTAAATGCGAGAAGCGCCGAGGATCCTACATTCCTGGATCGTGTTCATCGGTCCACAATCAGACGTGCTCAGCTGTGCCATGAACGAGGAGGAGCGCAGTTCGTGCCATTTCTGATTCGACCGAGACTGCACCGGAATTAGGTAAGACTAAGAACGTACATACCTATTAGGTACTAACTTACGGCACTTGTAAACTTACGTGTACATTGCTGGCTAGCAAAACAAATAAAAATCTTTAAAAATTCATATCTCCCGCTAGAATTTTTTTTCGGACAACGGTTTTTTTTATTCGTTTTGTTTTGGGGTGCTGCACCACCCCCCTTTGTTTTCGGTAGTGGTCTTGACACACCCTGTATAATATCCATTTAGTTTTGGATTTTTAATGTAATTTTTTTTTAGTAAGGTGAAATAGCAAAGTTTTCACCATGCTTTTTACCAAACCGAAAAATAGTAACTCTAAATATATCTGTAACGATATAAATTGACTAGGTAACCGATAAACGTGAGTGTACATATGTATGTACATACAGAGGTGACAGAATTCAGTTGATATTATAGCTATTGTGCCCGCGACTTCGTCCGCGTGGACTAGTCACTTTGGCCCGCATTTTTTGGATATATTTTATATTATGTAAATATTTATGTTCCGCAATTTCATTCAATTAAACTGCTCACATAATTATCATCGAACTTCACACAGTTCGTTCGTTGATATTGTAGATTCATCTTAATAATAACACGTAATTAGAAAAAAGATAAATGTACAAAATGTTACTTTTGTACCCGGTTCCCCTACACATGGGCCTCCTCCACTATCGTGACACGACCAGCAGTTTCTCGAGACCGGTAATGGGTCCACCGTTTGGGGCAACTTTACAGGATATTTATTAGTTGAACTTACTTGATTGCTTCCACGATACAGTCCTTCATGCCCCTGACCGTGGTGTCAGAGAGAATGAGCTGCAGCCCTGCTGTGTCCCCCTTCACCGTCTTCAGTACGAGAGGATCCAAAGGCTTGATGCCCAGCACTGGGATACCAAGAGCGAAGATGGGTAAAGCCTTTATGGCGGACTGCATGACACACGCACTCTCTTCTAACTTGCATGGTGAGATGAACGGCGCTGGAGAGTGGGGAAGAGCTTTTTATTTGCATTATTAAAAGCGTTTAGGGCCCCAATGCAGGGCAAAGACCTCCCGGTCTTCCTTCAAATTTTCTTCTCTATTATTATAAAATTTATTAATGTTTTAGTTTTGGGTTCCAGATTTCTACGAAGCCATAGTGCAAACCGGGTAGAAAACGCAGGTAAATTTTAATTACCTAAACATTAGGTTAGAAGTAATCCCCAAGGTTCTCTGAACATCAAATTACGGTCTTACACTCATTTTTAAAAAGTGTCTCAATTAGATTCTACAATATGAACCAACAAAAAAATCACTACAAATAAATACAATTAATAAGATCATTTTTAGGGGTAAAACGGAGCCCTATTACCAAGACTCCGCTGTCCGTCGGTCCGTCGTCAGTCCGTATAAAAACGGCAAAATGTCTTTGATATAATAACATAGCGCATACTATTTCACGGTTTTTAAGCTGGAAACTACGAATTTTGACGACCGATGTGGCGCGGTGGGCGAAGGTCTGCCTGCGACGCAGGAAGTTGCGGGTTCGATTCCCGCCTCGGGACAAATGTGTGTACGATCTGCAGACATTTGTTCAGGGTGTTCTGGTCGTTTTCTATGTATAATAAAAAATGGTATCAGGACACTTGCGCGAAAGACACTTGCGCGAAAGACACTTGCGCGAAGGACATTTGCGCGAAAAGACATTTGCGCGAGTGGACATTTGCGCGAGTGGACACTTGCGCGAATGGACACTTGCGCGAAGGACATTTGCGCGAGTGGTCATTTGCGCGAAGGACATTTGCGCGAGTGGACATTTGCGCGAATGGACACTTGCGCGAAAAAATCACAAAACTCCTAATATCTTTTTAAATAGACGTCGCAGAGAGATGCGGTTTTCACCAATGTGTAGGAAATTTTGCCTTCTTTCTTGTGATATTATCTCACTTTCCCCTACTCCTCCCACTTCCTTCCCAATAATGGAAAATATGCTTCAACGTAGACCTTCGTAGCACGTTCTACGATGCTACGAGCGATCAGCGTAGCATACAAAAGACTTCAACGCGCGCGTACCTCCTTACTACACAAAATGTTATTTCGTAGACCTTCGTAGCACGCGCTACAATGCTACGAGAGAAATATCACAAAGCTCCTTATATATCTCGAAAAAAAGAGTTGCATCTTTGTGTATCAAACTTTCTCCTACCTCGCCACTTCCTTCCCCATAACGAGAAACATACTTTAAAGTAGACCTTCGTAGCACGTTCTACGATGCTAGATCTAATTCTTGTAGGGCTATACTAAGCATACAGCACCGACTAACTTAAGGTTTAAAATACGTATATGAGATCAGTTTCGGATTTCCTGATGGTGCCCATATTTTAAAATAAATGTTCACAATGTGGGTGTCGTTTTTAGGGTTCCAAGGAGTAAAATCGGGACCCTATAACTAAGACTTCGCTGTCCGTCTGTCACCAGGCTGTATCTCTTGAAACGTGATAGTTAGACAGTAAAAATTTTCACAGATGATGTATTTCTGTTGCCGCTATATCAACAAATACTAAAAAACAGAATAAAATAAATATTTAAGGGGGTGATAGATTTCAGAGAAAGACGAATAAGTCTTATTTTGAGGGTGTTAATTCACAATACGTGATCTTTTTTAATATTTTATTTAATATGAACTAATATTTGATAATAAGTAAAGAAGTCCGTTTGCCGTCATAGCGTTTCCATCGGACACCGCGTGGAGGTGGACTTAAGTCCGGCATCTTTTTTTTTTTTTTAATCAGTTCTTTTACATATTTTTAAACGATTTAGTATTTTTTTTACATTTATAATGTACGTACGTACAACCTGGAATAATTATGAGATATGGCCAGCCTACTGCCACTTCAGCTTGCTAATCCTTTGAGCTATGTGGATAACCTTGGTTCTCTCTCGGATGTATTCGTTGCGAGTTCTATCTTTCAAAGAAACTCCGAGCATAGCTCACTCCATAGCTCGCTGGGCGACTTTAAACTGGTGAACATAATCCATCATAACATAATTCATATTTGCACCCTTGAATTGCTTAAAAAACATGTGCGCCGCCTTGGATACTAAAAATAGCCGTACATGCGTAATGAAATTCGTAAAAATTATAATTGACTAGTGATGAAATGGGCGCCATTTTAGTTTTTTTACAAATGGCCTGATATTCGTTATTCACATGCTTGAATAGGTTATTAAATATGGGCGCCAACTTGTGATTTTAAAAATGGCCTAACGTTTTGTAATGTCCTCACTAGAATCAGTCGTAAACAAAACCCTTGTAGCTTAAAGTGATAGGAAAAATGGGCGCCATTTTGATTTTTTACAAAAGGCGTCATATTCCACATTACCACCTTAAATTGCTTAAAAACATGGGCACCGTCTTGGATTCTAAAACTAGCCTTACATTCGTTATGAATTCCCTAGAATATGTCTCGTTATGGGGAAGGAACTGGGAATGGTAGGAGAAAGTTTGATATACTTCAAGAAAAAGCAAAATTTCTTATTATGTGGTGAAATCTCCAACTGTATGCGACGTCTATTTCGTGATATATATCTAGATATATATAATCTCCTAGATTATGATATTTCCCTCATAGCATTGTAGCACCTGCTACGATGGTCTATGAATTAACACTTTGTGTAGTAAGGAGGTGCGTGCGCGTTGAACTCTTTTATATGCTACGTTGATCGCTCGTAGCATCGTAGAACGTGCTACGAAGGTCTACGTTGATGTATATTTTTCATTATTGGGAAGGAAGTGGGAGGAGTAAGGAAAGTAAGTAAATATCACAAGAAAGAAGGCAAAATTTCCTACACATTAGTGAAATCCGCAACTCTCTGCGACGTCTATTTAAAAAGATATTAGGAGTTTTGTGATTTTTTCGCGCAAGTGTCCATTCGCGCAAATGTCCACTCGCGCAAATGTCCTTCGCGCAAATGACCACTCGCGCAAATGTCCTTCGCGCAAGCGTCCATTCGCGCAAGTGTCCACTCGCGCAAATGTCCACTCGCGCAAATGTCTTCTCGCGCAAATGTCCTTCGCGCAAGTGTCTTTCGCGCAAGTGTCTTTCGCGCAAGTGTACCAGATCCATAAAAAATATCTATCTATGTATTGTATTATATTATGTATATCAGTTATCTAGTACCCATAACACAAGCTCTGCTTAGCTTGGGGTTAGATAATGCTGTGTGAATTGTCCAGCATTATTTATTATTTATTTATTTATTAAAAATTAAATTTAATTGTTTTTTGTTATTTATGAACACAAACTAACATTTTCTGACTTCTATTGCCTAAGCTATCTCAATAATGTATTTTTAGATTTTTATTTGAATATAAATTATATTTAGCAAACAAAATTATGAATGCCTGATTCCTTTCCCAAACAGTAAAGCTAAGCCTAAATGCTAAGACATAGGTACCTGAAGCGGACTGCGCTCCCAGCACCACGGCCAACAGACTCAGTAACCTCAACATGTTCACTTCACTCCAACAACTGGCTGCGAAGGCTTCTGGTCCTTCTTATATTATGGGTTTGTATCTAACCATAGTTTTTCATCGCATATATTATTCCTTAGTCGCGTTTTGCCATGATCGAGTTACCGTGTTTGTCACAATGTTTTTAAAGATGCGCTATCATAAACTCATACATTTTAAGTTATCGCTGCATTTTTTTTTCAATTTATGTCTTTGTCTTCTCACAAAGTGAAGACCAAACTTTGTTGATGCCAGTTTGCATGGGAACAAGCTTTTTATTTATTCTAATATCAGATGAAGCCAATTTATCACTAAAGTCCAGCCAGGAGGCAAATGAAATCGCGGATAGAAAAAATTCTATCTGTCAAAATTCAAAAAGCCGTTATGTAGGTAAGGTAGATACTTACCTATGTTAGTAAGATAATAATTACGAGGTTGAGTATAATCATTTTTGTTGGGCAATAAGCGAGGAAATCAACACGCCGCGCCGTAGGTACCTAAGGCAAAATACCTGTATAAAATAAAATACCATCAGATGTGCTACCGTTAGGTACAATAAGCACATCTGGCAAAAGACGATCATGGGAAAATGCAATCGCACACTGGTGGAAGTACTCCTGTATCCGCATTTGGACTCCGTTTGGCACACTCCTAATAAATCATCATCATCATCAGCCTATATTAGTCCACAGCTGGACATAGGCCTCCCCTTATGAGCGCCTGCACCCTGTCCTGCCCTAATAAATACCTATGCGAAAGTTTGGGTATTATGTATTATAGGTATTATTTTTATGTACATCACAAATCACAATCACCCCAAAACTACTGACCGAGATCGCTCTGCAATGTGCGATAGATGTAGGTCTAGACCTGACCTGGAATAACACACTAATAGGTACATAGACTATAATCAGTACCCATAGGTTAGAAATAGCCTATAAACGTTTTCATAGAAAATACGCGTACAAACCCGCGGGAAGTAACTAGTTAGGCTTACATACAACCCACTGAAGTACTATTACTAGCGTATACTTCTAACACAATGATACAACCCTGTGAAATAAGTGTTTAACAGTGTTTAAGGTTTTGGTTAGGAAGGTTGTACTGTACATAACTCTAACAAGTCATGGTTCTCCATGTCCGTGACGTCACAATAGTACTTAACAAGAACACCCACATGCCTGAGATGCCATTCGTACTATACAAATAGACGCATAGTTACAAATTTCCTACATAAAGAGAAGAAACAGCTGTGGCCTGTGTCCGCACGTGCAAGCGTTGAGTTTAATTGTTTCTTCTAAGCTAGCTTCTAATTGAATCCATTAATGACTTGACCGTCATTATCCTCAAGACGTGCCTATGCCTACACTTCTGCTATTACTAGATTAGGATTTTAGGAACCTAAGAAAATGTAAGCGTACCTACTTTTTAAGTTTTAAACAATTATAGAGAATTACTTAATAGAACTATACTATTATTATTCGGCGGAAATCCGTATCACCGACATAGCTTTCAGAATTAGTAAGCTGAAGTGGCAGTGGGCAGGTCATATAGCTCGCAGAACTGACAACCGCTGGGGAGTAAAGGTTCTCGAGTGGCAGCCGCGATGCAACGCAAAACAGAATGTTGGGAGACCATCAACTCGATGGACCGACGACATCGTAGCGGTCGCAATGATTCGATCGATGGAGGCGGCTCAGGACCGCACTTTGTGGCGTCGTATGAAGGCCTATGTCCAGCAGTGGACGGGTATGGTCTGATATGATGATGATGATTATTATTATTCCATTGAACTAAGTCTTTACAGGACTCAGGTACATCTATCAGTCAGACCCGCATCGCTATAATAGTCAAAGATACTATTTCAATATTTGATAATGATAATATTCATTTCGCACGGCCCGTGTATAACTAGGCACTGTACTCGTACATCTCTTAAACTTAGTTCAAGAGCAACCGGTCTAGGTTGTAGGGGTAGTTCAACTGATCCAAATTAATACCAACCCGGAAGTGTCTCGAAGAAGCCGGCTGCTTCTCCTTGCTGTAAGGCAATGCTGATGCGCTGTGCCTCAGATACTCAACAGACCTTAGGTCACGCGGCGCTTTCTTTGACCTGGATGGAGAGCCTCCATAATGACCTCTCGGACCTATGATCTCCACTCGAAGCGGCCAAATGCGTAACCTTTGTCAATTATCTGCCAAATCTCCCGCCAGCCCTCTATGTTTTTATACTCTATAGACCTTCGTTTGACCACATATACCTAATGGTTTCCTGGAAATATGGGCGGCTCACTGCCACTTCAGCTTGCTAATTCCTAGGAGCTGTCGCTAACTTTGGTTCTCATTTGCTGAATAAAATAACACATTGTGTATCTGTATTATATACATATTTTTATTTTATTATACCTATTTAGTAATTGTATTTTATAAATATTAAAAAAATATCACTTTCTATGATAGGTAGGTACCTTCTAAATGCGATTCAACCAAGGTTTCAACAAAATTAAATAATTCTTTAACCCGAAAAACAACGTAAAACTGAACTCACACCAGCGTAGCTTTAAAATAATTGAAAAAATTGTAGCCACGTTCCGTCTACGTACAAAATACTGATCATTGGTTAATCTCTGTTTATCTGAGTAAGCTAAGCCATCAGTTCTTCAGCTGGCACAGCATGGTATAAAGCCTTGACGTCGTCGACTACTGCCACCACGATAGCTTTGACGATGGGCGGTGCGACCTCCTTCATCACATCCTGCCAGTTGCTGTTGAGGAACTCTTCTACTGGGGCAGCTTAAAAACAAAATGACAACATGTTAGAAATTTTAAATAAACTTACTCGTATCAGCCGAATTCTTTGCTTATCGAAACGTAGGTTTGACATTAGGTACTTTACTTTGGGGTAATGTCCGGATAATCAACTCAGCGGCTGTGATTATTGATACATGCGACAAAAATTCTAGCTTCAGAAAATCGCAATCAAGTTTTGATTTATTTAAAATTTAATTTATTTTCTCCAGGCCAATTTACTTAACAAAACTTATTGCAATGTTTGTAAGTTAGGTGTAAAAAGTTGGTCACTAATCCCTCCTGCCTGGGGCATTATAATCTATATTTGTGTATTCATCAATCCGGACTTTACCATTACTACGACCGTTGTAGGCAGGTATAGAGTACCTTATTTTCCTACCCGTTTTCTTAAAGCAAGACAATGATAGCTGCCAATAAAAAACGAAAGGCAACTTTAAACTCACCGAGAATTCTATTTCCATTGAAAAGATTTTCGAAGTTGAAATGTGCGCCTCCCTTGGTCTCGTAGGTATGCTTCCAGCTCTTGATTCTCCAGTGCACCTTGCCGTCTTCTCCCTGCGTGTTCTCTAACTCCGTAGCTGCCTTTATAACGATGTCACCTAAAAATTTAAACAAAAAGACATGATTTACCTACTGGATTCTGTTAAGCTGACTTAAGGCTCTGAATATGATTTTATGAGGCTACTAACGCTTACCACCGGGGTCGAAAGTCGAACCTAATTCATAAGTTAGATCGATTCATGGATCACCAAAACACCCGCCAGCCCAACATGCCGATTGGTTATTCATCACTATACCAGCCCAGGATAGCACATAGCTCTTCCTCTTTTGGTCAGCCTCTTTCTTTCGCATCCCAGATTGCCCTGCTACTTCGACGATGGTGTCATCCGATTTTGCAAAAAGCCGGAATTAGGGCATTCCTTTCCTACACACACACACAACAGTGCAACAGTGCCAAAACTGGCTCTGAAAGCACGTAGAGTTTTATATATTTTTCCCCTCGTGAGTTTTTCATATTTTATTCAGTTATTCGGGACGGAGACATATCCAACAAATCAAAGATCACAAAAATCGGTCCAGATGTTCTTTAGTTATAAATAGTGTAACTAACACGAGTTTGTTTTATACGTGTACAGATTTTATGTGTCTATGTGCTTATTTTGTAAGCCTAGAGATGTAAAGTTTAATCTGAACCTAGTCTACTCACGGATATCAATGATATGCTTTCCCTGCCCACGGATGGGCAGCACCAAGACCTGTCCATCCAGCTTGTAGTTCCCTGTCAGCTGCACTGTGCAGCGGATCGTCAGGCCTTGCTTCATCTTCGACAAATCGTGTCTGCGGAGAATATCATTCACTTTTAGAAGAAGAACAATAAGATAAATATTTATTTTACCCAAGAAACATACAAACGGACTTATAAAAGTCAAAAGTCAATAACATTATTTCTTTAGCCTTACAAAAAAGCACTTAGATTTTTTATACAGGGAATTACTAAATAAAAAAATTAAAAAATAACTATAATATTACTAACTATTACTGTATATAAACGAAAGAACTATTAACTATATATAAACAATAGAAGATATAAAACATATGTAAAAAAGGGTAAAAAAAAGTCGGCCAAGCCCAATGCTACGCTGATATCCAGGTGGAGCCCGGACGAGGAGTGAAATGCTTATGGACCTTTATGACGAGTTGGGGGTGACAATAGATTTCATACAAAACTGCTGCTTGGTTGATTTGATACACAGATGGATTAGATCATCATCTTCGCGAAGTTTGTGAAGGAATTGAGAAAAATCAGGTATTTAATGCATACTCAAAAAGTAATGGGTGAAACAATCATCATTACAATAAAAACAAAATAAGTGACAGTGACGGCCCTACCGTTGAAGAGCGATCTCTACTGGACAAACTTGAATAGGATCGTTGGATTGTTTATACAGGGTGCCACGTAAAATGTGTAATATGCCGAAAGGGGGTGGTTTTATTTATATTCAATTTAGTTTCTTTTATCTTCCTATTTGAGTTCTTCCATTTTTCACATTATAAAATATTTCACTTTTGCTTCATTTTTCAGCAAAACCAGTGTTCTGTTATGAAATTATTACAAAAGAATGATTTAAATCGTTTGACATTTTAAAACAATAATAGAAATGTAAGAATACACGTGAAAGAACACGACTATAATGAAAAACGTCTGTAATTTTTATGAAAATAACTTAAAAAGGGTAAGACATTTATTAAATCGTAGAATAAAAGGTTGATCTCCTCGGGGTCCAGGATGACCCCCTTTCGGCTTAGTATTAGTAGATTCAAGACACCCTGTATTGGTTGTAGTACACTGTATGTAAAATCTCTACCTAAAATGAATTGTGTTTAGTTCTTAGGAAAGAAGGTCTTACAAAGGCCGATCCTAACTAGTCGTAACGGTCATCTAATCATCATAAGGTCTAGGCGGATCGTAACATTCCTAGGTAAGTATACCTGTATCTTACACTAGGTACTTGTTTACCTATAAACCTATCAGACGGCCAGGCTCTATTGAACAAACACAAACATAGCGTCTTTGTTACCTATCTGGTAAATGAAGCGGGTATGTATGTATATGTATATGTAGCTATAAACACGGAAAACAAGGAGGCGAGATGAAGTCCAAGGCTGCTGTTAGTAGTGGACCGAACATTTATTGTAAATCAAATGTTGAAACTTTTTGAAAAAAAATATTATTTATTTTGACATCTTATTATATAAAGCTCTGTGCTCTTTCATTCCAATACCGCTACCACCCAGCACATAAACTTGCATTCTAATATGGGCTTGACTAGCTATATTTGGATACATTTTACTGTCACAAAATATTTTTCCACAGGCTTCAAACGATAATATATATATCACAGATTGTCATAACATTCGATTATAGTATGTATTATTATTATAAAAAAAACATCCGAATTCAAAACCATTTGTTTTTCGTCAGTTGAACATTGGAGGCGGCGCTAGTTTGAGGCCACATTGGAATCCTTTGGCAACTCTCATTTTGTCTACGTGATTTTGAAACTTGGCACTCGCATATTAGACTACAAATACATTAGAGGAAACTGAGACCCAAGTGAGCCATCATAAAATAATAATAGATTAGCATCTTAATTGAATATTATGTTTATTCAGGGAAAAAAACTTGCTTACGTTGTTATATGTATATACCTAGATGTTATCTAATGTAAATTACAGCTTCCTTCCTTAAAGCGTATTTGCGATAAACTTACTCGTTTCTAAACTCTACTAACTAAAGACTATTCTACCGGGCTTGTTGTCTTTAAATTCTAAATATTTAAATTTACCTACTTAAAAATAAAATAACAGCACATACGATGCCTGCCGAGGACGATTTAAAAAAATCATACAAAAGACATAAAAGCGCTTTTATTGACTTTCAAAACCTTCAAGTCCAAGGAAATGTATTTAAAATTAAACATAAGACTGAATTTTTTACTACAGAATAAACAATAGTTCTATTCTTCCGTAGAACTTCCGTAATCTACCGTTTTTTACAGTAGTAAGTAAATATTAAAATATTCATAATGAAAAATATAAACGCGTTTCCGTCTATTTTCAAAAATAACAAAATTCATATATTCTATATTCTTTGGTTACCGGTATCATGCGAAATTATAAATAGTTACCTACCTACTACCTAATACGTTTGCAGGACGGGGATTTTTCAAAATGAGCCATATTTTCAAAATAAATAAACCAAAAAAAACCCGTGTTCTGTGATCGAATCTGAACCATCCCTGAAAATTTGGTCCTTCATTTTTGTTACACCCTGTATAAACATCAGAACAGAAGAATGCAGATCAGAAAATTCATAATATAATTAAGGATGAGTTTTGCATAGTTTACGAAAACTATACAAGTTTACTTTTCCTTCTATACATTTAGCGCCTCACCGGATACTGAAACGAACTAATTTCCGTAATATAACGGCATCCAATTTCTTTTTTGTGATCTATAATACAGTTTTCGAATTATTTTGAGTGATTTGTTGCATTTTATCAGTCCACGTTCTCCCCACAAGCGGCAGAGGCTGAAACACCCTGAGGGTTTTTGTGGGTGGTCTGGTCCCACATAATCGTACTGTCTCCCCGTGGCAGTACACGGTATGCGAGCGCATTTCCCTCAGGATAATAAAAAAAGGGCTACTAATGTCTGCACCCATTCAAAAAACCTTTAAATATTGCAGTACATAAGTACTACTACTAAAGTTTTTGTAATATACATTTACAAAACCAAATGCCCATGTCCGCTGGTTTCATAAGCCAGTCTTACCTATTGGTATCACGAGTCCTTGTATAATGTCATTTTATTGATTTATGAACTCATGAGAAAGAAGTTTATAGCCGCGTTATCTTATTGTTTATAATATTGCATGAGGTGGAATTATGCTATTAACTTGATAAGTATTGTAGGACTTGTGTAGGTGAGTTACTGATAACTTTATCGATTATTCTACAGGTGGATTCTTGTTGGCGCGAGATTTGATTTTTTTGAGGATTTTTTTACTGCTATATAAGGAATAAAGAATGGAAGGTTAGTTTTTCATAAATTAATGGCTTACGATTTTCGGCATTTGCGGCAAATAACTTTTCCGCTAGCTTTATCCCTTGTAGAACGCAGAGAAATAAAAATAAAACAATTTGAATCTCGTACCAACACGAAAACATCAACATAGACTGTAAATATCTTTTGAATAGAACTTGACGCCTCCAGATCGGCGCCTTTCAAATTCAACAGCGTTTACTTATTTTTATATGTTTAAAAAAACAACTTTGAATAAATAAGTAAATTTTCAACGAAATAGTAATGTAACTATAATAATGATTTAGGTATTGAAAGTGATGATTGGCTCTCTACAGTGTACAGTACAGTTCAATCTCGACTTCGAAAAATTATATAACCTTTTAACCTTTTGCGACGTAGTAGAGTGTAGACCCCTACACTTACTAATAAAAACATAATGTTATTTACTAAAAGCTTAACACTTATATTAAGTAGGTACCTAATATGCGTCAATGGTCCCCGCACCGCACTAGACTGGCCATGTATTGTTAGAAATGTAATTAAAAATACCGAGGATTCATACTCACATGACTCCTTCCACGACACAGTCCTTCATGCCCCTGACCGTGGTGTCAGTGATGATGAGCTTCAGCCCTGCCGTGTTCCCCTTCACAGTCTTCAAGGCCAAAGGATCCAAAGACTTGATGCCCAGCTCTGGGATGCCAGCAGCGAAGATGGGCACAGCCTTTATGGCTTCTGCCATGACGCACGCGTTGTCTCCTGACTTGCATGGTGTGATGAACGGCGCTGGAGGTGGAAAGGAAATTTAGTTGGCCTCCTTCAATTTTTGGAGGCCTCCTCTGTACCTACTGTTGAAGATGCGAGCGCAACAATGACGTCGACCCAACGCTTATAAAGTTTAAAACAAGTGAGAGGTTAAATAATAATTTAAAATTTATAATTGAAACCAACTCATTTCTTTAAAATATTTAAATGTATATTACCTAAAACAAATTTTAAGGTTCTGCAAACATTAAGCTACTACAATACTTCGTTAATTGTCCCTTACTATTTTCCCTTTCACTATCCCTATCCCTTACTATCACTATCCCTAACGATCCCAGAAAATTTAGATTTTCTCGATTTTCACATTCAAAATTTTCAGTTCCTGATTCATACCCCAAATAGTGATTCACAGCCTAGAGTTACCTGAAGCCGACTGCGCTCCCAGCACCACGGCCAACAGACTCAGTAACCTCAACATGTTCACTTCACTCCAACAACTGGCTGCGAAGGCTTCTGGTCCTCCTTATATGCCCCTCCATCGTGACGTCACAACTCACAATAGTACATAATAACTACATGCCATAGAAACATTCAAATCATCTATGTACATACGAATATAAACAGCTTGGTCTGCACGTGTACGTTTACAGTTTAATTGTTTTTGGGAGAGAGCTTTTATTTAAATCTAATATTCACTATAATTTCCTCTAGATGGTCCATGCCTACACCTCTACCATTCATGGTTTACGAATATAAGTAAAGTCGAATGTAGACATGACCACCAACTAAACCCCACAAACACCAAACTTTTTGAGTTTCCAAGAAATTAGGGATAAAATAAGATAATAAAATGTAAGTTCACGCGGGTGACGTCGCGTCCAACAGGTCCTACAGTGTTCTACGTACACGCCGCGGTTTACCTTTCTACCAAACTGTTTGACCCCTGTATTTAGAATATTAATAAATTACTATTATGGATATTAGTAGAGCAAACACATAGTGCGGTTAAATATCTGCGCGATCCGCGGAACTTCGCCTACACGTCTTACGTTTACAATGTTGCTGTAAATGTAACAAGTACAGGGTACCTACCCACCTACCTACCTACCTACACTACGAAAACTGTGAGTAGAAACTGAGAAGTATCATCATAAGAAAAATAAATAAATTTATTACCACTTGTGGTGTTCTGGGTATTTTCTATGTATAATAAAATATCTATCAATGTATTTATTTATCTAAAACTTTATTGCACTAAGATGCAAAGGGTGGGCTTAATGCCGAGGCATTTTCTACCTGCTGACCTATTGTTCGGCGGAAGAAAACCATCAACCTTGTGTACAAACATGTGTTATTTATTACACATGTTTGTGCTGGTTATAATTTACCTTCAGAAACCAGCAGGATGGTTAGTTCGCGAGATATGACATCATCAAAAAAAAAGTAGATCTCGACGAGTACTATAGTTTACCCTCAGAAACTGGTACTCTAGGATGGTTAGTCCGCGTGATATCACGATTCGAAGTTTGACAGCTTATTCAATTCAATTCAATAACTTTATTAGCAGACAACAATGTTCCATAGACAAAATTACAAACTAACAGAGTTCCTACAAATTTAAGGAAATCTAAATGTAGTTTAAATCTGTGTAAATCTAAACTCTAGTTTTACCCAATGGTGATGAATGGGACAATCGTACTTCACTGATATTCTTTTCAGAATGCTGTTGCGAATACTTCCGCATAATCGCCACGAAGCTGTCGGTGATCGTATTCACGAACATTTCTGAAGCACTGCAGTAACGAGGCAGCAGCCCCAACAACATTCTATAGGTAGATGTTATTTTATTATATTGGACACGCAGGGCGTTGATAGACTTCTGTGAGTACCTAAGTTCAAAAAGTGAAGTGGACAACTCATCCGCGGATGAGTTTTTTCTCGGATGAGTTGTACCCTAACCCGAATATTCTTGGATTGTGCAGCATACATATGTAGGTACAACGGCCTCTTCAAGACTAACGTGAATAGGTGTGTTCGTGATGCGTAGTCGCATACCATGTGATTGTGGTTATAGGAAGGTCTGTTTAGTTTTGCTATAACTGTGTAGTTTTCCCCCTTACTTAAAATCTCTCGACCGTAGCAGTGTTGTCTGGAAGAAAACAAAGTACCCCCTAGGCTCTGAGAGGTCGACTGTAATTCATGTGGTTTGTGTTGTTATAATTGTGATGGTGACAGTACAGCATCGTGTGCTAGTGACCCACCATTCGACTTTATTTTTTTTTCATTTCATTTATTAAACCATAGGAACACACATTGGAACACTTAGTAATGTCAAATGTACAGCTTAAAAACATAATACAGAAAAGGCTATTGAAATAAACATATAGAATATATAAACCTTACAATTGCAAAACAAAAATATCAGCTGTATAGAGGCCTTGTCCAACAATAGCCAAGTTCCTCGGAGCTCTTGGGACCTTTGTCGCGAGGTTGACAATCATTATTGTAGAGTTGAATCCATTCTGAACCTTATCATTCTATTTTAATAACCGTTTAACTTTATAGGTACCTACTGTTCCGGATTAAACTACAACACATTCAATACATATTTATTGTTAACAGTTATGAATTTCTAATTAACACTGATATTTTCATATTTATATTCATTTACTGTAGTAAATAAGAATATACTTAACAAGTCTTTGTAAATAAACATTATACCAGGCTTTGAGTATGAGTAGGACCTACGGTAAAGGCTTCTCCGCGGTTGGCCTAGCTGCGGGCGCACGTTATAACTTTCTTTGCCCACGCATGAAGCACATCTTCATCTGAATGTATCTAGCAGCCGTCTATCAGCCAGCCCGCCGCCGCCGCCGCCGCCCCAGCGAGCCCCAGCGTGCGTCGTCGTCGTCGTCGCGGCGCAAAGAATGGGCAGTAAATGCGTTAATGGTTAGTTGGTTAATGGTTAGTTAAAAATCACAAATTAGTTGACACTTTACAGAACAAAGATCTGCTAATAATAGGTAGATAGTTACTGGTAGGATCAGGCGAGTGACCATGACCCAGGCTCCAGTGAACATAGGTGAGCAAAAAGAAGTTTCGACGTCATTTCAGTGAGGTGAATTACTCGTATCTCATATTTTTTCCTCCCTAACATTTGTTTATGTATGATGGATGTCTATAGAGTATTTTAAAGATGGCGATCCACTGTCGACCCTTAAACATGTGAAGCTACTAGGTACGTGGAGAGCCGCAGTAGAGCCTGGCCGTAATCCCGTGCAATAGCCACGGTCAATAGCGCAGCGCAGCTTTATTTATTTATTTATGTGAATCAGATTTTCCTCAACTTGAACTTGCCCGTTCGAGGCGTGCCGGGCCACAGTCGCGCCGCGGAAAATTTTCTGATTTTGCATAATAGGTTAATTAAACAGTTAAGGTTGAAATAATATGAAGGTAGGTATGTACAGGTACTTCCATAGACTCTTGTTTAATAAATACAAAATACGTAATTAAGGAGGTACTAGCATAAGATCTTGTTGCCATACCCTATCCTACAGGGTCCACACAATAAAATATTCCGCTACGGACCCAGCATAGCACCAAGCCTACCCTAGTGGTAGACCGGCATCTGCCAGCAGTCTTTCGCAAATCGTCATCCCACCTGGTCGGAGGGCGTCCTACACTACGTTTGCCAGCGGTTGTCATCATCAAGGGAAGCATGACGTACCCTACCAACTCGTAAATAGGTAAGGTTACCTACTTATAGCTAGAACAGCTAATATAAGAGTTAAGTAGCTTTACATTATTCGAGTGGATTGTGTTTGTTTTATCACCTATTACTTACTCGGATGTGGTTTCTTAGAATGAGTGCTGACGTCAGTGCACTGTGTGTGACCACTGTGTTTGTTTGTTATGGATGCTAAGTAGCATTTGAATTTGAGTGTCATGTTACAAAAATACAGGAAAAAACAAACTTCTCAGCTTAGATCGTAGATTTTCCGCGTGCTTCTAGTGCGGAAGTCAAGATTTTAAAGAGATCGATAAAAACTGCACTTCCCTAAGTAAATTTTTAGAAGCGGAGCGCTAAACCAGAACAATCAAATAAATTATAATTTAAAACAATCAGTGTCTCAGAAAAACTTAACGACCTAGTAATTTAATGAATGCCAGTCAAGATTTTTTGCGAATACAAGTTAAAGTTCGCGAATTTTGTCAAGACTATCATTAATTTTTCGTGACGTAAGAAGAGATGAGTCAAAGCTTGTTCCTAGATTTCGCGTCCAGATTACAAAATAACAAAGTAACCATTTATAAATAATGCTGGACAATTCACAGCGCATCATCTAGCCCCAAGCCTATGCTTTAGCGGAAGATGAAGGAAACCAAAGAAAACAATCTGCATGAATTTAGTGTGATACTAACGGCTGGTTTTGCGGACGATAATGATATGATTTTATTCTAAAAACCGGCTGTAAGAAAGAGAGAGATAATCTAAAATAGCTCATACAACATATACCTACTTATAATGAAACTGTAAGTATTGCAAGTTCGTATAAAATCTATTAACATCATCATCATCCGCCTGTGAACTCCAGATTGCTTTTCATTGCACAAAAAAAGTACATTTGAGCAATATGGAACTTAGAAAGCATCGAATTATGTAAGACTTAATTTATAAAAAAAATCTCACCCTTCCATGTTTATACATTTAAGAAATAACTTTGTGAGGAAACACCCTGACTTTTTTGAACACCTAAATAATAGAATAGGAAAGTATTTAGTAACACATATCTAAACACATCACTAGGGCTCGGGCCAAAATTAGATCGAGAGGCGATTGAGATCAAGAAACATCCGAATATATATTTATAAATACTATTTAACGGGTATTTATCGCGTTTAATTACTTTATTTTCCCGACGTTTCGACAGGTTTACACACTGCCGCCGTGGTCACGGGATGACTATCCGTATATGAAAACCTGTCGAAACGTCGGGAAAATAAGGTAATTAAACGCGATAAATACCCGTTAAATAGTATTTATAAATATGTGTTCAGATCGCGTAAGTTTAAAAATATTCATCCGAATATAATCAATAATCAGTTGGTTTTCGTCTCTCTTTCTCGTGGAATCCTATGTTAAATAAGTGTGTGCGTCGTGCCATTGATGGGGAGGTTAATGGGGTGGTTGGGAATATATCGTTCCGACTGTACCTACAGCAATAGGACACAGTCAGTGTAGTGTGTCGTAATGTGAACGTGGACTTTCCTGACGAATTTCGGGTAGTCGTGGAAACTGCCATCAATTGAAAGCTGTAACTCCGAGTACATCCAGTCGCCCCGTGACCACGATCGCTGTAACGCGGTCGAAACGTTGGGAAAAAGAAGAGAATACCTGAGTGCGTAAGACCAACCTGTGTAATCTACCATGTCTCATATGAGAGAATAAACTATTTGATTTGATCATCAGCCTATATTAGTCCACAGATGGATATAGGCCTCCCATTAAACAAGTAGCTCTTAGTGCAGGTAGAGTTCATGATCGGTCCGAAACTGCTGACGCTCTGCTCTAGTCCAGAACCTTGACCATTCTGAACTCTGATGTAGGTATATTAACATAAGTATGTAGGCTGATAGTGTAAGGTCTTATAATCTATGGCATTTCAGTAAATAATAGAGCTGAAATTACCGTAATTATAGATAGGTAATAACATCTCTGGAAAAACTTTAATCTCATAAGTCATTGTTACGGTCTTCAAAAAAATTCGGTAACTCTCGTCACGAGTACGTGACATAGTAATTTACGAAAATGACTTCTCTAAGATTGGTTAATGAGGTGAATTTACTTAAATCTGGCAAAAACTTCACACATCATGTGTGGAGTCGAGAGATATTTGTCATTATTTCAATTCCGGTATAGGTACACGCTTTTGTGTTCATTCCAAAGTTATTTTGCTATATTAAAAACATCCAGAAAAACGTCTTTTGCACATAGCTTTCCTAAAAAGATCGGCACAAATGAAGACTCTAACAAAATAAATGACTTATGTAACGAGGATGGGGTGAACCATTTTGCTTGGAAGAGTACATAAGTTCATTACTTCGGTAGTTACTACATTGATGAAAACACGAAAATTTTGTTTGTATCATTAATCTTTCCGCACAAAGATTTTCTGACATCCGAAACATTCCATTAGGTAATTGGGTAATAAGTCGCTAGACAACCTTTAACCGCAACGCTAATTCGTTATAATTATATTGTTGTCGTAGATACTATTGCTGTTAGTTTATTTTATTAGTCTACCGTGAACCTAAAATGTAGGAAGGTTTTACATTTTAAAAAGACTGGCGCGATCCCCCTTTTCTGTTTCGTATACTAAAGGCGTGGATTTGTGACGTTGACGTGGATAAATGTATGAAAAACTAAAAACATACGACCCAGTCTAGCCAGAAAATACGAGTAGGTTCTACACAATTCTATTACGTCTATCATTTTTTGTCAAGCATTGTAAACGATTGGGAGTAAGCCGACGGTTTTTGCTGTTTCTATTTCAAAATGTAGGTGGTATGTAGATACCTACCCTATGTATACATTTGTGGGGAAAACTCATCCCACATAAATAAAAGAACGGCTACGATCACTGGCGTTTATTGGCGTACGAAGTTACAAGGTTTACATACAATTTAAGTAATAAGTAATGCAACAAATATTCTGGTGTCAACAGAGAAAAAACCAATGTCATAGTTTTTCGTCCGTTACTCCACTAGAGATGTACCCAACAAAATAGGGTTGTGACGTGCGATATAATCGATTCGCCACACCACCCCCCCAAGGAGAAAATTAAACCCAAGCAGAAACAAAAATAATAAAATAAAGATAAAATAACATTTGAAATCACATTTTGGTATAGAATGCGAAACACACATGAAATGAATACAATGGCTTATTACTAATTAATAAAAATAAAACTTATTATTCTCTTACAAATCTAAATTCTTAAATTTAACACGTCTGCCTGAGCGTGTGATGTAGGGCTTTTCAGGTACGATTTTTACAGCGGATTTCTCCGGAGCTTGAGATTCAGGCACTAGATTACTATTTTTAGGCGGAATGGAGACAATTGGAGTGGGAATTTGAGCAGCTCCATTTGAGTTATCGACGTCAACATAAGCTGGTTTGATTCTATCTATGCTCACAACAACTGGCTTCCCTTTTATATCTAGAGTGTAGGTCTTGCCATCACACGAGCGGTCGAGCACCCTGAATGGACCAGTATATGGTGGCTGCAAAGCTCTCCGAACGGTATCGTCCCGCAAAAAGACGTGCGATACGGTAGAAAGATCCTTAAAAACAAAAGAAGCGTGTTCTCCATGCCTTGTCGCCGGAACAGGTCGGATTGCCGACATCTTGTGCCTCAACTGAACAACAAAATCGGCTGGATCTTCTAATCTTTCAGAAGTTAGGGAAGGAGCTAGGAACTCTCCAGGAAGCCTTAAAGGCTCGCCATATAAAAATTCAGCAGCAGTGGCCTTCAGATCTTCTTTAAATGCGGACCGCATCCCCAAAAGAACCAGGGGCAGGGATCTGACCCAAGAATCTTCGTGGCACATTAAAGCGCCTTTTAACTGGCGATGAACTCGCTCAATCATCCCATTTGCACAGGGGTGATATGAGGTTGTTCTAATTCTCTTAGTAGCAAACTGTCGCATGAGTCGCTGAAACAAATCTGATTCAAACTGAGAGCCTTGATCTGTAGTAATAACAGAAGGTACGCCAAACCGTGGAATCCATTCCCTTGTAAATGTTTCTGCGACTTCTTCCGCGGTAATTGAGCGCATTGGCCAAACTTCTGGCCACCTAGTCACCCTATCAATAGCTGTCAAACAATAGCGATATTCGTTGCACACTGGCAAGGGACCGACGATATCTATATGAACATGTAAAAATCGGCCGGATGGTGAATCAAACGTACCAGTAGGTGCAGAATTATGTCGATAAATCTTGCTGCGCTGACACGCTTCACAAGAACGAGACCAGGCTCGGCAATCCTTGTTTACAGAAGGCCAAACGAAACGCTCTACCACAAGACGTGTAGTAGCTTTAGCACCAGAATGGCTTAAATTATGTAATTTATTGAAAGCAGCGCGACGAAACGAAGGGGTCAAGTAAGGTCTTGGCTTACCTGTAGAAATGTCACAATACAACGAAGCATTAGTCCCCGGTGTGCAGATTTTAGTCAGGTTAAGACTGGAACCACCCAGTAACAAATTGCTCAATTCTTGGTCTGAATCTTGTGATCTAGCGAGAGCCTCATAGTCAAACTCTAAAGAAATGGCATCGATGTCAATACGAGACATGGCGTCAGCAACGACGTTATCCTCTCCTTTTATGTATTGAATGTCGGTAGTAAATTGACTTATGAACGATAGCTGATTTAGCTGTGGAGGAGGGAGTTTTTCACGACGCTGCAAGAATGCATACAGGAGTGGTTTGTGGTCTGTGAAAATCGTTGCATGCTGGACTTCTAAAATGTAACGAAAATGCTGGACGCTTTCGTATATTGCAAGCAATTCTCTATAGTAAGCTGGCCACTGCGATTGCTGTGGAGTCAGCTTTTTGCTAAAAAAAGAGAGGGGAAACCATTTTCCATGTACATGCTGTTGAAGACAGGAACCAATGTGAACACTTGAAGCATCGGTAAACAATCCCAATTTTGCATTGCCAACTGGGTGCTGTAATAAGGTTGCCTTCGATAAACTTTCTTTACATGCCTTGAATTTTTGCAGCAGCTCAGGAGACCAAGGAAAAGGTTTCGCTCCTTTACTATTTGTTGAAACTAAAACCTCGATTAACGGGGCCTGGTACTCAGCAGCGCGAGGAACAAACCGGCGATAGTAATTAAGCATGCCAAGAAACCGACGCATGCCTTGAACCGTTTCAGGTGGTGGGTAATCGAGCAATGTTTGAATACGAGCTGGAGGAGGACGGGTACCGTCACTGCTTACGTGGTAACCCAAGAATATCACTTCACTTGCACCCAGAACGCATTTAGAAGGGTTCACAACTACTCCATAATCTTGCAATCGCTTAAAAAGGATGCGCAGATGTTGCAAATGTAGTGACTCATCCTTAGAAAAAACGAGGATATCGTCCACGTAAGGAAAACAGAAATCGAGACCCCGTGTGACCTCATCGATGAAACGCTGGAAGGTTTGTCCAGCGTTCCTCAACCCGAAGGTCATAAATGGAAATTCAAAGAGGCCAAAAGGGGTAGCTATGGCAGTTTTGGGAATATCCTCTTCGAAAACAGGAATTTGATGGTACGCCTTAACAAGATCCAACGTGCTGAATACTTTACAACCTGCAAGGTTATGCGAAAAATCGTTAACGTGCCGAACCGGATACCGATCAGGAACGGTCCGAGCGTTTAAAGCGCGATAATCGCCACAAGGACGCCAGGTATTGTCTTTCTTGATTGTCAAATGCAGAGGCGATGACCACGCGCTTTTAGATGGCCGAGCTATCCCGCATCTTATCATTTCCCGAAATTCTTTTTCGGCCGAAACAAGTTTCTGAGGCGCTAAGCGTCGAGGACGGCAACAAACAGGAGGACCGTCTGTGGTCTTGATATGGTGCACTGTGTCGTGCTTGATCATTTTAGGAAGACCGGGTGGACGCACAATATCAGGGAACTCGGCTAAAACATTGGAATAAATAGACTTGCCGGACACTACTGCTCGTACGCTGGGTTGATATATATTAGCGGTTGATGCAGAAGAAGAAATTCCAGTAGTGCCATCGACCAATTTATTATTGCGGCAATCAGGTAAAAGGTGGTAAAAGGCCAAAAAATCAGAGCCAATAATGGCAGTGCTGACTTCAGCTATTACAAACTGCCAAGAAAAATCTCGACGCAGACCTAAATTTAATCTGAGATTTATAGTGCCGAAAGTTTTAATGCAGCTTCCATTGGCGGCGCTGAGATCATAATTAGTAGCCTCTCTACGCGAAGGTAGCCAACTATGAGGGAAACAACATAAGTCTGAACCGGTGTCGATAAGGAACCGACGCTTGGTTACTTGGTCGGTAACGAAAAGACGGCGGCTATCATTAGAACAATCAGCTGCCGCCGCTACTGATTGTTGTTCTCGTTTTTCTTCCAGTCGCAAGGACTGATGCATTTAGCAGCCTTGGTGCCCCACCTCCTGTGGTACCAGCACCGTTTGGCGTCACTCGAAGACCTGTTGGAAGAGGTCGAACGGTCACGTGAGGGTCTACGCTGTTGCCGAGAAAGGGCAGCTACTTGATTGCTTACCTCCTCCAATTGTTTAGCCAAAGTAGCTAATGAAAGCTCTGATGGTAGAGCTGTTGAATAAACAGTTGGTGTTGGGGCTACTTCTATAATTTTGTCAGCCAACTCAGCAATTTTATCGAGCCCTAAATCCGCTTGCGCTGCCAATATGGCTTGAGCCTGCTGTGGCAAACGGCGTAACCAAAGTTGTCGGATGATGTTGTCATCTGTAAGTGTCGATCCGGCCAGAGATCGAAGGTGCCGGAGAAATTGGGACGGTTTCCTGTCTCCAAGTTCTTCGTCACTGATTAACTGTCTTACCCGCTTTTCCTGGGAAGATGACAGGCGTTGAATTAGTAACTCTTTGAGTTTTCCATATTTATTTTGCTCCGGAGGATTTATAATGATGTCCTCAACTTCTCCTGCGAGCTTTTGGTCAAGGTGTCCTACTATATAGTTGTACTTGGTAGTGTCTCCAACGATATTCGCTATTTGGAACTGTGCTTCTACCTGGGCAAACCAAACACTTGGTTTATCAGCCCAAAAAATAGGCAATTTTAGAGACACTGCATTGATTTTTGCCTCCTCCGGGTTTCCACAAAGCCTTTTCTGCAGATCTGCGTTTTCAGCCTGAAGTTTTTGCAATTGTGCCTGAAGGTCTTGCTCTGCCATGATGGAAAAGATAGCACCACCACACACCCAAGCAAAATACAGAAGGAGAAAAGAAAAAAAAAAAATTTTTTTTAAATAAATTCAGTAAAAGTCCAAGATTATACAAAACACCCAAAATAATAACTGTCCATGTCAGGTAGGCACCCAAGTGTTGATAGTTAAAAGTTAGATATTAAAAGTTTACACACATGGCTCCACTAAAATTGAAATTAAGTTTTTCTTCATAGCACCCGCAGTTAATTTTCAAAAATAAATGTTTCTTTAGAAAAAATTACAACTATGATTACCAATATATTCGTGCACTTATAAAACCTGTGACCTACTAGCATTAAAATTAATATTCCTCCACTAAAATGTCTCATACAAACTCAGTAACACAAAATATGTTAATTTACAACACACCGGCTATGACCACAGGCACAAAACTCATGCACAATGTTATACAAACATTTGTTTGTGGTAATTATTGGTCATCACAAAGAAATTAGGGTATTAATATAAAGAATTAAATAGAATGGGTTAAGGTAAGGAAACAAAGATAAAGTCAAGAGGTTAGTGCGACAAGAATCAAAGAAAACTTGCTTGAATAAATCCGGTGCAGTCCAAAGTCAGGTGCAGTTCAATGTGGAGTCCAACAGTTGTCTTTTATTTAGCACTATGCAAGGAAGGACACTAGAAAACAGCACAACACAACACCACACTATCACCACATGCAAAGCACTCTGTTTCCAGTATGAAGATAATGCCTGCTTATCCACTGCTTGTCTGCTGGAACTCACTGAGGGAATGTAATGCCTGTTTTCTAGAAACGTTAAACTTGGCACAGGTCGTAGACAGAACAGCCACCAGCAGTAGATAGGCACGTCTGCAGCGAAATCAATGAGTCAAGCGTGATTTCACGTTCGATGGTCACCAATGTGGGGAAAACTCATCCCACATAAATAAAAGAACGGCTACGATCACTGGCGTTTATTGGCGTACGAAGTTACAAGGTTTACATACAATTTAAGTAATAAGTAATGCAACAAATATTCTGGTGTCAACAGAGAAAAAACCAATGTCATAGTTTTTCGTCCGTTACTCCACTAGAGATGTACCCAACAAAATAGGGTTGTGACGTGCGATATAATCGATTCGCCACACATTTAAGGAACTCCATTGTTTGTCGAAACTATAAATAACTGTGTATGATTGTTTTTCTTAATTTATTACCTTCTCATGATGTTTTTTCCACATACTTATCGAGTGTTTCACTATGGGTGGTGTTTTTCGAAAGATAATGGGGCAAGTAACAGCTTTGACGTTTCAATTTGACGTATGTAACTGCATGAAAACTTCTATCAAAAACGTCAAAGAAACTGTAATTTGCCGTTTTTTTTTGGTTTTTTTTTTTTTTAATTTATTTTTTCAAATGAATTGTTTGCGAAATTTTTAAATCTTATAAACAAAGAACACAGTGAAGTATTTGAACTTAAAGTCTGCGTAGTTAGATACATGGTCGGGTTAACTGATTGATCCTCTCCCGGTATTTATAGAAGTAGGAATACTATACGATCTTTTAGGTGCTAGAGAAGCTATGCTACATGATCCTGCGTTTCTTTTGTATGTAACCAACTACTCAAAAACAATTAAGAAAGTCTGCTACACAGTTCTTGAGGAAAATAGGAAACTCATCTAATAAATAAAAGCAACATGGAGACTAATAAAACGAAATTAATACTAGATTGGTTCACCGCCAATAATCTCTTACTCAATACTAAAAAAAACAAATGCATAAAATTTATGTTACCAAATGTAAGAGAACTCCCAACTAAGATAATGCTAAAGGATGAGATTGTTGACCTTGTAGACTCAACTGTTTCCTAGGGATATGTATTGATTCATCTCTTCAATGGAGACCGCAAATTAATGCTCTCACAACCAGACTTAGTTCAGTAAGTGAAATATAAACATATCTACTAGTGGTTTATTTTTCACTTCTTCCACCGTTGGACAAAAAGATTGAAGTGAATAAAATCAATAACATCTTATGATAATTATAACTATTTATACAGCTGGTTATAGTATACATTTTTAATTGTCTAAGTGCTTATTTTGAAAACCTAAAGAAATAAAGTTGTTGATTTTGATTTTATCTTTTCGAAAAGCACCGCCTAAAACAAACGTAACAAGTTGCCTTGTAAGTATACCACCGCCTTTTGTATGAGGTAGAGGGAACATGAAGTAAAATATATTTAAAACATTTAAATCTTTAATATTCTAACAATGATACTTTTGTCAGTCGTTCTTATTACTACTTTTTCACTAATCAATATGATTTCCACAAACACACTTAGGAAGAAAAGCGAACCCATGTTTTAAATCTAGGTATTTATAAAAACCAAAGGATTCCTTCTTTTGATCATAATTATGATTGTAATGATGTCAGTGAACTCTAAAGGTAAATAATTCATAATTTGTATTGAAAATAATAATATGTGTGTTGGTATTTATATTTTAGTTTGATCTAGGTACCTACTGAAAATAAACAATGATCGTTGACTTACCAACTTCGAAGTGCAGTTCAACTTTTTGAGTTTTATTGTATTTTACTGGTAGACTACTCGTAGTTTAATCATAAAATCGAAAATATTTTTTGTGAATTTGTCACATCACAATAAATTTATTTTCAGCATAAGTACGTAACGTTGTAAGTAAGTAAGTTTTGTGTTTTAGATTTGCAATTCGTGATTGAACAGCGTGAAATCGCCAAACATAATATTATTATTGTATGCAGCAGTAGTTGGTGCTACCTGGTGGAGTCTGAAGGGATGACAGTAAATAGGTATACCTACACAGATAATTCAACATCTGAGTCGTCATTTTACATTAGATTACTTTAAAAGGATTGCGGTTGCAATTGCTATTAACAATTACTGTCAATAGAGCAATTTTTACAAATAAATCCAGAAGACTTAAAGTGACAGCAATCCAAATAACAATCACAAGACGCATTTACCGTTGTCTACCAGAAGAGCAGCCTTCAGGATACAGGCTTAGAACAACGATGGTATAACTCTAGTTGCTCTATGGGGTCAAACACAATGAGGGTGTATCAAAGTTAAAGCTGCAGTTCCGAAATAGGAACGTGGTCAAAGAACTTCTGCACCTCCTTGACGATGTTGGCGACGATGGCCTTCACGATGGGTGGCGCCACCTCCTGGAAGATCTCCCGCCAGTTGCTGTTGGCGAACGCGTGGATGGTGTCCGCTGGAAGAAAGGAATTACCGTTAGGAACTGTGCTTTGCTGGTGGTAGGTAGTTCCTGCCCCTGAGGCTGCCGTACAGAATCAATAACACAGATGGCCCGAGAAACGTCCACATATTAAAATCCTTTCCTACTTACTGCAAGTTGTACTACAAGTTGTAACAAAAAGCAAGGACCAAACTTTCAGGGAGTTCAACTTCCATCACAGAACACGGGAAAAATTCGACAAAATAAATTACGAAATAATCACTGGACTAACCAACAGCTGATACATGTGCTTTATTGTCATAGAACCGAGGAAAAATACATGTGATCGAAGCAGACAAAACGAAATGGCAAAGTGAAAGAATGGTCCAATAATAATCAATATAATATGTACCTAGATTGTAGATGTTTTCTGAAATCCATAAAAAGTATGTCTCAAAACAAAACAAACGCGTGTGAATGGTGCGCGGGCACTCAGTAGTCATTTTAATTTTTCATTAGGTACCCCTTGAACATTAGGACATAATAGTAACTGTATATTGCTATAGTCTGTGGTACTCACAAAGCTGTTTATTCCCATTGAAGAGGTTCTCGAACTGGTACTGCGCGCTGGTGAGCACCTCTGCCGTGTGCTTGTACGACGGCAGGTGCCAGTACAGCTGGCCGTCACGAGACTTCTCCTCGATCTGGAACATTATCTTCACCAGGATATCCCCTGAAAGTAAATATATATAAAATAGTTACTTACAATATCATTTATTTCTTCTCATTATGAAGGAGGTATTTATGATTACATTAAATAAATTATCTTATCATTATAATTCAACTTCTTTTAGCTTCCTTATGCAGAAACATATTCACGGTTAAAATTTGTCTTAACCTTAACTTAAGGTTATACAAATGTTTCCCAAATTAATAAATAATTTAGACTTTATGACATTTTGTTTGTAGTTAGTTCAACTGTTTGAATTGTAAATTTTTCTAATTTTGTTTTTATTCGTATAATGTAATATTTAGTTGTACCTATATTATATTTCTGATAATAATTGAACATCACTGTAGGGATGTCATGTCAGGTTTCGCTTCATCTTTGTGTGAATTAGAACCCTTCTGCGTAAAGATCTCGACCATGCATGAGCTGTGTCGAACCAAAAACACAAAAAAAACATGTTTCTCATTTCTTGATCTCGGATCAAGGTATTCCAGGAGCCGAAGCCTTCAAGAATTGATGACAGGGCTACATGTTACTCACGGATCTTGATCTTGTATCTGCCTTTCCCCTCGACGGGCAGGATGAGCAGCTTGCCCCCGAGGGTGTAGTCTCCGGACAGCAGCACGGAGCAGCGCAGGTCCATGAATGTCTGGTGGCCCTTGCGTCTGGAAGTTTAGTTATTTCTGTTAGGCGATATGGATAGGGATATTTCCTTAGTTCGACCTGCAGGATTAGCATGACCGTGATATTGTACTAGTTAATAATTATACACGAGACTAAGTAGGTACGACTAATTAATTAACCAATTTTAGTCCAAATTCGAAGTAGACGTGTATTCCAAATGCAATAGATATAAACTACTATCAGTAGGTACATAAGTTCATTCTAAAATTACGAATAATTTTCCTCGTCATCTTTTGGGTAGGTTACTTTAACAATATTTTTGGGTGCACTATGTTTATAAATAATATATTCAGAAATAATAAATAATTTGTTTGTAGTGCCGGGGCGATTAAATGACAGCAGTACTGTTTTAAACAAAGCACCACAAAATATGGGTTCCAAACCGAATAATAATCATTGGTACGTTAGTATAGTCAGGTATTCTGTGTCATTGCATTGAACTTTACGAAAAATACTTTATTTTCGACATTAACGTAAGTACCTATACAAGAGCTAGTTTTCGTGGCAGCTCATTAATTTTTCTAGACCCGTTGATACTCACTTAAGGTTCTCCACGACACAGTTCCTTAGTCCCTTGACGATAGTGTTCCTGAAATCCATCTCCAGGCCTGCCTGACTGGCCACCACCCGTTCCATGAGCATGGGATCCATGGAGTTGACTCCAAACTCGGGTATCCCAGCCGCCAGCACCGGTAGTGCGGCTTGCGTGGAAGACTTCAAGCAGGCGGTGTCACTGGCGCGGCATGCTGTGATGAATGGAGCTGGATGGACAAGCAAAAATACATAATTACATAAAACGTAGCTTCCGCGAGGCTACGCATGGGATTCTCCGGGATAAAAATACCTTGTGCTTCTCTGTGACATCATCGATATCCTTCTTTGTGGAAATATCGAGAATTAATCGAAATTGTAAAGAGGCAGAGTTTTACCTACTTTATCCCCGACTACCTATAGTAATAATTGTTTGTGAACAAATTAAATAAACACATCTTTTTTACCCGACTACCAACAGGGGAGGGTTATGAGGTTAGCACCCTATGTTTGTATGTTTATATGTTTGTATGTATGTG
This sequence comes from Eupithecia exiguata, assembly GCA_947086465.1. NCBI lineage: Eukaryota > Metazoa > Arthropoda > Insecta > Lepidoptera > Geometridae > Eupithecia > Eupithecia exiguata. The sequence continues at coordinate 12,858,910 of OX352236.1, forward strand.
GCCGATTTCTTTATTCCCACGTAGCGCTGAAACTACTGGTTCGATTTCAACAAATTATGTATCGATTGATTCGTCTCAATACCCCGATGGTTATAGGCTATAGGATTTAGGGCTCCGAGCCCGAATAAGCCTTCAAAACGCGTATTAAAGTTTAGGTAGCCGCAGGCTGCAGGCCCCATAGAGAAAAATTACAATACCTACGACCTATTTTCATTTTCAACTCTATGCCTATCAAATATGACCGATACGTCATTCTATTTTGTCAATGTAAATGTTTCAAACTTTTATAACTTTCACGTAGTCGGTTTGTAGTTTTTAACTTTATCTTGTTTAGGTTTTCTTTTCATTCAATAATAAGGGATTCTCGGACATGTGTGGTATTACAGTTTTGTAAAGTGTTCCAATTTTAGATTCTTTACTTAGTAGTACCTACTAGTAAACCACAAAAAAATACAACATTCATATTCAATCGATAAGTGCCAAGAAAAAATACATTTTCAGGTTTCACGCGTAATTTGAAAAAAACTTCCGTTTTGATTGGGTTGTTCTTTGATGTTTTTTGTTTATAATTTTTTTTGTTTCTTTTTCTGTAGCGGCTGCTACGAAAAATCCAGTTAGATAAAATTAATATTGTAATAATATCTGGTCTGTGCAGTCTCTGCGGGTACCAAGTTCCACACCAATACAACATAACTATCCATGTAGTACGTACACCATCCACTTGTTCAGACTTTAAACAAGATAAAGTTAAAAACTACAACCCGACTACGTGAAAGTTATAAAAGTTTGAAACATTTACATTGACAAAATAGAATGACGTATCGGTCATATTTGATAGGCATAGAGTTGAAAATGAAAATAGGTCGTAGGTATTGTAATTTTTCTCTATGGGGCCTGCAGCCTGCGGCTACCTAAACTTTAATACGCGTTTTGAAGGCTTATTCGGGCTCGGAGCCCTAAATCCTATAGCCTATAACCATCGGGGTATTGAGACGAATCAATCGATACATAATTTGTTGAAATCGAACCAGTAGTTTCAGCGCTACGTGGGAACAAAGAAATCGGCCACATACATACAAACATACAAACATAGGGTGCTAACCTCATAACCCTCCCCTGTTGGTAGTCGGGTAAATATTACATAAATCGTGTAAAAATCACAAAAATCTGTGATGATTCGAATACCGCGGAATTCAGAAGACAGGATATGTGACAAGACTGATCATTAGTAGGTATCGTAAAGGCCATGCTTGTTGTTTGTTTTCGTCATGAAGCCGTGACCCACATCAGAACAGAACGTGTTGCTCTAATCTGAATCACAAACTCGATAAGACCGTTTACTTCCGGAAAATATGACATAGATTGTTGGTGTGAGGTAACCTACTTAATCTTACGAAGTTGTTATTGTTTCGTCGTTTGATATTCGCACTCTCAGTACCTAGCTCAGTCCTTACGTTAGGTACTAACGGAAACCGCCATAAACTAAACTAAATAATTACCTACACCCTAAATTCATAAACCTTTTAAAATTGCAAATTTGTACATACCAGAATTAGCGTCCACATAGCAATAAAAACTAGCACAAAGAACAAACACAAAATACAACGCACTCATTTTGAATTAAAAAATCCTTTCTCGAAATATAATTTCTAGAAATTGACCTTCCTTCTCCAAAATCGACAGCTCAGTGGCAGAAGCGCATCTCTTGCATTTCCTTTATATCAATTTTATTCATCATGTAAGTGTTTCGGACAGTCGAATCTGTACCTTAATTACTATCAATTAAAGACACTTTTGGAATCGATTAAGTTCACCGTTATCTTAATATGGAAGCTGGGTTTTTATCTAAATCGAATAATCATTCTATCAGTTATAAATACATACATACCCTCGAAACAGAGAAATACTTTCCTTTAGTACCTATATCTATTATTTCCCTTATCTAGCTAGCTATCTATTTATTATTAATTAAATCATTTATCTATTGGTGGTAAAGATTTTTCCCTTTCTCAGATTTTTATTAGATAATTGGTAGTTTCGTCATGGCTGTGCTCCAGATTTCTATGGATATGATCTCTACAGTTGCGGGACACGTAGAACAATCTAATTTCCTCTCGCAAAAATCCGTCATTCGCACACCTTGAGATTAACTTTAACAACGCTTTTTGGAAAAAGTAAAAGTCTTGAAGGATTTCCGCGTCAACTTCCGTGATGTTCTTACTACAATGTAGTACAGTCTGCGCCGTAAATTGGTAAATACGTAATTACACGCAAAAGTCGTACGTACCTATATTAACGTTCTTATAGCAAGTAGGTTTATAGGTCACGTCAACCGCACGTCAGTGGAGCTGGGGACAAAGGCAGCCTAGCCACGTAGCCACCGAGGAGCTTCCTGACCTGGTGAACAGGTGACACGGCAGACCTAGGTAGGATATAATGAAATGCCTGGCTGATTGATCGTAGACAAACAGGATCGTGCTGCCTGAAAGAAATGGAGAACCTTCATCTAGCAGTGGTTCGACCAGGGCTAATATAATAAAAAAAAAAAAAATTCATAATTTAGTAGACTCGCTGGCGCACCGTAAACACGACGAATTAAATAATTAAATTCTATTTGAGTTATATTGATAATTTGGATATTAATTTGACGCTTGCTGTACGTACATAGAGTACGAAGGCTGCCAGGTTCTCTTCACCCTTCAAACTATAAATAAGGATGTCGGGTTGATGACCTTTTGTAAAGTTAGGTGGGTGCTGTTGTTAGTCAGAGTTCAAGAGGAATCCTTTGTTTAAGTTGTGCCAAACAAACTAGTTGTTCATTGTCCTTTTACATGTAGGTACAGTTATACCTACTATAGGAATTATTAATGCATTACCGACCTCCTTGTCGACCTTTTCAGCCAGTAAGTAGGCTAGAACAATTTTATTTACATTGTATTCACGTAGGTAGGTTAGCAAAAAATCTATCCTGGCGGTACCTGTAAAAAGCGATAAATGATAATTATGGTTAGCATAGTATATTCTTAGGTTATTTTCGCGAGAACTCATAATAAAACACTGTTTTTACCGGATTGATCGCGTATATTTTATATTTGTTTATAACCTGACGTTTCGGAGGCTTTTCAGCTTCCATGGTCACAGGCAGACTGAGGTGACATTTGTCTTTACAAGTAATTTGAATTTTACATATCTACCGTCAATTATACAAATTTAATTATAACGTTCCGTATGTACGCAGTAATCACTAACAGTGTCTTGATGGGTTGTAGCTATGGATTGCTGGGTGTGGGACCTGACTCGATGTAGGACTGGATCCCAAGCGGCAGGTACTCTCCATAATAATAATAATTAAATAATAATAGAATAATGGTAATTTCAATAGAGAAGATGGTTGGAGTTGGATGTAAAATTCAAATTACTTGTAAAGACAAATGTCACCTCAGTCTGCCTGTGACCATGGAAGCTGAAAAGCCTCCGAAACGTCAGGTTATAAACAAATATAAAATATACGCGATCAATCCGGTAAAAACAGTGTTTTATTAATTATGGTTAGGTTACGCGCTAGTCTCCGCTGAGAGTGTTGAGACTGGATCCCTTGGCTGAAGAGGCTACGAGGACATCATCCTCACTACATATGTACATTACATATATGGTGAGAGTGACGTACGAACACACGTCAACGTCGGCAACAAAGGCACTCCTGCGCACAACGACGTACAGCACCTCAAGTTTAAGTTCAAGGGCAGCTTACAGATTGGACAGCTATAGCTTACTTTGCCTACCAACAACCTACCTAAGGTTTTGTTATTGAGTTATTAATTATAGTGCGTGAGCCGTTAGCCCTCGCACTCGGGGTAATCTCCGAGGTATGCAATTAGGCACTATAACTGACTGTAATTAGATTTGAATTACTTTGTTAGTAGGTATATTTTTGGTGCACATAACTACCGGGAATAAACAGAAGTAAATAAATAGTTATGGTACCTTTTTCAAATGTAGTTAAAATTATATTCAATCAGCTAAGATCTTCCACTAAGGTTGTTTTACTTTAATCATTACTTCATCAGTAGTTTCTGTTTGAATAATAATAAACACTTGGTGCAACAGATAGAAAATACATATTGCAAAATTGAAAATACACATCGGATACCTATTGCTCGTGTTATAATAGTGAGTTAATAGGTAGGTACTAGGTACTTATCTCGATTTATATTTTTATTGATTCTCAAACTGTTATAATTTAATGATTGTGTCGTATCGTCATTAGGTAGGTACTTATCATAAAAATATACATTAAATTAAATAAGATGATAAATGAATACAGAACTAAAATGATACCTACAATTGAAAGCACAATTAAATAACATATGATATCACAGTAATTACTTAGCTAAGGTGTAGAACGAGTAGGTAATGTAGAAAGAATACGTTATTGATGACGCAGCAGAATAAATGAGGTTATCGGTGCCTGCCTGCGTCTTCATATTAATTGTCTTAGACCGCAAGGTGCGGTATTATACTATTAATAGCCAGCTGATTGAGACGTGCCAAGATACCTGCGCATACGCAGGAAACGGTTTTTGAACGTGGTCGCGATTGTCGTATTGTCGCAACTGTTTTCATACAATTATACTTGTATTACTGCGCTGACGTAACAAATCCAGGCCTTCCAGTATACAAAAACAAAAGGGGACCGCCATAGACATCTAATAATCATCTATACCAACATACGATAAAAATAACTAAGTAGGTAAATATTAAAGAACATACGAGTAGGTAGGTGTACGATCAATGAAAAAAGAGATCCCCATCGGTATAAGGGAAGGGCCCTAACGTATACCTAGTTAGTATGAAAACTTCATGTTCCATGGCCAGGTCAGTCGGCCATGTTACAAACTTAAAATCTCTATGAAACTTTTGAAACTATCATGGTTATTACTATAGAAATCATTTAGAACGGGATATTTACCATGATTAAATTTTTGAGTTTTCCAATATTTCGGCACAGTTTCATGCGCCATGATCACGGAAGAACTAAAGCATAGATGAATACTAATAAACGGGGAAACTAAAGCTCAAAAATTGAATCATGGTAAATATCCCGTTTTAAATGATTTCTAAAATCTCTATGGCTTTAAACTGTTTTGTTTCGAGATTTGTGGTAGATCTGCTGTCAGTTGGTGTTTTCAATTGAATTATTTTGATGATTTTCTGAAATTAACCCATGAAAAGTACATTTTTAACGTAATTAGCTTCGGTTAGAGCCAAAAACATGCCCTCGACATGCTGTATAAAACAGTGTGGTTTGAGGAAGAACAAAAACCAGCCAACATTGATCGATCATGCAGAGGTAAGTAAACATTTTTGTTCGTTATTGTTGAATCTTTTTGTATTTCATTGTATTTCATACAACGTTTTGTAACAAAGTGATTTTTTAAAAGATTTTATAGGCTCTGCTGGCTAGTTGCTTGTGGCTGTAAATTAGATATTTTCTTCAGCGCTCTTGGAGGTAGTTAATGTACCGTCGTAAATACATCGGTCGGTACATATTTTATCCAAACCAAACCAAGAGAGAAAAAAGTCTGCATTCTCCCCTACGTAGCGGGTCACGAGGAAACAGAAGCAGAAGCGGTGAAAACATTTAACTGCTTCCGCTTCTCCAGTCTGAACTGAATACTGAACATAGTCCACCATAATAAGTAACAAACAGTTCCACAGTTCAACGAAAGACGCCCTGTTTGTAGCAGTAGTGTGTAGTGACATCTAGGCATTCATATGGTAAACGCACATTACACTCAGCATACTGCCGCCGCGCCGTCGCCGCCGCCGCCCGGCCGTGCGAAGCCTTCATGCGACGATGGTTCCGAACCTTCTCAGGTTCATTTACTAACATGACCGTTCATATCGTCCCCACTTAGTTTAACAAAGACATAACAGATGGAGCTTAAATGTAAACTTTTAGGTCATCTTTTTTTATAATGTTTTCTCTTCGATCAAAAATAAGGGGGGGCCGGCAAAGCCGGACATTTTTGATCGATGTGTTTTCTCTGTAACTTATTGGTTTTTCCGAAGAAAAAACATCCACCATTACAAATTTTTTGTATGAGTAATGTAAATAAATAAGTAAATAATGCTGGACAATTCACACAGCATTATCTAGCCCCAAGCTAAGCAGAGCTTGTGTTATGGGAACTAGATAACTGATATAATGTACATAATATAATACAATAGGTACATAGATAGATTTTTATGATTATACATAGAAATCGACTAGAACACCCTGAACAAATGTTTGCAGATCGTATAAACATTTGTCCCGAGGTGGGAATCGAACCTGCAACCTCCCGCGTTGCAAGCAGACCTTCACCCACTGCGCCACAGAGGTCGTCAATGTACAGGCAGCCTAGAAAATGACAAGTTGGTCTCATCCTGGTCTCATCTCATTAGACTACTTTGTTACACGGAATAAAAACTTGTTAGTTAATTAGGTCTATTTCCCATTAGGCACAATCTAAAAAGTACTTTGCTAAAGTAGGCAGGTACCTGTACATACTACGTGATCTGACGGGCATACCATAACAACCGATCATTTCCACGTAAGTATGGGGAGTCATTAGCCTGTCCGACTCTGTTGGAATTAAAAATGACAAGCTGGCATACGTGACTAAAGTCTAGTAGCTTTTATTACGGTAGTCTAGACTTGTAGAGTATCTAAAAATATCTTTGAGTACCTACTACTACCTCGCTCATTTTAAAACTTAAATTAACGAAATTAACAAATTCAGTTAGTGATTCACAAAGTTCCTATTTCTTGGAGGTCCATTAGCTTCGAAAAGCAGTCAAAACAACAATATTAAACGTAAAAACGTTTTTGCGCCTACTAAATCTGTGATACAAACCTGACCAGTTACACGTCACCTAACCGCAGAGGATCGTATTATTTGGTTGAATAAGGCACTACATGGTATGCTGAATCGAAAACAAGCACTCAATGCTGCATAGAGGCGCGCGGGCTAAAATTTCATTTTTTGGGTTTCACCATAACTAGATATCTATTCAACTGACCTCGCCTACCAACTTCAAGCATTTAACTAACTGACTTCAAAAAAGGAGGAGTTTCTATGTTCAGATGTGTATAGTTTTGTGTTTGTGTGTATGTCCGTCGATTTCTCCTCATTTATGGACCGATTTGGACGATTCTTTTTCTGTTATTTCAAGGTTGGTTCCGAGGTGGTCCCATTAATTTATATATTTTATTCCCGAGTGATTAGTATTTATCCGGAAATACATAAAAATTATAGTGTTTTTATGTATTTCCCACTAACATTAACATTTATGTATTAAAAGAATATCTTGTTGTTTTGAAGAGATCAATAACCGACTTCGAATCCCTTAGTTCCGGACAAAAAGGTAACAGACAGACAGAGTTACTTACATTCGAATTTACAATATTAGTGTGGATATTGATGCTTTACCTATGAATATGCTTAGAATTGCCAAACCGTAACATAGGTATATGTTTTAAATGACCCTTCAAGAACAGATTTCGTAATGCCCGTCGATACTCACGCAAACTCGGATACCAGTCGAGAGTAATGTTGTGTACTAATGTGTTTAGTTAGCTATTTACCTAAATTGGTAAATAGCTAAGTAAACACATATCTTCTGTTCGATTCAATGCCATCTCAAGTCTAGGATTATTTTAGATATCTAACTATATAATTAAGTAAGTTTGTAGTCAGTTCCATAGCTATTTAGCTCTGTGACTGTCAAGTCCTGCAGAGGGTGCTCTATTTAAATAAATAAATATTGCTGGACAATTCACACACCATTATCTAGTCCCAAGCTAAGCAGAGCTTTACACTTTCACTGATATACATAATATTATACATTACATAGATAGATATTTTTTATTATACATAGAAAAACGACCAGAACACCCTGAACAAATGTCTGCAGATCGTACACACATTTGTCCCGAGGCGGGAATCAAACCCGCAACCTCCTGCGTCGCAGGCAGACCTTCGCCCACCACGCCACAGAGGTCATCATAAAGTTTTTGAAGATCCCTGTCGTAGCGCGACGGCTGCGTAGGTGCTCCGAGATAGTGCTACGCAGCGTAGCACTATCTCGTAGCACCGGGAGCGCGTTCAAATCTTTTTGATCGAGAGTTATGATAAGAAACTGAAACCAACATGGTTTTTTTAATGAATGTGGTCACTATTTAAAACTTATAAGAAATTAAATAAATTCCCAAAAAATTACAATTTCGGCGGGAGTTGAAGTCGCGCCCTACCCTATTATTATAACTATACTTTACTATTATTTATAACTTTTACACAGATTTACAACTTTTAATGGACAGTTTTTTTTAAGTGGATTGTATAATTTTGTTAATAAATTTAAAACAAGGTAAATAACTTTTATACACGTTGCAGAATACAGCAAAAGTCTTTTTGTGTGATTCCAACCAGAAACAAAAAACATAAGACAGATAAGATTTACAGGCAATATTTTACGTGATTTTCAATAACTAAATATCTCAACTAAGAACTTCGATCAAAAATTTCCGGCTTCGCCGGCCCCCCTTAGATTCACAATGCGCACGCCACAACCTTCAGTAGCAAAAGAGGAACATTTTGACATGTTAGGAAAGCTTTTCAACTAGTGTCATTTTAGCGTTCAAACAAAAAGCATGGGTAAGTGCTCGTACAAAAAATGCAAGAATCACTCGTCCAAAGTGCTGAAAAAGGATGGAATTTCTTATTTTCAGTAAGTTTAAATATATTTTGTACCCGTATATTGAGATGTGAGTCATATACTTGTGAAATCAGCATAAAATATTGTTGTTTGGTTTGCCTATGTTAAAATATTAAATTTGTTCTAAACTGATAAATGGAGAGGCTATTTCTTCTAATTTTTTTTTTTCATTTATAGTATGTATTAATATATTTTTCATAAAAATAAGTTTAATATTACTATTTGATGATTTTTAAAATAACTAGTTGGCCCGCCCTAAAATTTCATTTGCGTAGACTCTCTAATAAAAGAAAGACTAGGTTCTTACCTACCTACCAGAAGTATGAATTTATAAAACGTTTATTTTTTTCCCGAAAAAAAAATCGTGCAAAGCCGCAGACAGGAACCAGTTCTTTTTAATCTAGAGTGCCTGCCTGAAATTGTATTGTAAGTTTAAATTATTGTATGTCTGAAATGACCCTTTTGTATAAATACCTACTGTTGAGACACCAATTTATAGTTTCATCAATAAATGATTCGTTACCTTTACCTGAATTCTGTTAATTAATCCTTATAGAAAATAAACTGAGTAGGTAGGTATATAATTCTCAGGTAGGTACCTACCTACTTACAAAATAAAATAAAATGAATTCGACTCCACCAATCTCTTGTTCCGTATGGAAAAAACTTGTCAGGCTCTGCGCAAACTGTCTGCGTCAAAACAAAACGAACCCAATTTTGAGTGACATTTTTGTAAGGCTCTAGGTATCTACGGGTGAGGCCGCGAACTCCTTATTTTTGATCGAAGACTAAGAACCATAAAACTAAGAACATTGGGTCTCACCGAGAAATGCAGCGCATGATCCCACAACCACTCGTTTGGCGATCACAGTTAGGCCTATCATGACAGCAGTGATACCAAAACCACCATACCGCAAATAATAATAAATGATCCCACAACCCCCAAAAAATATCAAAACAAATGATATTTTCATCCTTCCCCTTCCCCCATAAATGAATTTAGATCATTGTGCACACGATGTTCCTCGCTGAGATGGGATGAAAAGTTACGTTTTGCACTCGAGTGCAAAGATTTTTTACCTCTAGCTCTTTTGATTCCTTTGCTAACGCTCAGGATTCTAATTTAGAATCCTTCGCTTCATCATTCATCATCAAAATTGAGCACGCGGTTAAAAAGCAACTTTGGACTATTGTTTATCAAATAACTATTACTACGAGTGTGTAGGTGTTTTGGTTTTGTATTGGTACCTATAATATATACAAATACAATACAAAAAAATATATAAAACAGGTAGTAAGCACCTAACTAGATAAGTATGTACCTACTTATGTTTTATGTGATTTAGTGCAATCTGAAGGTAGCACAACACAGCCGATAAACATATAAAGTGGGTAAATTGTTTATTTTGCAAATACATAGGTACCTAATAATGTTAGTTACTTCAACAGTAGGTACTTGTAATCTGTTCCGTGTCCGGGTGTTTTCCTGAGTAATTAGGTAGGTATCTAGTTACTTAATTATATAAAGGAATAGATAAGTACGTACGTATTTAGGTATTCAGTTCCTCTATTTACCAAGCTGCATGATCTCTTGTGTGTGTGATTCAATGAGTACCTACTTAGTTACCCGCAACGCTTTGCTTTAAACTACATAAACTGCCTTTTCTCCAAGGACGTATCTATTGTCCAGCTTATCCATATGACAGCCCAGAGTACCTACCTACTACCAGTTTGCACAGCCAGCGCCCAAGTTGGGAAGTGTTGATCTGTCCGATGCATCGATTTATTCAAAGGGTGTTCTCAAGGCTCCATGTTTATAATTTACCTCCCTCCTTGCAGCGACGAGACGGATCCATCGGACAGCTGAGCGTATACACATTACAACAGAGCATGTTACCAGTCGGTGGTTATTTCAGGCCAGAGAGCCGCGTCCACTCTTACGCAACCTATAAAAGGCATTTGTACCCAAACATTGGCACAGTTCGTTGATTACCGTGATAGAAAGCACCGGTTTTGTACTTTTTTTATGAATATATTAATTATTATACTTTAAATAATAATGCAAGTGCGATTGTGTATTTTTGCGGCAGTTTGCTGGTCGGTGACCGCTGCGTCAAAGTTACGTGAGTATTCTATAATTGGTCGGCATAAAACTTTCTAATATTACTTGAAACCTGGATAAACCGAGCTTACTTAATTATTAAAGAAAAATTATTTTCTCTTCTATTTTTATCACGACATTTTCCTGTCCCCGTAAGAAAAAAACATCCTTCATCCAATTAATATTTAAAATAATAACGAAGTTGCGATTTCCGTTAAATTCCAACGAACCTACCAGCCCGATCTCGTATTACAAAATAGTTACCTAATTTCGAGATTATCTATTCATTATGCAGTGACAGGTATGCCCTTATGCCTTCACCTTCAAATGATTGCATGTCACGTAGACCAGTCATTAAGGAGCACCGGTATTTTAAACCGAAGGGTCATTTAAAGTTAAACTTTACATTAGTGTTTCTCAAATACGACGAATTAAAAAAACATCAATTGTCCTTACATGATTTTCGAAAAATTATGTTTCTTTGTTACAAAGATTAAAGTAGCCTACATTCCATTTTGGTAACAAAGAAATTTTCTAACACTGAACTCTACAATTAGAGCACATTATTAGTTAAACATCAACTGATTTTGAAATGTCAGTATAGGAGTTATCCTAGATCTATAGGTAAATCGAGGTATCGTACCATCTACTTAGCATTTTTTAAATTCCCTTGTACCTACTCATTTATTGTTTTTCTGACCTTTTCTCTCCAAGTTTTTCTCACCTGGCTATTCAATTTCAGTGTCAACTGTCCACTCATTTCTTTCATCACCTTCTTCCACAACTCAAACCATCTACTACCTCAGGCAGAGTAGAAGGTTCCTAAAGTTCAGAGGTCGATGAGGTAAGGTATCACATACCGCGTCAATGTCTCAGGCCAGGCCCATTGCTCCAAGCGTGCTTCAATGCCGCGCTCCTGAGACCACCTCCAAGGTGACATGAGCACTGGTCTCCCATACATTATGTGCACATGCTCTTGAAGATCACCATTAGGTAATCAAGACCATTAAGGAAAAAAACAGTGTAAACTATTTTTGGTGGAAGAAAATTTATCTAGGTTATTTTCATATTTTCGTCACAGCATAAAACCAGTCAAGTCGGACTAACTCTGTTGGTACTTGGTAACGAGATATTTTTAGTTTTTAAAATTTCGAATCTTCTGTTTTGATGAACCGACAATGCGATCAAAAGATTAGAATCAATAGGTCAGTACGGTACCTACTCATTCTGAAGGTCATCTCTACCACAAACTCTTCTTCAAAATCATGAAAGAAGGAATGAACAAATGAACCATGACAAAGTATCGCAACAATGCCATGTGCAATGGGAAATGTTTCCTGCAATTGATGCAACCTGCAACTGCTGCGCTTATTAAAATGCAACTCGTACCTACAGCTCGTAGCTCATTGTTTTTGTTCAATAAAACCATTACGAGCAAGGACCTTGAAGTCCTTAGTGCTTTGATTAGTACTTTATATCTGGTTTCTTTAAGAAAGTTAGTGTGAGAAGGTACCATAACATGATGTGGGAAGTCTAAATACCTACAGCCAACAATGAGAGGATATGGAAATGATTACATGTTACCTAGTTATAATTTTATTTACAAACTATGGTGGCGCTTGGCGTGAGACTAAACAGTGGGACTTAATCTGTCGTTTTCCCAAATTGTACCTATGTAGATTCCTAAGCGTACCTACATCTTGCACCTACCATAAGTGGAACAGTGGTATCGGGAACTCAATGCCTAGTCGGACTTGTGTGGTCTACCATTTGAGAAAATCAAACTTCACTGATACATACCTGCTCCACTTCTACTCCGAGTAAGCGTGCTCTTTCTAAACTTAAACTCTTATTATTTTTTTATTCTTTTCATCACGATAACTTGGCGATCTTGGTCAGTCAACTTTCTTTACAGATTGGAAGGCGGTTATGAGCAAAGAAACATGTGCTAACTCCAAATCGGTCACGGACGGAACCGTGTCAAATTTTTTTGCGTTTCTCAGACGAATCAACTAGCTCTAGATAATGTAGAGACCGAGTAGGTACCTACTAATAATTATCACTTCCTTAATATGAATCTACCCATCCTATCCTAGATCAAACATCTATCATCCAATGCATCGGGTATTGGATGGATGCACTTAGCTTGCCTTGGTCTTCGGTGCTTCCAAATGGCAATAGGAAGCATCAAAAACCAACGAAAATTTCCTAATCCCATAAACTCGTAACTAAAATCGGATAAAAAAACGTTACATAAGAGCGACTGTCGACTATCACTCTTGCAATGGCACCGCTGCACGGTTGCACCAGATACCTCCTCACGTGCACGACCGGTTCGGCCACGTTTTGTAACATTGACCTAGCTGTTTCGACTCTGAAGCTCAAGTCAACTCAACGTCCGCTAAGGGTGTTTCCGTACCAAATCAATAAACAAAGATCATCATGAGATAACAAAAAACCAAAGGGAGATTGGTGGGTTTAACCTAGCACTATTTTTTTCGATATTACCCTGTAGTGTTAAAACCAGACACAGGTAGGAACCAGCCTCTGACCATTGGTGATCTAGGTAGGTACCTACTTACCAATGAAATCAATCTCAAGCTCAATAGATCTAGACATGATCCATCAGGCATGTCTTGTAATCTCAGACACGTACAGTCTTCTGCTGAGCACAATAACTTGTGTAACATTGACCTGTCGTGAGGGCTATTTGTATTCTTGAGCAATCTCCGGTGCGCAGGCACACGGAGATTTCTTGCTTGATTGCCAAGTACGAGAGAGTACCTGCATGTGACTCTCTGATAGATGATGGCTCGGATGCGTCCCAGACATTTTGGAGCTGTTTCTTCGAATTACACATACATTGATAATTTGTGAAAAGACCAACATAATTTATTTTCTATCACTTCTCTTGCTCAAAATGTGTGTCAATATAGCGTAGAATAACGGGCGTAAAATTCGTTTTTAAGATCTAGGGTTATTAAGTAATTTTTCTTTTAATTTTTATTTGTAATCAACAGCCAGTAGGTACAAGATATTCGTCCTCTTGCATAAAGACTCGACTTTTTGGTGTTCCATTTACAAAGAACGTACATTTTATTTGAATTTATTTTGAAAACGGAAAGAAAGCGCCTTTTTTGTTAATGTTGGATGTTTTGTTTTGTTTTGCGTTGCGCGAAACGAAGACACAAAAAAGTTGGTATCAATCAGCGCGAAATCTCTGGAATTTTTATTTACTACTCAGAAAATCAAATGAAAATAATCGTTCATGAAATTACTGAAAAAGTTATGAACTTTGCTTATTTATAATTGAAAATGATCACTTAGCGAATATTAATATAATAATATGCAAATATGACAGAATGGCAAAGAAATAATCAACTGTTGCGATCGAGATCACGTAAAATATGGTATTTCAAGACTAACGACAAATTTGTAAAGTAGATAGGTACCTAAGTGAAATCGGCGTGGAATATTTACTGAAGTTAAGTTGTAATTGTTTTATTTTCTCACACTCGAAGTGAAATATCGTTTTTACGCGGGATAAACCCACCCATTACCTACCTTGTTACCTCCCTCGCTACGCCAAGGAGTATTTACAACTTCGTCTATAATGGGGTGGCTATGGTCCCTTGTGTAGAAATATACTATTAGTGTTTGTTTCTATGATAATATTAAGGCCTTATTATTTCGATAGTAAAACAATAGGTAGGTACCTATTTACAAATTTAATTATGAATACCTAACAATAAATTTGTTTATATTTTCAAGGGTTGAAAACGAAATCCAAATTAGTAATGTCGTAATAGATTTAATCAACCGGACAAGCAAGTTAACTGGCATTCTGCTAAAGCAAATCATGATTGTTTAACTTGCTCTTCGGCCAAGTTTACTTAGGTCCTAATTGATCAGTAGATAATGAATGACGTAATTTAATGAGCGATAAATAAATAGAGGTGTTATTTAGATAATTTTTATAGAACCAAAAAATTCCAACATCTAACCTTCAGAATAAGACGAACTGACGGATGCTTTCTCTACCTTAACATACCTAGGTACCTACCTACGTAACCGCTTGGTACTTCTTTTCTAACTTGACTTAATATGTTTGTAATAAATAAAATAACGATCTATATTTTTCCAGCCCCCTTCATAACGCCATGCTCGCGATCGGACCCCAATCTGAACCAGTGCGTAGAGAAGGTGATCGCAGTCGCCGCCCCAGCGTTCGCAGATGGAATTCCGGAGCTGGGCATCGCCCCACTCGACCCAGTGCAGTTAGGCACTGTGAACGTGGACAACCCTGCCTTGAAGATAGTCTTTTCGGATACTGTTGTTACTGGACTTCGAGGGTCTAGGGTTAATCACTACAAGTAAGTGCTTTGTTAAACCTCTTGTTGCTTAAAGTCGTCCGAACTATTCTCTGACCAAAGGTCGGCCCTTCTTTCGTGGCGGGTTGGAGATGCTACGTCACTTTATGTTCTTCAGGAAATCAGTAGCTTGCTTACGTTGGTACGGGTTTCCCTGGTCATTCCCTATGTCCCGCCCGATGTAGTATTCTCCTTGAGACGCTACGCTATTGCAACTCAATCTGATCCAAACCCGTTATTTCCAACCGACCTACCCGTAGTTCTTATACAGATTAGCCTGTTGATAGACAATAAGCAGCTGATGAGTTCGGCAACGGATTCCCTAACCCACAACATTATTGTCCAGGATAAACCCCGATAAAGGAAAGGCAACGCTGGACTTTACAGCCAACGTGACTCTGAAGGCGCAGTATGACATGGATGGACAGGTGCTCATCCTCCCTATTCGAGGCAAAGGACCTGCGAAGATCAAGATTAGTGAGTACCTACCCTCAAACAATATTTACATCCAAACACTAACAAGCCAATATTGACGAAAGCTTTTTTTACAAATAAAACCGGCCAAGTGCGAGTCGGACTCGCGCACGAAGGGTACCGTACCATTATCTATAAAAACGACAAAAAAAATCACGTTTGTTGTATGGGTGCCCCCTTAAATATTTGTTTAATTCTGTTTTTCAGTATTTGTTGTTATAGCGGCAATATGTGTGGGTTAGGCTATGGTATGTTAGGACGTGAAATGAAGAAAGTAGTAAAGGCTAACATACATTTGAAGGCTTTCGTTAGGCGTTGGGAGGGCAGCCAGCAAAGCGCAAGAGCGAATGTTAACATATAAAATTGCTAAAGTTTTAGGCCTTATTATAGGTCAGCACTCAGCAATTCTTGCACGCACATGATAGAGTACCTACGTTCTTTTCCAACAGCGAACCTGAACATCATCATAAAGTACGATTTTGAAACCAGAAACGGTCACTGGGTGATCACCAACTACAAAGACCAGTACAAGATGGACCGCGCGCAGTTCAAGTTCCAAAACTTGTTCAATGGAAATCGACAATTAGGTAAGACACAATAGCAGAAGATACTTAAAACTTTAACAAAAGGTATAAAGTACCTTTGTGTAAACAAAAGATCACATACCTACCTACGTATTTCAATAAGTAGGTACAAACATTAATAGCCTTGACCCCAACAACTATTTCAATACGAACATTAACGGTCATAATGGTTCTTAAACAACCTGTGACAAAACAGCACTTCTGGTCATAATGTTTCTTATACAACCTGTGACAAAACAGCACTTCTGAATGGACATGACAACACCTTTCAAAACATCAGACTGTACTACTGCACAGTCTTTCACAACTTGTAAGGGTCAAGAACAGGTGATTTACGAACCAACGTTAAAGGCACTTTAACAATTTTAAAGGTTTTACAAGTTGAGTTCACACAACACCAATAGTTGCGGCCGGTGTCTCTTATTTATTCTAGATGACTTGTAATGTCCATTTTTAAAAGAAACTAGAATAGACACCGCGAGTTTACTTACGATGTTTTTTCCTATACCTTCAACTGTTAAAACACAAGATAAAGCGCACATTATAACACCTCACCATTCTACCTTCCAGCTGAAACAACCGAAAGGTTCACGAACGAGAACTGGCAGATTATAATGTCAGAGATCGCTCCTGGGGCCATCAAACAGATCATTCAGAGCTGCGTCGAGAAAGTGCAGCAGTTCTTCAGCGCCATTCCCGCCAACCAACTACTGCCGTGAATGCACAATGGTTGGAATCTATGGCATGGCATAGCATCATATACCTAGCTTCTGGAATATTCATTCAGCTGCTCGCTTTTTGTTGTTCATTGGTCGTTACTGATCTGCATGGATTATATCTTACGTGATTGTATTCAGCATGAAATGATTTACGATCTAGGATTTCATTAAAAAATTACCTACTTCCCTCATGCCTACGATTTACACAAAAATAATATCTGCATTCACATTACATATTCGCTGATAACCAAAGTAAATATATACCTACACTTATGATAAACTATAATAACACCTTTATCAATGACTTAACATACCTAACCATAACAACCATCTAACAGCACCTTACGGAAAATGACGCAAAATCAATAGTCCCAACTGGTCCCAACCCCATGGTCCAGAGGCACATAACATGACAACTACTTACATACTATACTACATTTCATTATTTCACTCATATTACCTACTTAAAAACTTACGTAAGACCTTATCTTTACATTGCAGGAGAAACAATCCATACTGTAATCAACGCAAACTGGGAGCCTGTGATACGCGACATCGCGCCCCTTGCCTTCGAACAAATCATCAAAGCTTGTGTGGAAGAAGCCAAGAAACTCTTTGCTGCTGTTCCAGCGCACGTGCTGCTGCTTCCGTGATACTCAACTCAACAAATCACATTAGTGTGATTTCTGGTTATGACCACAAACATTCAAATTCAGAAACTTTGTTCTTTTTCCACCATTTCCTTTTACAAGGCTGTCTTGATGAGATGTGATGTAAAATTAGATTAGGTATTTGTTTGTAGGCAAATTAATTTTAGTTATTTTAATAGGTATTGTGATAATTAATTATGAGTGTGCTAAGGTGAATGATAGTAGTAAATTATTAAATAAAAAATAAGCTTTATGTTTTATTTTTAAATGCAACATTTATAAAATTAACAAAGTATTTGTAAAAGAACAAAAAATTACATATTATTTTTGGGTATAAATTGTGTAGATGCATTTTTTCTTATACCTATGACTTAAATATTAAAGCACATAATTTTGGGCACACAAGGAAACTTAGCGAGGGCACATGGCATGACGTCCCCCGTCCACAGGCACACTGGCCCCAGTGATGTTGCTAGCCAAGTTGCTAGCCAGGAAGGCAATAGTAGCAGCCACTTCATCAGGATTCCCCGGGCGACCGAGTGCATGGGTCTCCTTGCTTCTTTCCAAAAAGGCCTTGTATTGATCATCATTCAGACCTCCCCGTTTTTGCAACTCAGTCAGTATAACTCCAGGATTCACGCAGTTGACCCGGACACCTTTGGGAGCCAGCTCTAAAGCAACACATCTTGTAAACTGGTCCACTGACGCCTTGGACACATTGTAAGCCAGCACTCCAGGGAAAGATCTGATGCCATTCACACTTGAGACATTAACAATGTTTCCCTTGGTCTGGATCAGGTGGGGTGTCGCCAGCATGGTTAGGTAGTAGATAGCTCGGACGTTGGTGTTCATCAAGCGATCGTACTGGGCTAGAGTAGTGGTTTCGATCGTACCTGTCTCGATGATGCCAGCATTATTGACCAGAACATCTAGTTTCCCGTAATGGTCCACAGTTTTTTTGACGATGTTTTCGATATCAACTTCCTTAGTCAAATCTGCTGGTACTACGAAGGTATCTGCTGACTTATCACAGTCCTTGCTCACTTTCTGCAAGTTCTCAACGTTTCTACCACTGAGAGCAAGGCGAGCTCCTAACTTCGATAGGAACACAGCAGTGGCAGCTCCAATGCCGGAGCTCGCACCGGTAACAATCACAACTTTGCCGGCGAAATTCATAGCTTTTTTACAAATTACGTAATTTTAATGGTAAGTAACTCACAGATCTAGGCATACAATCTGAATAATCAGCGTCCGGCCGTAATTTTATTCAGGAGATAACAATTGTAGGTACCAATTTGTTTTTCAAAACAACTTTACTATTTACCTACCAACCAACCAAAGCAAACTTCGTGGACGGACGGAGGAAATTACTCAGAGCCCCCAGCCCATGGGAATGACTTTAAAGAGCCAAAAATAAGAAGTGAAGTTGACTTTTATAGATACCTACTGTCAACTTAGAGATGTACCATCAAGCTGCAGTCCATATTGTTTAAATCGGATATCAACGATTAATTATACCTATTATAATTATTATGCTTCGATCAAAAATAAGTAGTTCGCGGCCTCCCCCGTAGATTCCTAGAGCCTTACAAAAATGTCACTCAAAATTGTCTACGTTTTGTTTTGACGCAGACAGTTTGCGCTGAGCCTGACAAGTTTTTTCCATACGGAACAAGAGATTGGTGGAGTCGAATTCATTTTATTTTATTTGTAAGTAGGTAGGTACCTTCCTGAGAATTATATACCTACCTACTCAGTTTATTTTTTATAAGGATTAATTAACAGAATTCAGGTAAAGATAACGAATCATTTATTGATGAAACTATAAATTGGTGTCTCAACAGTAGGTATTTATACAAAAGGGTCATTTCAGACATACAACAATTTAAACTTAAAATACAATTTCAGGCAGGCACTCTAGATTAAAAAGATCTGGTTCCTGTCTGCGGCTTTGCACGAGTTTTTTTTACGGGACAAAAAATAAACGTTTTATAAATTCATACTTCTGGTAGAAAGACTAGGTTCTTACCTACCTAGGTAAGAACCTAGTCTTTCTTTTATTAGAGAGTCTACGCAAATGAAATTTTAGGGCGGGCCAACTAGTTATATTAAAAATCATCAACTAGTAATATTAAACTTATTTTTATGAAAAATATATTAATACATACTAAAAATGAAAAATTTTTTTTAGAAGAAATAGCCTCTCCATTTATCAATTTAGAACAAAATTAATATTTTAACATAGGCAAACCAAACAACAATATTTTATGCTGATTTCACAAGTATATGACTCACATCTCAATATACGGGTAAGAAATATATATAAACTTACTGAAAATAAGAAATTCCATCCTTTTTCAGCACTTTGGACGAGTGATTCTTGCATTTTTTGTACGAGCACTTACCCATGCTTTTTGTCTGAACGCTAAAATGACACTAGTTGAAAAGCTTTCCTAACATGTCAAAATGTTTCTCTTTTGCTACTGAAGGTTGTGGCGTGCGCATTGTGAATCTAAGGGGGGCCGGCAAAGCCGGACATTTTTGATCGATGTTATTATGTTATCTGATGTCTGTGTTACATGGCTAGATAGCTATATTTTTGCAATGCAAAGACTGCAGAATCCGAAACTGTGATTTCTTCCGTCCACTTTTCCTAAAGCCCTATTGATTTTGAATAAATTTAAAACAGTTCTCCATTTCGTAAAAAATAAGTGGGTTGCTAGGTACTTTCTCTATGCTTTGTACTTTAGTGGGTAGGTACTAAATCTTACGTAGTTATTGCAGGTATACTCTTTGGTACTAAACTTACAAATCTGTCCTTTGTAAGTTGTAAAAATGTAAACAAAATTGTAGTTTATTTTTATAACATTTTTATAAAATTAGTCGTAATAAATTCTAAATTCTTGTCATGGGTGTTGTAAGTTGAGAAGCCCGTTTTACACAGTGGAGTTCATAAAAATCCTACATATTAGGGTGACTGCGTAGCCAATCTGCCCTGAATGCCTATTTTTCACCGATTCATTATGTTTTC
Organism: Eupithecia exiguata; assembly: GCA_947086465.1. Classification (NCBI taxonomy): domain Eukaryota; kingdom Metazoa; phylum Arthropoda; class Insecta; order Lepidoptera; family Geometridae; genus Eupithecia; species Eupithecia exiguata. Next base: position 12,879,599 of record OX352236.1, read on the forward strand.
AGAAAGAAGTCATCCAGATTCATATAGGTCAATCAGGTGTTCAGATAGCTAATGCATGCTGGGAACTTTATTGTCTCGAACATGGAATCAGACCAGACGGTATCATGGCATTTGCAGATAACGACCAAAGCTATGGAGCTTTCTTCAATGAAACTGGAGCGGGAAAAGTGGTACCAAGAGTCGTCATGGTGGACTTAGAACCAACTCCTATTGGTTTGTGATTTAATAGCCAGCGTCTTCACTGGCCAGCGCTGCGGCTACAAGCAGTGCTGCAGCCACATGTGCCTCGGGCAACTGGGCAATGAAAGTGTTGTAGACACAAGTAGCTAATTCGATTTTCAAAACCCCCTCCAAAACTACAACACATTGCTCTACTTTCAGATGAGATTAGAACAGGTGCATATCGTCAACTTTTCCGTCCCTCCAGCCTTCTAACTGGCAAAGAAGACGCTGCAAGTAATTTCGCTCGTGGGTACTTTGGTGTTGGTCGAGAGATGATCGATCTGGCTCTTAATCGAGTTCGGCTTGAAGCAGAGGAATGCAGTTGCCTTCAGGGGTTTATCGTTTTTCGTTCGTTTGGAGGGGGAACTGGTTCCGGCTTTACAGCATTGATGCTGGAAGGCCTAAGTAGAGATTATGGCAAATTATCAAAGATTGAATATGCAATTTATCCCTCGCCAAAGATTTCCCCGATTATCGTTGAGCCATACAATGCAGTGCTCACAACACATGCTTGTATGGATACAGAAGATGTCTGCTTTATATTTGACAACGAAGCATTGTATGATATCCTTGCAAGATGTCTCGATGTTCCCCGGCCAACTTACACCAATTTAAATAGGCTTATCGCACAGGTATGGATGATTTCTTTGTAAGTAGGTACCTACTAATTGTCACGTGTTTCATTACAGTTTTTGCTGGAATAAGTAGTAGATAGGAACATTGACCAATAACAGAACAGCCAATCACCGCCTAAAAGTGGTAAATATACATACAGACGAGGATTCCCAAATCTCTTATAGGTAGGTGGTACACAAAAAAACCACACCAATAAAAATAAAAATAAAATTCATAAATAAATTTTGAGAGTCGCTAAGCCCGCCCACCTCCAGAAGGCGATGAACAGATGATCAATGTAGTGTGCGTTACCCCAGCAGAAAAGTATCTTCTGGAATTAATTGAGTTTTACAAATAATTAGACCGTTGTATTTGTAAGCTATAAATGTGCGCTACGTAAAAAAATTGTGCATGGAATAAAACGCAAAACACTTTTTCTGCTGGAGTAACATTCTTCCAGCAGGTAGATTCTAACTAAACGAATGACCGTAAACAAAAGTGACAATATAATGGGCAGATACCAAAAAATTTTGTGCTAAAAGCAATAAAAGTGCGCTAAAAATTAAATTTGTGCAACTTAAGGTTTTCGAGATGTTCCATTTCCTGCTGTGGTTACGTTTTGCAAAATCTCGTTTCTCGGAAACCATTGAATGTGCACCTATAAAATATTTATATAAGTATGTACAACATGAGTAGGTAGCTCTTAATTTGTGCCTATTTGTGACATAATAAGTTTGACAAAAAAAAATATTGTTTTTAAATAATCTTATTATTTTTTTGTTTGTTTTTTAGCCGTGGGGCGGCGGCGGCGTAAGAATATCGACACCTCCAACTCAGCCCGTGGATGTCGTAAGAGCCGACTAAGGGAACCTACCCGAGGAAGGGCAGCAGCTTCCTTCTGAGTATTTTCAACACTTACACTGCGATCACCAATCCGCCTACCAAGCGTGGTGTTTAAGGAAAAAATCCCTACTTAATAGACACAAATAGAAAACGGCCCCCAGTTTCCGGCAGCCCCGCTATTCCGTCACGGTAGCAGCCATGGTAACGGCGAGGCAGGGGGTGATAAGAAGTTCCGGAAGAGATTGAGTTACCAATTTAATTACCGACGATTTGCACCTGGTCACGTACAACGCACGAACTTTGAGGACAGACGAGAAGATTATCGAGCTGGTAGAAGCGGTAGACAAGTTGCAATGGGATATCATAGGGTAAGCAGTAGTCCGAAGAGAGGGATAGGACACAATCACCCTTAACTCTGGCAACTTGTTCTACTACCGGGAGGGCGACCACCGACCAGCTATCCCAACACGGTATCAGGTTTCTCATCCACAAGTCCCTCGTCAACAACATCGCAAAGATCCAGCGCGTCTCGGTCACGAGCAGGGTGGCCTACCTCATACTCAGAATCACCAACAGGTATTCACTGAAAGTCATACAGGTATACGCCCCGCACTCGGGACGCCCTGACGATGAAGTGGAGGTCATGTATGCCTCGAAAACACAGTAGGTACACGGTTGTGATGGGGGATTTTAATACGCTGATAAGAATGAGATAGACTTTATTATGATGACCCTCAGGGACATATTCACTTTACCGAAGATATCTCGGATATCAGCCTTTACGAGATAAGGACGGCTCTCAAACAGCTCCAAATCAACAAGGCACCGGGGGATGACGACACAATTATTATTGTTTGCGAATCAATAAATGAAATGAAATGAGGGAATGAAACGACAGAACTTCTGAAAGCGGGTGGATCAGCGATGGTTTATCCAAGTGTTGAAGTGTTTGTACAGCATTCCTATATGTCTATCCGGCTCCAGAGCCAGAGCATAAATCCGATCCCAATGCAAAAAGGGGTGAGACAGGGAGACGTTATCTCTCCAAAACCTTTGCATTGGAGGATATATATAAGCTCTTGGACTGGGATGGATATGGCATCAATTACAATGGCGATTACATTACTCGCCTTCGGAATCGCTGTAAAACCTTAGCAAATTCATCACGGATGAAAGCGGGTTAACTACGAACCTTATTTGGGTTGGAAGAACACCAACGTTGTCACCTGGAACCTAGTTGTCAACGTTGTCAACCTGGAAGCCGTGTCCACATGTGAAGTCGGATAACAGCATAGAACCAAGCGTAGATACTGTTAGTTCCGTATGTACCCAGATGATACAAACTCCCGACACACTGATATCTCCACGAGAAGAAGATGTTTGTTATCCTCGGCATCATCAACAAGCAGCGCGCCCCCCACCACCCCGCCTCCGGCGCTCCCGGCTCGTGCGCAACGAGCGATAGCACGCAGTGCTCAGAGGGACGCGGAACGCGCGCGCCTAGAACCGCACTCACCCTGAAGAAGTCCCTCGTTAAGGGATGAAACGTTGGTGTTCTTCCAACACAATAAGGTTCGTAGCTAACCTTACACCACTAAACTATGCTGACTACTACTGCTAACTGTAATGAATTCGTCAAACTACGGTAATTTCCTTAGCAAGATGCTCAGAGACCTCAACACCGTTTCCGGACAAGTGGGTCTTAAACATGGGTAAGACATAAATCATGTCAAATGCCCATGTCGCACCCATACCAGTTTACATTGGAAACGATGTTATCGAAGTTCTTGATCATTATGTCTGCCTAGGCCAAATGATCCAATTAGGCGAATCCAATTTTGATAAAGAGGTCAACCGTCGAATCCAACTCGTATGGACAGCGTTCTGTATCTTTTCAACACAGATAGATACCGCAGAGCTTCAAGACGAAAGTCTTTAACCAGTGATGATCTAGAGAGCTATGCTCGGGGTTTCTCTACGTGATAGAATCCGGAATACGGAAATCCGTAGAATAACTGAAGCCACCGACATACCACCGTATCCACCGTGGCAGTGGGCAGTCCATATAGCTCGCAGAACTGTCAACCGCTGGGGAGTAAAGGTTCTCGAGTGGCGGCCGCGATGCAACGCGAAACAGAGTGTTGGGAGACCATCGACTCGATGGACCGACGACATCGTAGCGGTCGCAAGGACTCGATGGATGGAGGCGGCTCAGACCGCATTTTGTGGCGTCGTATAGGGAAGGCCTATGTCCAGCCGTAGACGTGTGTGGGCTGATATGATGACTTATTGAAAACCTTAAATAAATCTAGCTTTCTAATGGGCAGATATACAAGTTCATTGTAAACGGTGTTTGGTTTTTGTTGTTCACTGTAACGATAAAGAGTTTCAAGTAGGTACCTACCTACCTACTCACACGTCCTCACCTACCTCAACAGCCTATAATGGACCACTGCTGGACGCAGGCCTCCCCCTGATAATCGCCTTATTGGCTTTTATCTCATGGGGGGGTAATGCCTATAACCCCCACGCTGGGCATGCGGGTTGGGGATCGCAGTTCAGTGATAGATATATATTCTACAAGAGGCGCTGTTGTTCAAGGTGTCGTTTTCTATGTATAGTAAAAAACTATCTATGTAGGTATATTACAATTATATTATGTAGATATATTAGTTATCCACATAGAACCCATACACAAGCTCTGCATAGCTTGGGGCTAGATAATGCTGTGTGAATTGTCTTTCTTAACTCAATGACTGCCTCGAAATGGAATGGGTTATGTTTTCCAAGGGTTTGTATTAATGATTTCTCAAACGTAGGTAGTTAGTTTGCTACTCTAGCTAGACAAGAGAGACTTCTCAAGTAAGGCCAGTCAAATTTACCTGCACTGAATCTAAAAACAGGTAGGTAGGTCAAATAGATAATAATGGAGAGCAACTATGGAACAACTGCGTTTATCAATGGTTGGCAGTCGGGTTTTAGTGTTTTTCAACTTATATCTATTAGACGAAGTAGTCTAAGTGCTTATTTTGTAAACCTAAAGACATAAACGTTAATGATATTTGAGTTAGGTAGGTACCTACCTAAAATATATAAGATAATAAGAATATAAGAAATATACTCCGGACATATTCATTTTATAATTTATACTACGAGTGGTAGGTAAGTACAAAGTCTATCGGTGGCTAAGTTTTTACTCGTGTATGTATATTTTATAGGTGCATATTCAAAAGTTTCCGAGAAACGAGATTTTGCAAAACGTTACATCAGCAGACGCACAACACAAATTTTATTTTTAGCGCACTTTTATTTATTTATTTATAACTTATTGAACTAGTACAGAAATATTTTTTCTTTTTAATTACACTACTACACACTACAATTCAATTTAAAATGATACATTTTCAAAATGTAATTAAGTACCTACCTAGTCCCTGTACCTAACATTAGATGTCTAGATAGATTAGTTATGTTTAGGCACAAAATGTATGTCACGTAAAAGGTCATTCGTTTAAAATCTTCCTGCTGGAAGATCGTTACTCCAGCAGAAAACGTACTATTTTGCTTGTTATTCCAAAACGGCAACATGATAATTTTTAGGGTTCCGTACCTAAAGGGTAAAACGGGACCCTATTACTAAGACTTCGCTGTCCGTCTGTCACCAGGATGTATCTCATGAACCGTGATAGATAAAAATAAATAAAATAAAAATAGCCTTTATTCCCTATTATTACAATTTAACAATATTATGAGCATTTTAACGAATGTGAGTAGGTACTACTTATTGAGAATAATTTTATAAATTTCATTACTTAAATAATTATGTAGATAATTGATTATAAATCTTATCATTCATTCGATTTCGTAATATATTGAAGCAGGGTTTATCCATTGCTGGATAAAGGCCTCCTCCATCTCTTGCCAGTTTGCTCTATTTTGAGCTGCTCTTGTCCATTGTTTTCCTGCTACTAATATGATGTCACCGTGATAGTTAGACAGTTGAAATTTCCCAGATGATGTATTTCTGTTGCCGCTTTAACAACAAATACTAAAAAACGATAAAATAAATATTTAAGGGGCCTCCCATAAAACAAACGTGATTTTTTTGGTGGTTCTATAGAGAATGGTACGGAACCCTTCGTATGCGAGTCCGACTCGCACTTGACCGGTTTTATTTTTCTAAGGCGCACCTTTATTGCATATAACGCTCTAATTATTTGTAGAACGATAGAAGATACCTACTTTTCTGCTGGGGTAACGCACACATCAATGTAATAACCTATGTACCTACTTATGTACTAACTTTCAGGTGGTTTCCTGCATGACCGCGTCTATGAGGTTCGAAGGTGCTTTGAACGTAGAACTTGTTGAATTCAGAACAAACTTGATCCCATATCCCAGAATACATTTTCCCCTAGTTACTTTCGCACCCTTTGTCTCAGCGGCCAAGGCTTATCATGATTCGAATTCAACTGCGCAGCTTATGATGTCTTGCTTTGAACCTGCGAATCAGATGGTGAAGTGTGATCCAAGAAAAGGCTTTTACATGTCTTGCTGCTTGTTGTTCAGAGGAGACGTCAATCAGAATGACATCAATACGTCAATTAACCAAATTAAAAGTATGAAATCGATCAAATTTGTTTCATGGTCTCCAACAGGATTCAAGGTGATTTTAATAATGCCATTGATACTTTTTTTGTCTGTTGTAATAAGTAAACGATTATACCACGAAGTAAAATCTTTTTTAGATCGGTGTAAATTTTATGCCACCCACAACTGTGCCTGGTGGAGACTTAGCAGCCCTGGAAAGGGCAGCGGTGATGGTTTCCAACAACTCGGCAGTGCGCGTAGCGTGGGAGCGCATCTGCAAGAAGTTTTCATTGATGTATTCAAAGCGTGCTTTTGTTCACCATTATGTGGGAGAAGGAATAGAAGAAGGAGAGTTCCAGAGCGCGCTTACCAATGTTAAATCATTGTCCAATGATTATAAAGAAATGGATGGTTGATTTAGGTATAAAACCCTTATTTTTGTACCGTGAGACCGTCCAATTCTGCCCACTTTTTACAATTATGTTGATTTACTCAATAAATTTATTGGTATGCTACGTCTTCTTTATATCTAAGGATGGTCTAGCTGATCATAGAATTACGTTACAATGGTAAATTCAGTCTTTTCACACAATTTCAAGTACCTAATTTCATATTTTTATGACCGGCAAATTTACCTTTATTTTCGTCCATGTTTGCCCACATCCATTTGCTACGGAACTATAGCTCCTATGGCAGGTATTATTGTCAAAAAACTAACAAAAGTTTTTGGGCAAAAACTACGTTCTATCATGGCGCCAATTGCTTATTAATAATAGGTTCACCGTAAAACGCTTGGGCAAATTTAACCTCCATTTTTTTTCTCATACGAATAATTTTTAGATGTTGGATTGTCAAAATTTGTTTGGCACAGTTTAAAAAGATTAAGAAGTAAATCAACTATAAAAAAACGGCAAGAACATTCCGTTCTCGTAACTGGATATCAAGCAAGAAAAAAATTCCATGTTCGTAGCTGGTTATCAAAGATCAGCTACGAACGTGGACTAAAGGTAAAAAACAAGTTACCTAATTTGTTTGAACCAAACTGTATTAAAACGCAATTTTTTTTATTTGCAATTATCTCATTAATAAAAATTAAATGACGACCACAAACTGTAGCCAGCAAAAAAAAACACCTCAAAAATCAATGTTGTCAAGCCGTTGAGCCCATACGAGATCACATAGGAACTCATCATCATCATCAGCTTATATTAGTCTACTGCTGGACATAGGCCTCCCCTAATGAGCGCCATAGCGCCCTGTCTTCAGCTTGCCGCATCCAGCATGTTTGAGACACTTTATCTTTAAGATCCCATGTACAACATGTTTGCAATAAAAATATTGAGTAGGTATTGAGTATTCAGCATCTGCCAGCAGTCTTTCGCAAATCGTCATCCCAGCTGGTCGGAGGGCGTCCTACACTACCTACGTTTGCCGAGTCGCGGTCTCCACTCAAGAACACGTTTAGTACCCCAGCGGTAAGAACCACATAGGAACTCACAAACATTATATACTTACCTAAATAATCAAATACACCAGAAAAGTAAATCCTGTCTTAGGCAGTCGGGTAATAAGAATGTGACAACCCTTGTAGGTACCTACCTACCCTTTTATGGACGGGCATAATTGGCAACCGATTGATGCAACTTATGCGGCTTATTTTGCCCATCGTCATTTTTCTGCTGCAGCTAACAGCATAAGATGCAAATAAAAAGATTTAAGAAACCCCTTTCTATAGGTTCCATGTATTAAGAAAAATGCCATTGAGCGTTATTCAAAAAACATTTGGTGCCAAATTGGCCCGCCACAAAACACCGTGCACTTTGACAGGCTATGATTAGCAACTGAGTGAAGAAAATGACAAAAGTCCATCTCAGTTTTGTCAGTTATATATATTATATTTACCTAAAAAATAACAAATCAACGTAAATTAAATGTTACCGTAAAACCTTACATGATTGCCAAACTGATTTGATTTTGCCCACCACGGTACTTTTTTTAAAATTCTTCATATTATCGAGAATGTTTTAGTAGCTTTTATTTCTTGTTTGTTGGTAGATACTTGAATATGTCACTGGCAGCACTAAATAACCGATTGTCGCTAATTTCACTTCAGTTGACTGCCAGTTGGTGTCAAAGTTTGGTGGTGTGTTTGGCGGGCCAAAGTTCGTGCGGAAAACTTTTTCAAAAACAGTACTTGCAGTTGCAGCAGGCAAGTAATTATTTTACCACTATAAGTTTGTAACAAATAAATAACACCTATCGAATATCTGACGCGAAACCTCTTTTAAACTCGAAAATATTAAGGTGGGCATTGTCAAAGTACCTTTTCTGGAGTACTGTTTACTACTTTGCCCACCAAAATATTGCTGTCAGGGTTGTCACTACGACATTAAATCAAAATTGATTTATGTAGGTCCTATTAGTAGTAAGTCGTTTAGTATTATCTAACCACCTTTTAATTGATGATGCCTATTTTATTAGGAGAGTAAATAAATATATATTAAATAAATATCAGCTGTTTCCGGTCAATGACCTTTATATCAGTCGTGTTTCTTGTATTGAAATTGTAGTGTATATACTTGTAGTTATACATTTAATTTTTTTGTACGTATAGTAGTAGGTACTAAATGCTATTTATAAGGAAGGTCTATAAAACAAGTGTTTCGATCATAATTGTAGAGTATTTCCAATTATTTATTTTTTCAATTCCTCTTTATCAAATAATGTAATGCAAAATTTACCATTTCTACAGTTTTTTTTGTATTTTAATGCCTTAATTTGTTTTATAATCTAAATGAGGTAAGTACTTACCTTATTATTTATAAAAATATTTATAGACAACTTTTTCTTGATTAAAGTTTTTGTCGACGTTAATAAGTTAAAACTTAGGTACTATGCACCTACAGTTGACATGGCAGCAGTTGAATAGGTACTTAATTATATGTCATTATAATTAAAGGCTGTTGGTAAACAATAAAAATGTGACAACCCTTGCGCATCTTTTTATTTGTATGAAAAATTTCAAAAAAATATTTGTGTCTTTGCCCACTCAATTTTGGCGGTTAATTTGCTTGCTTGAACGTTTTATATTAAGATATAAAGTAACATTGATTAGGTATCCCTATTGCTTGTTCCTTAAATCTTGTTATCCTAAGGTCAAAAATACCGGAATTACGATTTTTTTTGCAAAATGGGCAAACTCGGAAAAAAAAAATATTTGGCCCGCTCTCTAAAATTATGATTTTTACACATACCGTCCCATTTTATTCGATTTATTATCTATTATTTGCAAAGAAGAGTATATTTTAAATAATGTAGTTAAATAATGTAATAATGTATTATTAGAACTATACATACTTTTAAAATTATCTTAAATTGAACCACTAAATCCAAAAAAATTGGGCAAAGTTGCACGGTTTTACTGTAACCTTAAATTTTGCGATCAAGTTAAAAATTGGCTTAGCTGGCAAAATATACACCATTGGCAAAATTGGACGGTCTCACGGTACCAGAATAAAGGGTGGAACAAACGAACGTTACTTACCTAGGGGGCAAGTACCCAAAATATTCAAGCTAGCAAATTTTAAAAGAAAACTACTTTAAGTATATAAAAAATAAAGTAAACTATACTTAACTCGGACGAGATGAAGCACACTTTACGTGGCTCGTCTACCACTAGTTAGATACGCCAATCTGCATTTTTAATGTAGTTTAAAAAAACAGAAAACATTCCTTTATTTTTAAAATAAAGTAAAACTGCATACGTAGGTATAATTTGGAAATAATATACTGACTGGCCTTTTCCAGCTATCGAATAGAGCTGTAGCAAACCGTATGTATTCGGTACTGAGTAACGGGTGCGTCATCTAGTACCGACGCAATACGACTCGATTCGTTGCTGTAACATAACATAACATAGCATGATATGCGGTGTCAGAAGTAACGAGTACTAATTGATAAAGTAACGAATACATACGGGTAGGTACGCTTTTTTTCGTTACTTTTACACCTCTACTATCGAACCTACGATAATCTAAAACTTAACATCCTGTATCTTTATCCAGGTAGCTTTCGTTTGTTCCACCCTGTAGGTACAGTGTATATGAATACCTTTCGTATATTCAAATATCTCTATCTGTCACTTCAATTGTCCTACCAGTCTCCACTTTGCGAATTGTGGCATGACCACTTTTGAAGTTTTTAGTGCTAAAACAACAATTGTAAGTAACTGTATCGCACTAATAATAAAATTATAACACATAATAAAAAAACAGCATAAAACTGAAATTCTTGTCCTATTATTTATAGAGGTAGACGAGACTTCCATCAGCTGTGGAATTACGTAAAAACCACCCATCCTTTCTTGACATAAAAACAATTGAAATGCCTTCTTAATTTGCAATTAGCCCGGCCAAAATAGACATAAAAACATTTATCAAATAGATCTGAATTTTGGTAGAGACGAGTAGGTACCTACACCAGTAGAAATAAAGTGACAATAGGCCGCATAGATTCTGTGTGCTAAAAAAGTTATTCAAGGTCAAATGCCAAAACAAAATGTCCCCAAGGTCTCTACCAAAATTCAGTTCTGTTGGAACTTTTGTTATTTGGAATGTCTAATTTGTCCGGACTAAATTGTATAGCGAAGTCGAATGAACCTGAGTCGTGTCCGGTTTTGACTGGACACCGCAGACGCAGCGCCTCATTACATTAGTCCAGGTGTCCACGGACCTTTGGGTGCTTTTCTCTAGCCGACAGAGAAAGGGATCCTGTGCTCTCTAAGCAAGTGGCTTCCAGCTCAGAATCGAGTAGGTACCTACTTTATAGGTACTGTTATCGGTTGAAGTAATAACGGGATAGGTGTTTAGTAAATCCTGTGTCCCAACAACCTCCGTCTACGTCAACATTGCCACCTACCAAGGGCGTCGCCAGCACTACTGGGCCAGGGGAGCAAGCTGATATATATATGTATTGAGGATGGAAAAATAATGAATAGGTAGGTGCAGTCAGGAATTCATTTTGGGGGTGTTTTAAAATCCAACTGAAACTGCTAAACGTTATCGGCCAGTGGAGCGAGTAGGTATGTTTTGCTAACATGCGAGCGCAGTGATCCGCGAATTTTTTTTTATTATTTACGCGTTGTTTATTTATCTGTCTGTGAATTTTATGTTTTGTTTATTTTAGAATAGTAGGTACCTAATAGTTCTGTAAATTTTAAGACGTTGCACGCCCACTAAGGCAGAATACTTTGAAACATTTGATTTTTTTAATAACAACTTTTAATAACATGTAATTTCTTGCAATAAATATTTGATAGATTGATTGATTGTTGGCAAGTGACCCTAAATGAGGGTCGAGCAATAGACTACAACCAAACAAACTGACTTCAATTTCCTTAATATTTACAAGTTTTGCGGAAGAAACACTAATCCCTTGGGAGATCCTTCTTTTATGAGACCATCAATTTTACGCGCTTAACTATTATAATTGTAAAATTTGTTTTAGATTTGTACTTCAAAGTACTACGACGATACAGAGCTTTTAGATATTATCAAGTAAAATTACATTTGTAGGTTTGTTAAAGTTATCCTAGTTAGAATAGTGATTAATCTAGTTTTAGTCAGTGTAAGTTATGCAGGTACCTTTTATACACAAACTGTTTGTACCTAATCATAAACAACATTTATTGTTACCTATATAAGTATAACAGTATAACAACTCATCGTAATTATAAGTTATTATTTTATGTAATAATTAGCACTCTAGTCGCCTGAAACACAGGATTACCTAGTTCAGGCAAATGTTATAGTCTGCTATATTTATTTTTTAGTGCACTTATGTCTTGTCGTTTTACGTGAGTTTCTTTGAATAAATTTTATTTATTTATTTATTCAAACAAAGAATCATCATAGCCAAACAAAATCCCTTCCTTTTTAAAGTCGGTTAAAATCAAAAGAATTTTTAGAAAATTCGCTCAACTCCTCTGGCCAAGTTTAATTATTGTATCTACCTCACAGGTGTAAGTATAGGTACCTACCTGCGAGAATTATTGGTCAAGCAAGTCGAGTGAGTTGACTTAGAACTTTGATTGCTTTACATTTGAGTAGGTAGGTATATTACATATTTTTTAATCAGTCTGAGCTGCTCCCCTTGGTTCAGGGATGTTAGATGCCGACTCAGAAATTATGACATCGGTCTGTCAAAAATATGGTACTTTTCAGAAAATTATGGTACGGTTTCTAAAAGTCTCACACGGTTATTAATTGGTTTGAGTTAATATTACAGTTTTTTCTAGAAACATGGCTAGCTAAGTAGAAAGGTAGTATATAAACTCGGGTTAACGAGCGACGAGCCAGTCGATACAAGATTTCATAAACCGAATGAACGAACCGTATGAACGGATGAATGAAATGAAGAAAGAAATCTTCGGTTGGCGAGAGAGATGCAACATACACAACTTGTATTGGCTATCCTCCATCTCTCTCGCACCAGTGCAGTCAACGTCAAACGTTACCTAAAGGTACCGTTTCATTCTACGCATAATACATCGATTGTAAAATTATTCTTATGAGATTAAGAGTAAGGCTTCATAGCACAGATCATATACGTACAGAGTAGTGCTTAGCAGTGGAAACGAAACGTTTCTGTCGTTCGTTCCATTACATGACAAAATAATTTTGATGATTGAAAATTATGGTACATTTGCGTACCATAACAGAAGTACTATGGTACATGGTACGAAGACCTGGATTATGGTACATGTACCATAATTATGGTACGTCTGACATCCCTGCCTTGGTTACGCCCATGCCGCCACGTATAGTACTTTCTTGATGTAGGTACTGTTATCGGTTTAATAACTGGATTGATGATAAGTAAGCCCTGTGGTTAAATCACGACACCTCTCATCCACCCTCCGATTTCGTAGTTTACTATTTAGCCTATGATTTTCACGTAGGGGCATCCTACCTACGTAATTTTTAAATTAATAAAATAAGGCATTTGGTTAGATGTCCGATTTCTAAGGGGTTGATTCTTACGTAGTTATTGCATTCTCTTTGGGGTTGATCAGAGTAAAGTAATAGGTATTATAGGGGACTGGTGATAATAATGAAATCTTACCCGCTGCGCCACGCTGCTCCTGCCCCGCAAAAGTTATTAATTTCCGAAAACCGCACTTTCCGATATGTTCGTAACGAACAGCAACACTAGAAATGTAGAATTTGACAATCAGATACGTCACTTGTCTAGTCTGTCATTGTCAAAATCAGTCGAAAACAAAAACCCAAAGAAAATCGTTCGTGGGATTTTGGAAATATAATATATTTTCCAATCAATTTTCGTGTAAAACATTTTAATATACACAGAATATTGTGGAAAGATCAATAATTTGGTAATTGTTTAGAAAAAGCTTTCCTTTGAAATCTCTTTATTTTTAAACCTACTTTAATCAGGTAGGATCAGAATCTATGATTATTTTGTTAATTATTTCTGCCACATTTAACCTATTACAGGGATTACGTACTATTGTTTCCAGCCATGTGGAGCGTGTTCCACGTATGTCGATGTACCTCGTCCTTAAGAGCAGCGCAGAGCAGGCTAGGAGTCTCATCAAGAAATGGCGTAATTAGTAATGCACTGTCCAGGCAGCTTATCACACCTGCTAAATACAGCAATAGAGTGAGTATTACGAGTGATGATCATAGAGGAGTTTTTATTGGTTGGTGGTTCTTTAGATCAGAATGTCTACAAGTCATTAAAAAGTAATTAATGATCAGATGAGTAAAGATAGGTTATTAATATAAGTAACACAATCACAATACTGTTTGTCTACAGTTAAGCAACCTACTAAAGTCAAATGGCATTGTCCTTCGCCTCTGCTCCTCTGCGCCCAAGCCCAAGACATCCAAAGCAGTGGGTTACTGGCTCCTGGGCTGCAGCGGGATGGTCTTCACAGCCGTGGTGCTAGGTATGGTGTTCGGATATGTTATACTGCTTTATAGCGTCTACTATGTTGTAAATATTGTAGTTAAGACTACCAATGGAACCAAGTAGGGAGAAATGAGGATGCAGTTTGTGTATAAAATGTCTGTGCTTTATGTTAATGTGTTATGGATTAATAATAATATCAAAATTAGTACTTAAGTGTACAAAATAGTGGAATTATATTAATCAATATTTGATAAGCTGTAAGTTTTCATTCCGTTTACTTTTGTACTATGTTTTTGTTTCTATAGTACTTGTTTGAATAAACATTGTTGAAAGTAATGTTTTGTTTCATTTTTAGTGAAACAGAATTTTTGAACTAATGAAGGGACTAAGGGAATTATCTCAATTGGCAATTGAGATAATTTGATAGTGTTCACTAAAAAGTAAATATTATATTTAATAATCAGTAAGCATGCCATATTGCTGCCAAATGCCAACTGCTTTAGGTAAGTAGACAATTTATTACTATTGTTGTTAATATGACAACTGTGACTGGGCTGCTTGCTACTTATTTGTACCCAAGTTTGTATGCTCCCACAGTGTTTACTGTGCTGCGCTTACATCCTTACATTTGCACAACTTTATGTTATGGAACCTGACATGACACTTATAAAGAAAAACCACACAACTTTAACCAATAGCTAAGTAAGTTAACGCATTCACTGCCCAGCTTCGGCGGTGCGACCCGCAGAGAAAAAACTATTTAGTGAGTGCTTAAAGTAAACAGATTTTTGTTACGTTGTTAAAACGAAACATTAACACTTTATATGCCCATGACCCCAGGGATTAGTTCTCGATGCGATGCTGTACCTGCAGCGGGGCTTAGGCAGTGAATGGGTTAAGATCATGATCTTTCCTTTCATGACAGCTTACTCAACTCTTTCATAAATGTCGAAACAGTTGTATTAAGGTCCAATTTTGCATGCTTCAGGTGGCGTGACGAGGCTGACAGAGTCGGGGCTGTCCATGGTGACATGGAAGCTCCTCGGGGAGAACCTTCCGACCAGCGAGGAGCAGTGGGGGAAGGAGTTTGAGATCTACCAGCAGTTTCCGGAATACAAGTAGTGAGTTACTATTTCAAAGTACATATTATATAGCAAAGCAAATCTAAAGATCTGAAAACAACACACGTCGCAATCCAAAAATTAGAAGCCAATAAAAATAAAACCGCCCAAGTGCGACTCGTACTCGCGCACGAAGGGTTCTGTGCCATTATATTAAAAACAGCAAAACAAAATCACGTTTGTTGTATGGAAGCCCCCCTTAAATATTTGTTTTATTTTAATTTAATTATTTATATTTAAAGTGAATATACATATAACTAAATATTCTGTGAATATTTCAAGCGTGGACCTGTTGCCGTTATCAATATCGAGCAAAAAATCACGTTTGTTGTATGGGTGCCTCCTTAAATATTTATTTTATTCTGTTTTTTAGTATTTGTTGTTGTAGCGGCAACAGAAATGCTTCATGTGTTAGATCCGATTTAAGTGAAATTTTGCATACATAATCGGATAAGAAATAGCTATGTTTGTATCGTTTTAGTTTATCAAAATACATGATCATCATTACGTGAGAGCGAAAATTCATTTTTATCCATTTTCAAGCGGTTTCATTAACTTCGCTCTCATTTAATGATGTATTTTCAAAAACTAAAACCATACCTACAAACATAGCTTTTTCTTATCCAATTATGTATGCAAAATTTCATTTAAGGTGAAATAGGTTCGTATTTTCGAGACAAGGACGAGCGAACGCCGCCGCTGCGCGGTGAAAGCGAGAAAGGAAGGGAAGATCCGGCCGACGCGCAATTTCACTGGTTTTTATTTTTAATCTTGTTCTTGCTCTAAAACAATACTCTTTCGCAAAAAAATAAAACCATAATCGTCTAAAGTATCTAAGTATTTTTTTTAGACGACGTTTCTTTAAAATATGTGGAATAACAAGCGAATAAAACTGGTTTTCGGTAGTAAAAATGAAAATTTAGAGGAAACTGCGATTTTTTTCTATCTAGTCAAGTTTAGTAAATCGTGTTTCGACTCCCATAACTTACTAACAAAAATCCTTAACTTTCGATGCTCATCAAATTGATTTCCGTACAGTCAAAACGTAATTTTGGGACTCATCATCTCACCTTAAATCGGGGACGTAGTTTCATAATGAATCGAAAAGTAGGTACCTACGTTTGTATGGGAGCTTAGAGGTTCGCCACCAATGAAAGCAAAAGCAATTCACAAGCAATAAAACTAGCGAAAAAGTAGTTTGCCGCAAATTGTAAACCATTTTCTATGAACTCATGATAAAACCAACTTTGGCTCACTGGTATTTTTGGAGCATTTGGGAAGATACGTAATTTTATGCAAAAAATCTATATTTTCAATCAAAGTTGATTTTATCATAAGTTCATAGAAAATAGTTTACGATTTGCGGCAAATTACTTTTTCGCTAGTTTTATGTGGAACGCAGAAACAATTAAAAACCACAAATATAATTGAATTTGACGACCTCTATGGCGCGGTGGGCGAAGGCCCGCCTGCGACGCAGGAGGTTGCGGGTTCGATTCCCGCCTCGGGACAAATGTGTGTACGATCTGCAGACATTTGTTCAGGGTGTTCTGGTCGTTTTCTATGTATAATAAAAAATATCTATCTATGTATTGCATTATATTAAGTATATCATTCTAAGGTTTTTATTTATTATACTCTGGGTAATTTCTAAGAAATTAATAAATCCCAAAAATTTACGATCCCGACGGGATTCGAACCCGCACCTTCCCCTTCAGCGCAGGGGTGCTCTTTTTCCAACTAAGCTACGTGATCTTATCTAGTCGGCCCGAAAATCTTTGGGAGTTCTTTCGGCACTTACGCCGTCAGCGCCACCTACAGAGGAAACAATGAAGTTATCCAATTCTGCTCAAAGACCAAATTTACATTTAGTTCTTTGACGAGAGGTTTTGCCGTTGCTTGATTCTAAGGTTTTTATTTATTATACTCTGGGTAATTTCTAAGAAATTAATAAATCCCAAAAATTTACGATCCCGACGGGATTCGAACCCGCACCTTCCCCTTCAGCGCAGGGGTGCTCTTTTTCCAACTAAGCTACGTGATCTTATCTAGTCGGCCCGAAAATCTTTGGGAGTTCTTTCGGCACTTACGCCGTCAGCGCCACCTACAGAGGAAACAATGAAGTTATCCAATTCTGCTCAAAGACCAAATTTACATTTAGTTCTTTGACGAGAGGTTTTGCCGTTGCTTGATTCTAAGGTTTTTATTTATTATACTCTGGGTAATTTCTAAGAAATTAATAAATCCCAAAAATTTACGATCCCGACGGGATTCGAACCCGCACCTTCCCCTTCAGCGCAGGGGTGCTCTTTTTCCAACTAAGCTACGTGATCTTATCTAGTCGGCCCGAAAATCTTTGGGAGTTCTTTCGGCACTTACGCCGTCAGCGCCACCTACAGAGGAAACAATGAAGTTATCCAATTCTGCTCAAAGACCAAATTTACATTTAGTTCTTTGACGAGAGGTTTTGCCGTTGCTTGATTCTAAGGTTTTTATTTATTATACTCTGGGTAATTTCTAAGAAATTACCCAGAGGCAGGTGCGGGTTCGAATCCCGTCGGGATCGTAAATTTTTGGGATTTATTAATTTCTTAGAAATTACCCAGAGTATAATAAATAAAAACCTTAGAATCAAGCAACGGCAAAACCTCTCGTCAAAGAACTAAATGTAAATTTGGTCTTTGAGCAGAATTGGATAACTTCATTGTTTCCTCTGTAGGTGGCGCTGACGGCGTAAGTGCCGAAAGAACTCCCAAAGATTTTCGGGCCGACTAGATAAGATCACGTAGCTTAGTTGGAAAAAGAGCACCCCTGCGCTGAAGGGGAAGGTGCGGGTTCGAATCCCGTCGGGATCGTAAATTTTTGGGATTTATTAATTTCTTAGAAATTACCCAGAGTATAATAAATAAAAACCTTAGAATCAAGCAACGGCAAAACCTCTCGTCAAAGAACTAAATGTAAATTTGGTCTTTGAGCAGAATTGGATAACTTCATTGTTTCCTCTGTAGGTGGCGCTGACGGCGTAAGTGCCGAAAGAACTCCCAAAGATTTTCGGGCCGACTAGATAAGATCACGTAGCTTAGTTGGAAAAAGAGCACCCCTGCGCTGAAGGGGAAGGTGCGGGTTCGAATCCCGTCGGGATCGTAAATTTTTGGGATTTATTAATTTCTTAGAAATTACCCAGAGTATAATAAATAAAAACCTTAGAATCAAGCAACGGCAAAACCTCTCGTCAAAGAACTAAATGTAAATTTGGTCTTTGAGCAGAATTGGATAACTTCATTGTTTCCTCTGTAGGTGGCGCTGACGGCGTAAGTGCCGAAAGAACTCCCAAAGATTTTCGGGCCGACTAGATAAGATCACGTAGCTTAGTTGGAAAAAGAGCACCCCTGCGCTGAAGGGGAAGGTGCGGGTTCGAATCCCGTCGGGATCGTAAATTTTTGGGATTTATTAATTTCTTAGAAATTACCCAGAGTATAATAAATAAAAACCTTAGAATCAAGCAACGGCAAAACCTCTCGTCAAAGAACTAAATGTAAATTTGGTCTTTGAGCAGAATTGGATAACTTCATTGTTTCCTCTGTAGGTGGCGCTGACGGCGTAAGTGCCGAAAGAACTCCCAAAGATTTTCGGGCCGACTAGATAAGATCACGTAGCTTAGTTGGAAAAAGAGCACCCCTGCGCTGAAGGGGAAGGTGCGGGTTCGAATCCCGTCGGGATCGTAAATTTTTGGGATTTATTAATTTCTTAAGTATATCAGTTATCTAGTACCTACCCATAACACAAGCTCTGCTTACCATGGGGCTAGCTAGATAATGCTGTGTGAATTGTCCAGCATTATCTAGCTAGCCCCATGGTAAGCAGAGCTTGTGTTATGGGTAGGTACTAGATAACTGATATACTTAATATAATGCAATACATAGATAGATATTTTTTATTATACATAGAAAACGACCAGAACACCCTGAACAAATGTCTGCAGATCGTACACACATTTGTCCCGAGGCGGGAATCGAACCCGCAACCTCCTGCGTCGCAGGCGGGCCTTCGCCCACCGCGCCATAGAGGTCGTCAAATTCAATTATATTTGTGGTTTTTAATTGTTTCTGCGTTCCACATAAAACTAGCGAAAAAGTAATTTGCCGCAAATCGTAAACTATTTTCTATGAACTTATGATAAAATCAACTTTGATTGAAAATATAGATTTTTTGCATAAAATTACGTATCTTCCCAAATGCTCCAAAAATACCAGTGAGCCAAAGTTGGTTTTATCATGAGTTCATAGAAAATGGTTTACAATTTGCGGCAAACTACTTTTTCGCTAGTTTTATTGCTTGTGAATTGCTTTTGCTTTCATTGGTGGCGAACCTCTAAGCTCCCATACAAACGTAGGTACTTTTCGATTCATTATGAAACTACGTCCCCGATTTAAGGTGAGATGATGAGTCCCAAAATTACGTTTTGACTGTACGGAAATCAATTTGATGAGTATCGAAAGTTAAGGATTTTTGTTAGTAAGTTATGGGAGTCGAAACACGATTTACTAAACTTGACTAGATAGAAAAAAATCGCAGTTTCCTCTAAATTTTCATTTTTACTACCGAAAACCAGTTTTATTCGCTTGTTATTCCACATATTTTAAAGAAACGTCGTCTAAAAAAAAATACTTAAAGATACTTTAGACGATTATGGTTTTATTTTTTTGCGAAAGAGTATTATTTTAGAGCAAGAACAAGATTAAAAATAAAAACCAGTGAAATTGCGCGTCGGCCGGATCTTCCCTTCCTTTCTCGCTTTCACCGCGCAGCGGCGGCGTTCGCTCGTCCTTGTCTCGAAAATACGAACCTATTTCACCTTAAATGAAATTTTGCATACATAATTGGATAAGAAAAAGCTATGTTTGTAGGTATGGTTTTAGTTTTTGAAAATACATCATTAAATGAGAGCGAAGTCAATGAAACCGCTTGAAAATGGATAAAAATGAATTTTCGCTCTCACGTAATGATGATCATGTATTTTGATAAACTAAAACGATACAAACATAGCTATTTCTTATCCGATTATGTATGCAAAATTTCACTTAAATCGGATCTAACACATGAAGCATTTCTGTTGCCGCTACAACAACAAATACTAAAAAACAGAATAAAATAAATATTTAAGGAGGCACCCATACAACAAACGTGATTTTATCATAAGTTCATAGAAAATAGTTTACGATTTGCGGCAAATTACTTTTTCGCTAGTTTTATGTGGAACGCAGAAACAATTAAAAACCACAAATATAATTGAATTTGACGACCTCTATGGCGCGGTGGGCGAAGGCCCGCCTGCGACGCAGGAGGTTGCGGGTTCGATTCCCGCCTCGGGACAAATGTGTGTACGATCTGCAGACATTTGTTCAGGGTGTTCTGGTCGTTTTCTATGTATAATAAAAAATATCTATCTATGTATTGCATTATATTAAGTATATCAGTTATCTAGTACCTACCCATAACACAAGCTCTGCTTACCATGGGGCTAGCTAGATAATGCTGTGTGAATTGTCCAGCATTATTATTATTAATTTCGCGGCAACCCACGACGAACAACCCTAAGTAATTTATTAAACATAGATAAATGTAACTCTAGGCCTAGAATAAAATATAGAATCTTACTTATTGTATTCTATCTTGTACACAGTTTAGTAACACATTAAATTTCCAGTAAAAACCAGAACATCACACTATCAGAGTTTAAATGGATCTGGTACATGGAGTACGCTCACCGCACGTGGGGCCGCTGTATCGGCGCTGCCATGTTCCTGCCCGCCGCCTTCTTCTGGGCACGAGGGTATCTGGACAAAGGCATGAAGGTCCGAGTTGGCGTCTACTGCGCGTTGGTCGCTTGTCAGGTGAGAGACCTTAGCTTCTCTGTTAAGTAGAGGACTCAGATTCCCTGGTATGGGACCTTGGTAGTAAGTCCTGCCAGGGAGTCAGAGCAGGCTGCCTTCTTCTGAATAAAGGTTTGTCATTGTCCAATGCGCCTTGGTTGCTAGTCAGGTGCGAAGATCTTAAATTCCATGAGGAGCTTAGTCCTTTTCTTCTTTATATCTTGAGGGTATCTACACAAAGTCTTAGAATATATTCCAGTTCTAAGGGACACAGGCATACTACATAGGCATACTACATACAATACATCCATCTTGTTTGCTTGTGAAGATCCCGGTGTAGAAATACTACATTATGCGTCTGCAAAAATTTTCTGAGATTCGGTATTTTGAGAGAAAGTATTGATTGATTGAGCCGTTGCTTGTCATCTTCATCATCACGTAACATTATAATTATGTTTGAAAAGTGTTGTTAATCCAGTGCCAACAAATTATTTTTACGATTAACAGTTTCGCTTTCGTTCCAGGGTCTAATGGGCTGGTACATGGTGAAGTCCGGTCTCGAGGACCGTTTCCAAGGCCCCTCGGACGTGCCTCGTGTCTCGCAGTACCGGCTGGCCTCGCACCTCGGGCTCGCGTTCATACTGTACGCCGGCTTGGTGGGCGGAGCGCTGCGGGTGCTGCGCCCCTTCCCGCCGGGCGCGCTCACCAAGCTGAAAGAGTTGAAGGGAGTCACGGCGCTGGCGCACTCGGTCAAGGCTATGGCTTTCTTTACGGCGTTGTCGGGTGAGTGCTGTGCCATGTACTTTTGTGAAAATTAATATTGTCGTGTGTTGTGGATGATCCTTGTGATGAATGTAGTTCAAATTCAAACAAAGGTGATGTATGGTCTTTCTTTAGTAAGGAGTCCTTGTGTTACCGGGAATGCTTGCAGTCTCTCTCCGACTCCTGTGGTACAACGACCCAGAGTATATTGTGGCCTTTGATAAAAGTCTTCTTCCGGAATGTTCTCGGTTCTGAGCTGTATTTCGGTAGTAGAGTCTAGTTCGCGGGCAGGTCGGCTTCTAACCCTGTCAACACTGGGTGTAGTGTACCTATGCTGCTGGTCTATGCTGCAGTTTACTATTATATATAGCACCTTGCCCACGCCCCTTCCTAATTCGTTACAATTTGACTACCTTGACATGTTATTGTCAGGATTATAAAACAATGATAATTTTAAGTCACCTAAAATATTTATGAATGAAAACGTAACAAAAACTGAGTTTTGAAACGGACGAAGGACGCATGAAATGATGAATAAAATCTTCATCTAAAATTGTTTTAAACTGAAATTTGCTCTGAACAAACCAGTGTCGTAAAAAGAAATCCGCTAAGATTTGTTTCGGTTTCTATCCCCCTTGTTTACAAAATTGATCTAGGATTGTAGAACCGAGTGTACCAATAATCGTCCATTTCCAGGTGCGTTCGTCGCAGGCCTAGACGCCGGTCTCGTCTACAACTCATTTCCCAAGATGGGTGATAACTGGATCCCCGAAGACATCCTCGCATTCACTCCCACCCGGCTCAACTTCACGGAGAACCCGACCACGGTCCAGTTCGACCATCGAGTGCTGGGGACTACAACTTTGGCGCTGGCCACGGCGCTGTGGGCGGCGAGCCGGCGCGCGCCGCTGTCGCCCATGGCGCGGAGAGCTGTCAACGCTGTGGGCGCCATGGCGTGGATGCAGGTATGTAACAGTACGGTTCAGTTCGAACATCAGGTGTCTACAACTCTGGCACTGAGCCAGGCGGTATATGTAATGTGTTATTACAGTATTCGAGTCGATTGACGCCTGGCGCTGCTAGTGTCACTTTCCACCTTCAGCAACTACTAGTATATATAATAATCTGATCTAATATATACAAGGTGTATTATAATATGTGTACTACGCCGAAGGGGGGGGTTTCAGACCCCAATGGTGATCAGTTGTGGGGGGGAGATTATGAAAAATTCCTATTTTCAGTTTCCCATACAAAAAGTTTTAATTTCCTAGTGCCTAAATAAAGTGACAACCCTATCCGGGTATCCTATAGGTACCTACTAACCTCTGCAGGTAGGTAGGTATTTATCTTCGTAGATTTCAGCTATGGCGGGAGATAACTAGACGATTTAGTAAATGCGTAATAATAATAAGATGCTAGTAGGTAGGTACCTAGGGGTAGTATTGAGAAAATTTTAAAATCTAAAGTAGAGTTAGGAAAGTATTAAGTGTAGGTACATACATTTTCTCGCTAGTCAGCTGTGACCATACTGAGGTCATTGTCCCAAGTGCAAGAAACAGCTGACCTTAGGGTTGTCACTTCGTAAAAAATCAGCTGTCCATGTTGAAACTTTGATGCAGCTTTTTTCACAGATACCAATCGAAATTCGAAAAGTTGTTGAACAAAAGTTGTTCCCCGGGGGGGTGGAAATTCCCCCCCTTTCGCATAGTACACATATTATGATACAGCTTGTATATATATATAATCTGTGGTGACAGTAAGTATTTGTACTTTTGTTTGTAACGTAGATCGTTCTGTTACAGGTGGGCCTCGGTATAATGACCCTCCTGCACTTCGTGCCCACGCCGCTGGCCGCGAGCCACCAGTCCGGCTCGCTGGCGCTCCTCACGCTCGCCATCTGGCTCACGCACGAGCTTAAACTGCTCAAGTACATACCCAAGTGATACTTTAAGTGGCCAGATTACGCATGTGTTCAATTTATTCCTTGTTTGGGGAGTTTGACTTGGCTATCCTGGTTCGCTGCGCCATATAAACTACTAGTTCGACTTCCTGGTTCGCTGCGCCATATAAACTACTAGTTCGACTTTGGTTCACTGCGCCATATAATCTACTAGTTTCTGTCCCCGGCTTCACTTGTAATTCTAGGTCTAGTATCAAGTATGTCTCATTTCAGTCTGAAGTTTTTTGTTGATTTGGAGTGAAGAAGTATCTAACGTCTTTCAATCCAAACATTAGAAGTAGCGTAGATAAAGATCGGGACGGATAAGCGGGAGCGCATGAGAGACTGTTACTTCAATCCCGTTACCTATCGAAATGGTGAGACAGCACGAGTGTCTGTCATTTTCAATACCAATCTTTATCTAAGTCAAAGTCAATAACTTTATTTCTTGCTTACTAAATATAAGCACTAAGACAAGTCAAATGTATACTATACACAGCTTTATAAATAGTTAGTATTATCAAATAAGACATAAGGCTAAGGCGTTATTGATTCCACTTCAATCGTTTGGTAAGTTTCGTTCATCAACGCGACCTATACGGTATGTGCTTACAACATTCGTGTGATGTAAACAAGATGCTTAAAAAAATCTTTGTAAAATACCGTCCGTTTAACTAGGTAGGGTATTTTTGGAAGTTCAGGATGGCTAAATCCAAAGTAGTATACAAACTAAGTATACAAGGGAGTGTAATTGTTAGCATTTAATTAGTGTTTTGTTGAAGACTGCAGTATTAAAAAAATGTATTTGTTTCCAACTAATTAGAATTAAATAGAGCAATTTCACGGTTCTTTTTGTACATCGGTATTTCTTGTTTTAGTGCTGATTAAACCTTATAAGAAAATATAGAAACCAAAGGTTAAACGAATATTTTATTTGTATTATAAATGTAACCTCACTCTCAAATGAAAACTCACAGTATAATATTATTCAGTGATTTTATTTGAAATCTAATACGCTATTATTGCTTACACACTGAAAACTCGGATTATTTACAAATATGTGTACTCCCAGGCCTTTATTAATGTCAATTGAAGGGTAGGTAGGTATTCAACCTCGCATTAATACAGGCATGAGCGCTTCTATTTTATCACTTGGTCACACTGTCAAGCCGAATTCAGTCAAGCTTGAGCATTCAAACACAATTTGCTTGACAATGTAACCGAACATCGTAAAACTGATAGCAGTCCAGTTTGCCAAAAATAATTTCAAAGAATAACTATTATTTACATTGGTACTTATTTTTTATGATATACGATACCCAATTACTTTTGAACGCTTATGTATTGTCGGAGGTAAGCTTGTTATTAATTTCCGACAAACCAGATAGCATAGGCATTTGTGATTATGATTAGTTACATCAAAATATACAGCTCGATATAACCTTACGATCACACGCAGTGAATTTGTTATTTAATATCTATCTACATTATCCAGGCAGCTTATAATTTGCCTAGTATTAATATCAGACGAATGGCTTGAGTCTACGTGCAACGCACCGTGCGCCCACGATTATAAGGAACGTGGAAAAAGGAACCAATGTCTCACTAATAGTGTCTATATTCTTAGCGTCTTGCTTATGCATTTTCTCATGCTTTATTAAAAGACAGGTTCATAAGGATCGTGGTCACACGACATGTTGCTAATTGACACAAGATGGTGAGTGTAAACTGGGCTAGTAAGTTAAAAATAAATGCAAAATAAATTCTAAATATTTGAGTATGCTGTTGTGTATAGGAATATTTTGTTAAAATGAAGAGATTTCATTTCATACCAATATGTTATTAGTGCTATGTATGAGACACATTTAGTTTTTCACAAGTTCTCTTGCACCAACAAACTAGACTTTATGTTGTCTCATAATTAGACAGATAGGTTCCAATTGCTTTGATTCCTATAAAATAAAATAACTAAATAAAGATTGTATGCACTGGCAGAGTTATACAACTACAGGTTGGTAGCACCATACTAATATTAGTAATTCCTGGATTTGAACTAAAACAAACTCGACTATTAACAACCTTATCAATCAGAGAAACAGTAGACACTTAAAGTAGTGTTTTTTGAAACAGTGAAAGAACACTGTCAGTAGGTATACATATTTATAAATACTATTTAATAATGGTCACGGGATGAGTCATCCCGTGACCACGGCAGTGTGTAAACCTGTCGAAACGTCGGGAAAATAAGGTAATTAAACGCGATAAATACCCGTTAAATAGTATTTATAAATATGTGTTCAGATCGCGTAAGTTTAAAAATATTTATTAGTAGGTATAAACTTCCAGTTTAGGCACAAGAAAGCGTATTGTTTAAACTACGCGGCGGCGCCCGCTTTAAACCACCGTAGCTATAAAAAAGACGAAAATGAAGTAACAGAATCGTGAACACTTTGAGATCAGTGTAGTAAGATTAAAAAGGCAGAAACAAAAAAAAGTTGTATAAGCCTCTTCCCGTGATAATATTAAAAGTAATGTACAAAATATCATTTTTTTTACACCTAAATTGTTAGTATTTATGTTTAAAATTTGTATATAACTAGACTGAATCTATATCGCTTTTGGGGCTTCGCATATGCCTGTGCCAATCACTAGCTTGATATTGACCAACTATTGTGTAGTAAAGCTATTCAAACTCCGCACTTTCTTCCATTAGGCCACATAACGATCCTGGTTACTGCTGCTCACAAATCTTCAACTAGAGGTATACATGTAGGTACATTATCATGAGTATTCAATCAAGGTATGATATGGATATTTTTTAAATATATTTGTACAAATTTAATTGTCTATTTACAATTTTGGGACAGGAATGGTATTTTTCCGATATCAACACGGTTAATAACTAATTTAAATAATATTCCAATAAGTATAATAATTAATAAGTCTCCTTAACAATATAATTTTGCGCATCAACACTGGTGCATATTAAACGCTGACCTCTCACTAAATACTTACAAACACTCCTCTTTAAATAGCCATTGCGATTCAATCACGTATATATTAACAAGACAGTGCAAAATGGCTATTTACGAGTATATACGTAAAATAAGAATAATAAACATAGGCTATTGCACAAATTTACATAAAAGATATTGCCTCAAGTAGGTATATCTTCATATTTTGATAGGTTTCTTTCGTGTTGGATTGCCCGTGCGAACATTTTAAAGATATTGCCTCAAGTAGGTATATCTTCATATTTTGATAGGTTTCTTACGTGTTGGATTGCCCGTGCGAACATTTTAAAGATATTGCCTCAAGTAGGTATATCTTCATATTTTGATAGGTTTCTTTCGTGTTGGATTGCCCGTGCGAACATTTTAAAGCCTTCACTCAAATTATTTATGACCTATCTTATTAAATAAGCAATTGTTTGAATGAAGTGAATTTAACATTACAAACATGGAAATAAAATATTCGAGAGTACAAAATAGAAACCATAAGGCGATCCAACATATTCAAATTGCTAAACTTCCTAGCGTTTATTAGTAAATCCCATGTTTATTATAAACATATCAATAAATCACGCATCACAAAAACATGGCAGTTCAATGGCAGATCTGATTATGTATCAAAACTGCACATTCCTCAAGTATCTGCATATGATATTGAGTTTTACTTGGTTCAAGTAAAGATTCAAATTGCTCACATTGTGCGCCGCCTTGGTCCTTCGCCGTCTCACGCGAATAAAGTCTCCGCCGATTTGGAACTGTAACAGAACACAACAATAATAATGCAGCACAAGGATTCATTTCAATCGCGATTTCATAACAAAATTGATTTAACATTGCATCGGTTTACGATGTTTCTTTAGGGTTCCGTACCTAAAGGGTAAAACGGGCCCCTTTTACTAAGGCTTCGCTGTCCGTCTGTCACCAGGCTGTATCTCATGAACCGTGATAGTTAGACAGTTGAAATTTCACAGATGATGTATTTCTGTTGCTGTACTATAACTACAAATACTAAAAATTAGATTGAAATAAATATTTAAGGGGGCTCCCATACAACAAACGTGATTTTTTTGCTCGATATTGATTACGGCAACAAATAGACGCTTGAAATATTAACAGAATATTTAGTTATACAGGGTGTGTCAAGACTACTACCGAAAACTGATCTATTCTTTATTTCCATAAATACAAAAATGTACACTTAGAAAAGGTCAAATTCTTGAAATAAAACACTGACACGGAAATAAAGTGGTACTTTAGATGTCTGTCGCTTCGGTATGTAGACTAAAGTAAAGAAGCGACTAAGAAACCTTTAGCCTGTTATTGTTATTTTTCGAATTGGAGCAAAGTCCCAAGCTTTTTTATCTTCTAAATAATCTGATATTTTGTAGTAAGCTTTTTTGCACAGAAAGGTTTTGACAATTTTTAAATTTATTTATTGATAGATTTTGCAACTCACTAGGAGTTTTGTTGTAGAAGCGTATACATTGCCCTTTAAAAGATACATTAATCTTGTGAAGTCTGGTTGTGGGCACAGCGAGTTTATGTTTATTTCTAGTATTTATATTATGTATATCGCTATTTTTAGGAAAGCTTTTGATATTTTTATGAGTGTACAATAAGTTTTCATAAATATATTGACAGGGGACTGTCATTATGTTTATTTCTTTGAATTTATCAATAATGGCTAAAACTAAAACGCGTAAAGTGTAACAATCAAAGACATTTTCCACTGGACTCGTTACTCAGCCAATCACGCCCTACACCCCTCGCCCTCTGCTACTCAGTAAGCCTTTTAGCCTAACATACAGAAATTTACTTGTCAGTGCGTCGCGTCTTTGGTTCTCGAGGACAAACTTACGTTGAAAAAAATGACTAAGTGCTCGGTTTTGTTTTGTAAAACTTATAGTGACCGATCAGCCAATATTTCTTTTCAAAGGTAAGTACAATTTTATCCTATAAAAGCAGCTAATTTTTCGTAAAATCTAATTTATTTAATACAATTTTGCATTCATACTGCCATTTTAAAGATTACTCAAATTTTAATGCAATTTTACTAAACTTGTGACCTACAGAAATAAGTCGGATTATATCTTTAATTTGCCATTCATTCATGTAAAAAAATTCAATAGGGCTTCACACTGTGGATGAAATATATCGATATGAATGAAAGAACAACTACACACTTTCAGATTTCCAACTGACCCGCTAAGAAAGAGAGTGGGTAAAAGCGACCCGCAGAGAAAAAGCGTGGATTCCAAGAAAACACAGCAGTATGTGTCATGTATGTGTTCATTTTCATTTCATTTTCATTTTTCAATGAAAAAGACTACGCAATGATGCTGTTCCTACCTTAAATCTGACACACAAGCTTTTTGATGATATCAATTTTCATAGAAATGAAAATGAAGACATTGATCATGTTGATGAACTCGAAAAAGCTGTAGCAGAAATATATTTAAATACGAGAATCGCCTATATTAGAAACCAGACTGTAAAAAAATATCAAAAAAACATATTTACAAAAAGCTTGTGCTTGCTTGTGTGTAACAGCCAATAACGGGATATCATTTTTGTTTTTCCACGCTCTTTTTTGCTGTTTGGTAGTTTGGCTGACAATCAAATAGTCAAATAGTAACATGATTTTGTTATTTTTTTTAGGTTTTTCTACAGTGCCAACTATTTTACAATTAAATTGTATAGGTACATTTAGCTAAATAACAAATTAGTTATGTACTACATACGTGAGTGCGTCTTACCAACCGACTTCAAGAAGGAGGAGGTCCTCAAGTCTCGCCTGTATGTTCCTTACTCGATATTTTCGCTAATTGTTATCCGATTTTGATAGTTCTTTCGCTTTGTAGCTATAGATCCAGAATGAGTCCGAGGTAGGTCGTGCCGCAAAAATTTTGTTTTAGGGGGATTACTATCTGTCCCGTAAAATTAAAAAAAAAAACATTTTTATTAATTAATGATGATTTTGTCCTCCTAGCAGAGCTTCTGCACTACCTTCACTAACAGCCGCTGTGCCAGAAATTCGGATGAAAATTCGGATCCGTTTTTACGGTTCTTTTGGTACTGGAAACAATCGTTTACTGATACTATTTAACGGGTATTTATAAAAATCGTTTACTGGATCGGGAATACTGCCGAGTGTGTGCTACATACTGCCGGGTGTGTGCTTCATACTGCCGGGTGTGTGCTACATACTGCCGAGTGTGTGCTACATACTCCCGGGTGTGTGCTACATACTATCCGGTGTGTGCTACATACTGCCGGGTGTGTACTACATACCGAAGCGACAGAAATAAAAAAATATCAATTTATTTTTGTATTATTGTAAAATTTGGTATTTGTTTTTTTTTAATTTGATTTGAAGTTGCTCCTATAAACTACATACGCCGTCACGGAAAAAAGGATCCTGTAAAACGGATACTGTGTGAACGCGCCCTTAGATGGGACTTGGTGGGTTCAACTTAAAGAAACACTGGCGCCCAAGGCCTCACGAAGGCTCCCTATAGGCTATCAATAGTCCCGAAGTTGTTAGAGGGTCTCCGTCCTTACAAGTTAGATAACCAATGGTGTAGAACTAGTTAGACACTGGTGCAGTGTTGATAGTAAGTACCTGGGCGGATGTGGCTCCGTGCTGACGATGACCTGCACGATGTACCCGGGCGTCACGCGCGCTTCCTCCACGGTCAGCCGGTCGCCTAGCAGCTTGCCGCCGTAGTACCAGCGCTGCCTCCAGGGGGAGATGTTCTCTTGAGCCTGGAATGGACGTGAATAACAATCTTAGGTAGAGTAGGCAACAAAACTATAAAAAGAAATACAGTTTTTTAAAGCTTCACTAATCCGAATCGAATGCTAAAATTATAAGTGGTTCGCTGATGATCATGATGCACTGTGGCATTTTATTTTTGCTTACTATTTGAAAAAATTCCTAATAGTTCCGCAGTTATTCGCATTTTATAAATATGAAATGGTAATAGACTTTTGTTGATGACTGTACCAACTTAAAATACCCTCCTACTACTTCTACAATGCAAAACTAGTAGTAGTAGTTATAGGCGATAAATGTCCTTACATGTTACATGCAGTTATGATTTGCGAATTCATAAAATCAATGGTCAAATACCAAGGACTTTTGTATTCAGCTGTGCATTTTAACAAACCAGGTAAGCTACCTATTATGTACAGTAGGTGTTTACCTGGTTTGTATTGGTTCGCTTATTATTATAATATAATAAACCTTTATGGGCTCTAACCTATCAATATGAACATAGACAACCTGCAATCATGGTGACCATAAATCAAGCTTTAAGTATCAAAATCAGTCAGACAATGCCTTGCCAGATCAGTCAGACTTAAGCTAACATGCTTCAATCAAAGCAAGGCCATGTATCAAATTCATGGAATCCTAATTCTTATCAACGCACCAAGGCTCAAAGTGTGATGTCATACAGGAAACCACTTAGAGAATCATATGCGTCAATGCTTATTAGTTGATGACTTTATTATTGAATGCATGTTGATTCTCCCAGGGTTGTATAGGTTTAGTGAACCCAAAAACTTGTGAAGTCACTTACTAAACTATAGTTGTGAAAAACTGTGAAAAAATTTCAGCAAAAGAGAGAGAATAAGAGTTGATAAAATGTTGATTTTTCTTAAAATAAAATCACTACCACAGAAGTGGTGCCATCATCAACATCCGCAGCCGCAGCTTTTATCCACTGCTGGGTAATAAAGGTCTCCCTAAGTTGGGGTTATCCATCGGTTTCGTACAAGATTACGCCCTGCGACGCGTACAACGACGTTAATCAACCCACCTGGCAACTGAAAAACTACTGACAGTTTATTTATTATATACATACTGTGCATGCAACATTTTCCTCTAGCTGTGTGACAAGCTAGCTACTCTACTGCCGCAGCCACAGCCCGCCTCCACCGACCCAACCACTCGGTGAACTCAAGGGCTGGCTGAGTTGCTACTCACATGCAGTTTGTTCTTGCACTGCGCGATTGTGTGCTTCGAGTATGCGCAGAGTTCCACGTCCTTGCAGGTGCTGGAGAGCCGCAGCCGCAGCGCCAACTCCACGCCCCCCTCCACCGGCTCCGACCACTCGGCCGGGGAGTCGCGCCCGCTAGCTTCTTTCACCATATTGATGGGCGGCGACAGGCAGTATATTGGAACCTGGAAGTCAATCGTATTCTAATTGTGGTAACAGGGATCTGCACTGACATCTCGCATGAGAGTGCATTGTGCATTTTCCCCCTGCCTAAACAGGCCCCTACCCAGCGCAATAATGTAATTGGGCGCAATACCCAATGATTACTCTAAGCCTGTGCAGATGAGGAATTTTTGTCTGCGGAGGACTGACATCCCGAACCATGAGAACTTAGAACGGACTCAACATTAGTCCGCCGAACGCAAGAACTTCGCCGCGGGCTAAAGTACGCCGTGTGAGTGGAGGCGCCCTGCCCCAGCACGTTACTTATATTTGTTATGGGGACTCTGGCGTACCTTGTACGGTCCAGTCTGATAATGAACTAACCCGGTTGTTCCAAGGTCTTTTTACGCTATACTTTATTTATTCAGCTGTAAGTGATGATGAGCGAGTCTGTTTTAAACGAATTTTCGAGGGTTAAAAAAGTACACGGGAAAAAGACACTTGTCCGCGCAGGCCTACAACATGTTTTGGAAACACTGATTTATATCAGTGAACTTTTTTGTGAAAACGTTGGTTTTAGCTAGAGTCGATGCCGGAAAGTTAAATCATCAGTTTTAAACACCAAAAACACAAAATAGGTCAGTGACCTTTTGGTTTTAGCTAGAGTTGATGCCGGAAAGTTAAATTATCAGTTTTAAACACAAAAAACACAAAATAGGTCAGTGACCTTGACCTCAAAGGTAACTTTCTGTTTTCTTTATTCTCTATGTCGGGGTAGATCTCCAAATATAATGTTAAATATGCATAAAAAAACTGTTTTCGAAAATGTTATAATTATAAGTCTTGCGTCCCGTAAACTCCACTCCAACTGAGAGCTACAACAGACCCCCTAGCACGGGGATTGTTGTCTAGGGTAGAATAGACAATAATGACTTTGCTTCGCCATACATTGCATACATTATTGAAGTTGAAGAAATGCATTTAAAATAATTTACGCATTGGATGACGAAGTGACGTAATTTTTCTCTATTCTACCCTAGACAATAATCCCCGTGCTAGCTATTCTACCCTAGACAATAATCCCCGTGCTCTATTTAAGTAAGGGTTAGGATAGATACGCGAGCTGGAATTTAATTGTTCCTAGAACAATGCAGAACTGGTTATATAGCCTTGTAAACCTTTTATGGAAAAAGGATTTAATAGCCTATATAAACAGAAGACTAATAAATGCACAATTAATAATGCTGGAATTATAGCTGTACAAATAACAAACAAATAATTTTTGTAATTTTCTTAATAAATTTTCCACCACAATATATTTTTCCATATTCCAAATTATTTTTTCTTTACTATATTCTTTATACAAATTTCTATACTACATGGCTTAGATTGGTGAGGAAATCAAACAGACTATTAACGATAGTTCCAATAGCTGTCTGCAAGTTGCTTAGTCTTTATTTTTCTGTTTGATAATTATGACTCTGCACTTTGTTATAAAGTAATGAATGTGCACCTAGATAATCATGTCTACTGCTGAAATAAATAGTGTTTACCATGGTGTTTACTATACTTTATGAGAACTTCTAACATATAACTATAACATATTGTACCAACATGATTTTCTATTTGCACTATAAGTAAATATAACTATAACATATTGTACCAACATGATTTTCTATTTGCACTATAAGTAAATATAACATATTGTACCAACATGATTTTCTATTTGCACTATAAGTAAATATTACTATAACATATTGTACCAACATGATTTTCTATTTGCACTATAAGTAAATATAACCTTACCCTTATAATATTGTACCTACTTAAGTAACCATCAACACATCAATATTAAAGTTTTTTTCCTCCAATCACAACTGTATAAAACCAAAGTTTTTACGTTAAGACTAGAAAACAGTTGGGTAAGATTTCTATGCTTAGAAAGCTTAGAATGAGATTTTAAATCAATGATCTGAAAAACTTTTATGCTAAGCTACATCCATTTATTTTTGAGAGATTGAGAGTTGTCCATTCCTATAACATCAATATTTAATTAGCATTAACTACTTACGGTAACTATGTGAATGGCAATGACAAAGGCGAATGGCTTTCTACCTCTAGGAAATCAATCATGTGCTAAGTGGAGCAGATAATGTAACTTTACCAAGAGTAATAATTTGCATGGAAGAGTATACTGCAACATTATACCTATGCATTCCAATAAATATAAAATGTGTGGTACATTTTATATTTATTGGAATGCATAGGTTCCTACACAACAGGAAATGGTTAAAAATAACATATTATTTTGTTGGTATGACAAACTAAAAACCTACAGAGAAAAATGGAAAGGGAGCCCTTTGCCCTGCAGGGGGACTCTACAGGCTAATTCTAGAGCAAGTGTGTGAGGAGGGCCATCAATAAATCAACCTACAATATTTTATCCTGCACCTACACACTCTCAAAAATGAAAGAGTTTATAGTAGTAGTAAACAGATAAGTAAATAATTATGTTTTAAAGTTTGCTAGAAAGCACACATGAATAAGAATACCTGATATCTAGTGCCCCATTCATCATAGCACTCTGTGAGGTAGCCGTTAGGCACGGACACACTAGCCCCGTCCAGCAGGGCCTGTGCCAGCTGGAAATCCAGCGCCTCCGCGGCCACGGCGGCTGCCCGCAGCGCGTCCCAGATCTCCTTCCGACCCTCGAAGGCCGGAGCCGTGTCCCAGAACTCATCTCGCTTACTCCTCAGCTGACCTTCCGTCAACGGCACGTCAGATTTCCACCGTATAGTCTCATGGCAAAGCGACTGGTTCTTGCGCAAACCGCCTAAAACAAAAAAACTAGTCAGCGGGGCGATCGAGGATTCGGACCACGCACGTACACACATCCAAAAGCGATGACCCACGTACCGGAGTTCGGACGAGACACGGTTCCTGAGGATTCTTCTATGGGTCCACTACCACTCCTAGTGATTCCTATGCACCCACCCATTTCGTTCACATTCTACAGTTGCTCATTTAACAAATATTTACAAAAAAATACAGGTAACAAATAACATTTTTTTGTCTGCAGAACGCCTGCTGTCAAATAAAAGATTAACTGTATCGTTTTGTTATTGCTACCAAATGGTCAGCCAGCGCGGTGGCCTACAATCGAAGAAAAACAAAAAAATATCTTCTCGTCTCTTTTCTTTAATTTAAGCACCAAACAATACCAAACTTCGAAGTTACAATAGCATCATCATTTTATTTAATTTTTGAATAACAGCGTGTAATACAGACTTTCTCCAATTTCCACATAATGTTATTTTCCCGATGAAAACAAAACACAACAAACGAAACGCAGACAGGTGAGTGGGGTGCGTTCAAAAATCAATACCAAAAATGGTGCAATGTACCCTCTGAGATAAGGACACATAGAGATATGTACTATAGTAACACTATGTGAGGACAGATTAGACCCTTCTAAAGCTATCTAACAATATCCTCGGAAAGGATAGACCATTCATTGGCTCAGGATCCCTGCATATAATCAATCACAATCACCACTATCATGAAACCACAGATCACTATATATGTACCTACCACATGAAACTAAGGATTTCTCCTTTCTTTTTGGGCGGATAGAAACCAAGAACAAGTCGCATCAAAAATCATGCTTGATGTCTCGATAAATCAACCAAGGTTTTGAACGCAGCCAACTTGTTTTTTTTTTAAATTATCTTTTCATGACAAAGACATTGACATTTTAATTTCACAATGAAATCAATAAAATAATCAAAATAAGGCCGGAAAGAAAAAGAAACATGAAACCTGCATGAAACAAACTGAACTGAATCCTGAATTTAGATTTTTTTAACTGCCTTCTGTTTGTATTTTGTTTGTAGTCTTTGTTGGAATTATTTGCTTTGACGCTACATAGTTTTATTATGTGGAAGGGTTCTGATATAGAGAAGTTCAGGGTTGTAACCGTTAGTATTACCTACAGTTTTTTAGGAAGCTGTTAGAAACAAAAATACCTGCTCTTATAAATAAAACAATTTCAGGCTCAACCCACTGCCTATTATGTATCGGAATTCATAACAAAAGAAGAAGAGCAGTCTATTTTGACCAAGATCTATGCAACTCCAAAACCAAAGTGGACTCAGTTGACAAACAGGAAGCTTCAGAACTGGGGTGGCATTCCTCACCACAAGGGCATGATCGCCGAAACCATTCCATCCTGGCTCGAGCAGTACCTGGACAAAATACACATGCTCAACCTCATGAGCGGAAAGAAACCAAACCATATACTAGTCAATGAATATTTACCTGGGCAAGGAATAATGCCTCATCTGGACGGTGATTTGTTTTACCCAACAATAACTACAGTGTCGGTAGGCTCACACACTGTTTTGAGGTTCTCAGAACCTACGGACCAGAAGATAATAGAATACAAGCCGGTTATATCCTTCCTGTTGGAGCCGAGGAGCTTGCTAGTGTTGCAAGATCAACTGTTCAGCAATTACCTGCACTGTATTGAAGAAGTTGAAAGTGATTTGATCGATGATGGAATTCTAAATTTGAATATGTGCACCAATAAATATGTAAAAGGTAGTTTGGTTAAGAGAGATACCAGACTCTCTTTGACTATTAGACATGTACCTAAAACAACTTCATTTAAAATATTTGGGGATAAGAATGTTTATAAGTAGCTGCTACCTAATTTTTTGGTAAGTAGGTGTTTTATATAACAACTGCAACTGATAAAAACCTTTTTTATTTATTTTCAACTTTCAAATCATCTTCTAATACCTACAAAATCCAGTTGGTTACTTAATTTTCAAGATTTTTGTTATGTATTTTTTTTTATAATGAGTTTCACAAAATTTATACCGAGTGCAAAGTTCCTGAAGGGACTAAATTCCAGTAATTTGATAAGAAGATCATACAGCAGTGTCAAGGATGCTAAAGATGGAGATTTGAAACCTGTAGAAGGGATCAAGGTGGGTAACCTACCAAGACGTTGTTCTTCATCTGTTACTTGTCAGGCATCGCATCTGGCATAAAATTTAAAAATATGTTTCTAGGTTGCAAAAAGATCAATCAGCACTGTCCAAGATTGCTCAAAAGGTGCAGAGAAAAAATCTGAAGTGAAGAAGGTACATAAGTGACACAAAGATGTGTCCTGTCAAGCTAAATAAGCTACCTACTAAACCCTTACAATTACAATTAGCATGTATCATCCCACTTTTGGGCAAAGGCCTCCCACTGATCACTCAATGCATCATGATTCTGAGCCAGTGGATCCACTACTGAACTGTATATTTGATGTTATTTCTAGACACCAACAAGAACAATCTGCAGTGCCCAGGATGCAGAGAAGAAGCCTCTTGATGGGAACACGGTATTCAACAACCTAGACACCACATACTTTATCTTAGAATAGTCTAAATCAGATTGCACAAACTAAAGTGCCTGATACAGAGTTCCTTTTTAATTTTTAGGTTGCAACCAGATCGTTCAGCTCTGCTCAAGAAGGAACCAAATGCCAATCAAAAACCTGTGATAAACCTGCGGTTAAGAAAGATGTAAATACCTTTTCTTTGTAACTTTCGTACATTGGATGGATAGCTTGTGTAACAACTATTAAAAAGGTTAATAACAACCTGGGTCTCTTCAAAACAAGAGTTAAATGTGTCTTGTAGCTAGACCTTCATGATACTTAGTTGGCCACATCCTCATTTCCATTAAGTGAGATTGGGGTCAAACAACGGAGGTCTATTGATTAATAAAACAAACACCAATTTCCGATCAAGTTCATTAGTATGTAGGAAGTACATGTGTGATGATGTGCGATATTGTATAAGTAAGAATACAAGCCTGTTTTGAATATGACGTCGGTTTTTAGAACGATGGCCAATCACGGTGCAAGCTTGCGGGAGGGCTGAAGGCCGCAAGCAGCGGGGGAAGTAAGGTACGCTTCTTTTTCTACGTTGAGCTTAGTTCAATATAACACGAAACCTATTGTGCCTAATAGACGATGACTTTTTGGCCCTAACATCAGCCACAGGCTGCTCGTCTATTAATAAATAAATAATTTTACGTCACGACTTTTTGGCGCGGTCGATGCAGTAGGTACCTATCATATAGTTCGTTTCGTTAACCGTAGGTATCTGGTCTATCGATACTGTTGTAGCTTTTCATCAGAATCCAGTCCGAAGCTTGGTGCACCTGCACCTGATCGCCGCGCGCCGTGGCTGCAAAATAAAGTTTCTTTATTATTCCACCAGAGCTCAGCTGCGTAGCTTAGCGGCAAACTGTTTCAAATCGTCACATAGTCTCGCTTATGATAGCGATAGTATTGACTGTGTTAAACTCATGTCGCCTCTGATGATGATTGTAATGTGATGTGACAGAAAGGCTTAGTGCTGGGCGTGTACATGGACTGCAATAAGAAGCTGGAGCTGACTCCGGCGGCCGAGGAGTTCGACGCCAAGTCCGGCGGCAAGCTGAAGGAGCGCCTCAA
Source organism: Eupithecia exiguata (assembly GCA_947086465.1). NCBI lineage: Eukaryota > Metazoa > Arthropoda > Insecta > Lepidoptera > Geometridae > Eupithecia > Eupithecia exiguata. The sequence continues at coordinate 12,918,186 of OX352236.1, forward strand.
TGAGTGAGTTTATTAAATGACTAGCGGCCCGCCCCGGCTTCTCACGGGTAGATTAATGTATTGATATACATTATTTGATGATTTATGTGTATAATAGCCTATGACACACAAATAACGTGGCTTTCTATTGGTAAAAGAATTTTCAAAATCGGTTCAGTACCTACATCCAGAGATTACCCCCTACAACCTCACAAACTTTACCTCTTTTTAATATTAGTATAGATTTGATATATATACTATACCTAATACGTATGCACTCAATTTCGAGGCTTTTTGATTGATATGATCTGAGACACTTGGCTACAAGCATGAAGGTTGCACAGGAAGAACAGCGAAACAGAGAGAGCTATTTAGGTACCCAGCATAAACACATCAGTGACCAACGCCTCTCAATGAAACTAACTTCATAGAAATTATCATACCGTCATTCTCATTAATGACGGTATGGTACCTACAGTACAGCGTCATCGTCATCTCTGTGTTGCCAATTACCCTCTATAAGTTAACCCCTGTGTGATATTCCAGTGTAGCAGACCAGATGAAGTTAGGCAAAGCGTTCGTGGTCACAGACGTGCCAGACTACAGCGCCGTGGCGCTCGCCTGCATCGGCCCTAAGGACCCGGGGTATGACGAACTGGAGGCACTGGACGTTACTAAGGTACAGTCGCTATCAGTTGTCCCTATATACTGATAGACGATGTCAGGCAAAGCGTTCGTGGTCACAGACGTGCCGGAGCACAGCGCCGCCAAGGCAAAACAAAATGGAAAGTGGGAACGCTTTTGCCGTGTTTATCTTTGCTGTGGGTGGACGTGGATGCGGATAGCACAACCACCGTGAATCGCACAAGCTTGGTCTATTCTATACCCGTAGTCACCCGTAGGAAATCCGGCTGTGTATGATGATGATATAGTAATATTGTCGGTCCAGGAAAACATCCGCTGGGGCGTAGGCGCCGGCGTGCGCGCCCTCCAACGGCGGAGCTGCGTCGCCGTGGACGTGGCCATGCCGGCCGAGCCCGCCGCCTCAGCCGCCGCCGCCGAGCTAGCCGCCTGGACGTAATTATACCTACATACCGTATAGTATAACTGCTCATTGCTTCACCCCCCGTCAGTCGAAACGTCAGCATTCTTATAACCAACACAAATGAGGTACCTTCTAATTCCACAGTTACCAAGAGTTCCGCGGCAAGGACCGCTTCCCGGAATGCAAGGTGTCCAAGCACGGCGGTAACTGCGCGGAATGGAAGCGCGGCGCCATCCGCGGCGCCGCGCAGAACTGGGCGCGCCAGCTCTCGGACACGCCCGCTAATGTCATGACGCCGGTCGACTTGGCACAGGTATACTTACGTTCACATCCGCGGCGCCGCGCAGAACTGGGCGCGCCAGCTCTCGGACACGCCCGCTAATGTCATGACGCCGGTCGACTTGGCACAGGTATACTTACGTTCGCACCCGCCGCAACACCTAACCTACTCTTCTACTATTTATTTACTTACTACTATGAATTAGGGTTTCAATTTCCACAAAAGACACGATAAACCATCCATTTTGCTTTGCGCTATATCGTTAATCTATGCGCGGCTCAGATCACCATTTGGACAGTGATGCATAGCGTCTCTATGCGGTTTAGTAATTGTACGCGGACGGGGTGATCCTGTTACTTGGGCAAAGTGGCCTCGGGCTCTGTCGACCGATTCAGACATCGATCGGTAAATGTCAAAAATATGTCAGAGCCCCAGAGAGAAATCGTAAGAGCTGATCAATAGTGACTTGTATCGAGATGGTTAGGTTATTTTCCGTTGGTTACGTGGGGTGGGACCATCCTGAGGCCGTACCGACCCCGCTCCGACAGATGTATCCTAGATGTATCGGAGAGTTCCTACTTCTCCGTTATAATCCGGAGCCTGGTGTCCATTGCAGGCCGCCATCGACGTGCTGTGTCCCCTGGGGGTGGAGGTGGAGGCGCGGGGCAGGGAGTGGATCGAGGCACAGAACATGCAAGTGAGGAAATGCTATCTGCTTCATTCTAATTCTTTTCGGTGTAACCTGTGTACTGATAGACCGATTCTATTGAAAATGATCAACCTGTCCTGCTCAGTCGAATCAGATCTGAGCGGGACAGTATGACAGATGACGTCGTTCTTAATCCGAATCCTGTTCTCTAATTCAAAATTCAATAACGTTTATTTCTTTAGGCTTACAAAATAAGCACTTAGACAAGTCAAATTTTATACATAAACAGCTTAATAATAATATAATAATGGGTTCTACAGCATCATTAATTTACACCAACATAGTCTCTATGTTGACTCTGAGTGTGTACCCAGTAAAATGTTGTTTTTTAAGCTTAATGAGATAGGTAAATAGTAATCCCACTTTATATGGGACTATGGGACCAATTCGGCATTCTTGTCTCCCCAAAAGTGAAAGAAGTTTTGAAATAGGTCCTTCATTGTCTGAGAAATTGACGAACATATCTACGTAAAATAAAACCGGTCAAGTACGATTCGGACTCGCGCACGAAGGGTTCCGTACCATTATCTATAAAAACGGCAAAAAAATCACGTTTGTTGTATGGGAGCCCCCTTAAATATTTATTTTATTCAGTTTTTTAGTATTTGTTGTTTTAGCGGCAACAGAAATACATCATCTGTGAAAATTTCTACTGTCTAACTATCGCGGTTCATGAGATACAGCCTGGTGACAGACGGACAGCGAAGTCGTAGTAATAGGGTCCCGTTTTTACCCTTTGGGTACGGAACCCTAAAAATACATATAAGCCAACATACTCAAAACCTCCTCCTGAATTCGGTATCTAGCCGTTTGTTTGGCTAAGTGGTATGGTTCAAACATAACTATCCGGTCGGCTCATAGCTAGCTGTGCATGAAGGTACAGCTAAAGTCCTCGGCCATGGACGGGCAGCAGTGTCGTCTGCGCAGCAGCGGCGCGGCGCGAAGAAAGCAGTGCCCTGCGATCCCCGAACCGCATGCCCAACGTTGGGATTATGGCATCACCCCATAAGGGAGGCTTGGGTCTAGCGTGGACTAATTGTAAGCTAGTGTTGTAGTGTCATTTCATTAGGTCCCTATTCTGTATACCACAGTATTACAAACTTTTAAATCATTATAAGCCCATGTAATCATTTACTAATTCATTATAATTAAGTAGTTTAAGTACCATCTATACCCCGATTAAAAAACGTGTATTATCTTTTGTATAGGTACAAATGGGTTACAAAACCCAAGGAATACTTATTTGTGGAAATGTTAAATGACATTGGTATTATCGAACCGAAGCACAGAAGCTCTGAACAATGTTTGGTTATGTTATGAAAGCTTTTATTTAATTCATCATTTAATTTATTTTGAATTTTGTACTTGGGTATTATTGTCTGGTTCCAAATAAATGTATTTGTGTTATTTATAATCTTGCTGTTTGTTACCTTGTTGTATTCTGTCTTTGTTGACATAAAATATGTTGGATTTTTATCGGAGTATAGCCTATTTGTGTAGGTACTGTTACTGTTTGTACAGTAGAGTTATATTGGCAGGCGTACCTAGCGGTGTGCCGCGGCGCGTGCACGGAGCCCGTGTTCCTCCAGTGCTCCTACAAGGGTGGCTCGGGGCCGCCTGTGCTCGTCGCGGCTAAAGGCGTCACCTTCGACAGGTTCATAGACACACTCCACATGTTCTGTTCATTACGGAGGTCAGCGGGCTCACTACGAACCTAACTAGGTTCGTAGTGAGCCCGCTGTTGGAAGAACACCAACAGGGACTTCTCTCCCTTACATCCGTAATGAATTACAGTAAAACCCATATGTTTCTACCATGTACAGTCATACCCACACTTAGTACCTTGTCATACCAAGGTGCGCTTACTGGCGGACGCGAACAGGACGCAGCCATCGAGTAAGTCAGCTTTAAAATGACAAGGTACAAAAGTGTATATTATAAGTGCAGCTGATTGTACCATACCTACGTAGACAACCGGCAGCGCAGTTTGTGAAATTCAACCAATAGGATCGCTTCCACAATGTGGACCGATAACCTAGTGCGTGTAGCGGGAAACAGCTGGATGCGAGCCAGGCGATGTGGTGATGTTTGGGGAGGCCTATTTCCAGCTACGAAATTTTTGCCGAGAATTGAGCTGATGATGAAAAGCTGTCTTTTTTTTTCCTGAATAAATTATTCATTTGATTACTATAGCCAATCAATCATTATTAGGTTTGACTTTTTCACAGAATGACCTGCATAGTTACTCAGTAGGTAGGTAGGTATAGGTAAAGCATCTCTAGTGTTCAAGTCACAAGAGATTAGTCAGTGTACCTACATCCTACATAAGTAGTACTTAGACATCTAAGGCCCGTATTATGGAACCATGCTCCTTCATCGATCTACGCTTGAGTAAGATATTGTCATAGAAAATCGTAGCTGAAGCAGAGATCGATGACTGAGCCAGCTTTTATAATTCGGGCCTGACCTTTGTAAATCCCGTGTAGGTCATAAACTTTGGGATATATAAATTCTTAGCAGACGTCTTTTTGTGTAAACCTGAGGTCGCCTAATGGTGGAGTCCCTTTTACTGTAAATATTGTGTGTGATTCCAGTGGGGGACTGTGTCTGAAGAAAACGGAGAGCATGGTCGAGAACCGCGGTAGCATGGCGGGCGCGGCCGTCGTGCTGGGCGCCATTAAGGCCTGCGCTGAACTCAAGGTCTGGCATCCATATCTGTGGTACATATGTCACCGTACCTCTAGTATTATATCACTTTTCACCTTATAAGTTGAGCTCACAGTCTGGCACTCACACTCCCAGGCGAAATATCGTTGCTGATCATCACCCATGCCCGCAGTGCCGCCGTGGCCTAGGTGTCCTCTCTTAGATTTGCCTACATCTCCTAGGTGCCTATAAACTAAGGTGTGCACACATCCTCTCAGGTGCCCATAAACTAATATGCGCCCCACACCCCAGGTGCCCATTAAACTAAGATGTGTCCACCCACACCCCCCAGGTAGCCATAAACTAAGATGTGCCTACGTCCCCAGGTGCCCATAAACCTGCACGCCGTGATCCCATGCTGCGAGAACATGGTCAGTGGACAGTGCATGAAGGTGGGCGACGTGGTGCGCGCGCTCAACGGCATGTCCATACTGGTAACTATGCATTAAACCTTACATATAACGGCATGTCCATACTGGTAACTGGTTATTACCATTAGAATCCACCTCTCCTCCGCGTTCGGCTTGACGTCGAGTTTCGGAATGTATGCTGTATGTTATGAAACTCGTACATTTCATACCTGTCTACAGTATGTGCTAGCTCCACAGCGCAGGCGCAGGTCGACGCTGGACTGCTCTACATCAATATTTGAATTCGTGTCATTTTCAGATCGAGAACACAGACATGGAGGGGCGCCTGATGCTGGCTGACGCGCTGGTCTACGGACAGATCGCCTTCCGACCAGAGCTCGTCATAGATGTCGCCACTCTCACACGTTAGTAACTGATATCTTGCCTTGCTGTAAAGAGAACCTTTGCACCATAGATGTGCTGCTGATGTGCTCGCTGTGCTGAGCCAACGGACAAGCAGGGGCCGCTTGCTGCCAACCAATCTGACAAATTGGTAATGATAGCGTCGCAGAATCGTCCATAGAGCAAAGGACCTCTATATAGTGCGTGCTGTGCTAGTGTCACGGAGAAATGGTCTGTGCTTATTTTTTAAGCCTGAAGAAATCATCATCATCATCAGCCTCTACTAGTCCACTGCTGGACATAGGCCTCCCCTAATGAGCGCCATAGCGCCCTGTCTTCAGCTTGCCGCATCCAGCATCTGCCAGCAGTCTTTCGCAAATCGTCATCCTACCTGGTCGGAGGGTGTCCTACACTACGTTTGCCGAGTCGCGGTCTCCACTCAAGAACACGTTTATCCCAGCGGTTGTTGGTTCTTTTCGAGATACGGCCAGCCATGTCGTTACAGCAAGCCGTGTGGTGGCTAACCTACCCAGGCTAGCCACCACACGGCTAACCTAGGTAGGTTAGTGCTGGTCGGTCGATGGGCCTTCCCTGTGAATTCAGAGATCTCACCCATCCACAATCCCGTAAAGACAATACTCAATATATTTATTGTAGTCATCATATTGGCTTAATTAGCAGGAAATTAGGTATCAGTAGGTACATACATATCTCAATATGAACCCTGTTGGGCGTAAACAACAAGAAAACGACAGGCCTACGGAGCCAAGTCCTAATGAATAATCGAGGCTTGGCGCCTTAAGTCTTGATGGGTGAAGTGAAGTGAAGGAGCCCGTATATTATTTTCCCCAGACGGGGTAGCCTTAGCGACGGGCGGTGGCGCGTTCGGTTTGTTTACATCGAGCGAGGCGGCGTGGTCGGCGGCGCGCGTGGCCGGCGCGAGCACGGGCGACCGCCCCTGGCGGCTGCCTCTCTGGAACTACTATGCTAAACAAGTTACAGGTACTACTAATACACCTCCGACAAAGAGGACCCTGAACCACCTAATATTTCTTTTAATCATTTCAATCGAAGGGTTTGTTATTATAGTGCGTAAGCCGCACTCTGGGTAATCTCTAAGAATTTAAGTAGGTACCCAAAGTTTTCGATTTCGGTGGGACTCGAACCCGCGCCCCACCGTGTGTGCTCTAGCCAACTAAGCCACGAAATCGATTACCTACTCACAGAGTCGATAATCTCTGCGAGCTCTTACGGACTCTAGCGCCTATCTAGATTCATTTAAATGTATTGACAACCGGGGCGACATATCCCTGCAGAGTTCCATTACCTCATCACTAAATGTAGGTGGACGTAGGTAGGTACGTCCACGTCTGCCATAACCAGCACGCGTGGCAGGCGGATTGTTGACGCAGTGCGGATGGATTCAAGATATTTTATTGCGGACCATGCTGTACAAAGATCTTACAATAACTTATGTTATGGTATCAAGCATGCACCCTGCTAGGGCACTGCAATATTATGCTAAGTGGTTCCATCTATTCTTATACCTAAGCTTACACTAGGAATATAAAATTAGAATATAAATTTAAAAAACAAATCATTAGGTACAGTGCGCGTCAGAATTAAGTATCCCCCTTGTCTACAAAATATTTTCTAACTTCTATTCGCTTGTGACTAATTTTGAAAGCAAAAACTTATCAAGCCGCTAAGGATCGAACCACCCACCCTTTATATGGAGACTCGAATTCTCGGCATTAGATCAACTGAGCTATTTAGCTGATAGAACAACGTGTCCAATTTTGTCTATCGGTCTAAAATTAGTCCCCATTTTTAATGCCAAGTCTTACATTTTTTTTTATGGATGCGGGTAGGGTTTGACTTTGTCGTTGGTAGCGATCAAAGTAATTGTCACTCGTCTTATTTCGTGTGGTTTGCTTTGTGCATATTTTGCGAGAGATCGAAATATTGTTACCAATGTTCTTTCGTTGTAAACAACTTATTTTTGAATAAATTATCACAATCTATTATAAAAAACCTTTCACTGTTTACAGATATTATTTGTTATTATGGTTTATCAAAACAATTATTTCGTTATAATATCATAGATTTATACGTAGTAGTTATTGTATAATATTGTAGACATTTATAGAATATTATTTTTTGTAATTTTTGTTTTTTTTCATTAACTTGCAATTAAGCCCATAAAGAATAATATCAATTAAAAATCTTACATATTGCAAAGAAAAAAAGATAACAATTGATAAAAAAAAAAACGAAACACGAGATTCGAACCCTGTCACTCATATCTTGTCTTGCATTAATTTGCCGGTTACTACCGCAAGGCCAAGTTGTTGCTTAGGGAATACATCGAATTTTAAGTAAGGTTTCCAAATGAAAATGAAATTAAAATGAAACAATTTATACAAAAATTACATTTTAATGATACAGAACATAAAATTTTTGTTAGAAACGTCAAAAATATGAAAAGAAAATGGAAAATTATAAAAAACATGTAGTTTTGATCACTCAATCTCCAACGATCGCTGACAGGATTTGAACCCACATACATTGAGATAGGGGGATACTTAATTGTGACGCGCACTGTACCTACATACGTAGATAACATATGTTTTATATTTGTAAATTTATATATATATTTTTTTTTAAGTATGTTGGTATATCATGTATACAATACACAGAAGGCAAGACGAGCTGCTGCTCTACCTGGCAGCTCGCCTTAGTAGACACTGACCACATCCACGGGCTCGGTCGGAGGTCCATTCGTGGGGCGCGACCACCACGCCCGCAACCCGCTGCTGGAGAACAGCCTTTGCTCCTATCAGACTTCATCTTGTGCTTTCACATTCAAGTAATGCTCCTCAACTTTTGAATCTCAGTGAAACCGCGAGTTATTTAAAATTCACATGAGATTTAAATATACCTAGTGTGTCCAATCCAAAGGTTTCGGTTACTTACATAGGTACTTATATCTGAGCTGTGGTTTAGGACTGTGATGCTGATATGAAGCTGGATCAACCATCATTAATTTTTCAAGAATCATGAGGTATCTACCTACCTATCTAATAGAAATTAAATGAACCTTTACCCTTATGCCTATTTCAGACGATCCCTCGGTCGATTTGCGGAACGAGGGTCGGGGAAAGGCTTCGCCCTGTTTAGGAGCTGCGTTTCTGAGGGTAATCATTCCGTTACATTATTTTCATAAGTCTGCATCCTGCCAACACCTAGGTACCTATATCAGTAGAATTTGCCTACGTGTAGGTAGGTAGCTTCCTAAATTTCACCAATGCCGAGTGGTGAGTCAGGGGTTCTATTACATTGTTAGTTGTGAACATAGTCGAAGCTTTTTTCTAAACATAGGTAAGTTTATCGTCGATGCAGCCAGAGTTTCAAAGTTAAATCGTCAAGGGGTTTCGAAATGTTTTCAGTCAGGCCGCGTTCCTCTGTGACGTAACCGTAAGTGTGAGGCCAAACGAGCGTACATTTTTGAGTTGTCAGTCGCGTAATTTCTTGACTTCCTGTTTGATTCACAATGGCGACGCAAAATGAGTTATGCTGACGTGAGACGCATAGTTCCATCCAACCGAATCGTGTTCGCGGGGGTGAGGGGAACGAGGAATGCGTCAGTCCCGTGCGCCGTCTGGCAGCCCCAACAGATTTTCTGCTGGGCAGAATTTATGCGAACGAAAATACGCGACTCACAACTTATGGCGTAGTATACAAAGGCAAAAACATGAAAATTATGTGTTTTTGAACCCGTTTTCTGACAAAAACGTATTTTTGCCTACTAAATCTGTGATACAAACCTGACCAGTTAGTCGTCACCTAACCGCAAAGGATCGTATTATTTGGTTGAATAGGGCACTATGGGCTGCTGAATCGAAAACAAGCACTCTTTGCTGCATAAAGGCACGCGGAAATGTCCAAGGTCATTTGCCTTACTATTCGCCTTAAAAAAATACTTGTCATCATGATTTGTTATCGATACAATATTTGCCGTGGCGTTTTTTTTATGACTCGTGCTTGCTGTTGTGTAACGACAATCTGTCGGCACAACAGAATAAGTCGTGGACGACAGTAATCTCGCCATCCTATTTGTGCATCTCCATTTAAATGCCATGATGCTTTTATATGTATACCGCACGACTTTATGCCGTCACGTGTGGAGAGGCGCGCCGTAGCCTGCCTTTATATTGTTACTAGTTATGAAGTGGTCGTATTCGTGTATTCCAGAACTTCGTGTGCTGCGACTGGGTGCACATCGACATCACGGGCGTGGGCAAGCTGGCGCACGGCGCGCCGCCCTACCTGCGCGCGCGCCGCATGACGGGCCGCCCGACGCGCACGCTCACCACTCTACTGCAGAACATCGCGCAGGACTGTCAGGCGAAGGCTAAGGAGAATAAACACGCCGCACAGAACTAGCCTTCCGTCCTGCCAGAATTGAACCCCACAGAAAACATCCCATTTGTTTAGCTGCTCCTCCAGCCACATTCTCGTGGTGCACGACGGACGATCACTCCATCGTACAGAGCGCCCGATTTTCAGTCAAAAGCCAAGAATAATAAACAGGCCTTAACTTCCCCTACCTACACCACAGGATCAATAGTCTAGTTTACTCGAACACTTTGGTGCCTGCATTCAGTTGCGGTACGGCCGGTCTGCCCTAAAATCTGTAATGCTTTTCACGACAGAAGTAGCGCGGCAATTAGTCGGTTTCGGTCGCACTGCCTACAGCGCTGCGTCTAGAAGACTTAATTCGTGTAAAGCATTCAAGTTCGACAAATTATCTAGCTAACTCTGATTCAGCTCCGCCCACCGCGGTCAAGGTTAGAAGTTGTCGCTGATCATAGGCGCACCGCTACCGCAAATTTGCATTCAAATATAACTCAAATAAATATTTAATATACATTTAACTCGTTTGATGCACTAATTTCGTGCAATTGTTCAGAGTAGTATAAACAAAAGTCCTGGAGGTACATCCTCCACCGCCGCGCGCCGTCCAATCTTGTATCATTAAAATTATTGACGGTATCAGATGAAAGGCAGCTCGCGGACCACTCGTTTGAAGCGGGTGCGAAGCCATTTTATCACGGCCAAGTATTTACTTCAGAGAAATGTTCATATTCAAATTACACAAACCATCTATTTCTAAATGTTGCGTTCCTTAAGTGATATTGTAAATGTGCTGTTTTTGTTAATGTACCATTTAATGTTTTGGTCTAAAAGAGATTTTCTAAAATGTTAGGTCTTAGTCGCGTTGATAAATATTGGGATTGAAAATGACAGCCGTCTCATGATGTCTGGCTTAGATCATATTTGATTAAAATGATCCAAGTGGGCCAGCAGCACAAGGCTAATATTTTTATCCCAATTGTTATCTACGCAACTTAAATCTTATGATTCCAATTAAAATTCCTGACAAGCATTATCTCTTAGTTTCATTGTATAATGTAGACATTTGAATTTCTTTAATGACAAAGAAAATTACAAAATAATATAATTAAATTAAAACTAATAATTGAGCTAAAGCAATTAAAAATGAAACAGAATGAAATTCCAGGCACCAAATGAGAAGGCTTTAAGATTTTTTCAGAGTCCTAAATAAACAGCACACATTTTGAAAAAAATAAGCATAAATAGATTTTTTGAAATTCATCTGCGATGGTTTTAAGATCATCAAAAACTGTGCTTACCTATCCACCCAGAGTTCCGTTATGCAAATACCAACATTGAGCTCGAAAATTTAAATTTCTTAACAATTTCGATATAGAGCGGAGATCTCAAACAAGTATTTAACACCTAATGCCGGGTACAGACCAAGCGAACAAAAGCGAGCGATGGCTAACGAGTGGGATTCGACGATCGATGACGAACGTTCACTCGCTTTCGCTGTTGTATCCACACCACACGAACACATGTGAAACAGTCGGCGGAGCACAGCCGAAGGCGAACGAAGGCCTTCATTTGGGCTCGCTTGCTTTCGCCATGACGTCCACACTGGTTCAATCGCGTTCAGTGGTTAGCCTTCGCTCGCTTTTGTTCGCTTGGTCTGTACCCGGCATTAGGAAACCATCTCATTAGGACACCATGGTTACGCCACCAACAAACCGTGGACAGATCAGCTTGGTTGCGTCAAACAAATTTGCTGCCGGGCGCAGAGCTATTTGGCGTCTCACTCGCACTCTAATCCAGTAAGTAATTAATGTCTGTTTAGGCGTTTCTCGCTTGGTAGCTCAAGGTGCCACGGTGCAGCGGTGGCGTGACCATGCAGGGTGTCCTAATGAGATAGACCCTTGATGAGAACCATGTCCCACTATCAGTAAGTTTAAGTAGGTACCTACCTTTTTATTATCAGAGCCTGAATGCAGGACATTAGGTTGGTTGGTAAGTAAAATAATACCTTTTACGAAAACTGTTTTTTATCAATAGCTAGTTCGATAAGATAAGAACTTAAAACATTACCAGCCTATCAACAGATAACATTATTTAGTTAGAAACAGAACTAAGTGCCTCGCGCTGAAGTTTATTGAATGAGTCGGTAGCTGCATGGGGCACCATGGTAACTTGATAACCAAGAAAATATACAATTGATTTCAATCCACATTATTGAGACGGATCGATTTATTTTATTCAAAAATAAATTATAATTACATGTAATCTGTCACGTTACAAATAAAATTACCATTACATAATAATATAATAAGAATAACAACTAAATCACTCGGTAAAGGGGCGTGTGGTAAGTACATGTACAACGTAGTACAGGTAGGTACGGGCGGCGACGGACCGCCCCGGCACGGGGACGGGACGGCGGCGGGGCGGACAAACAAACGTAAAATAACATAACGGGGGCGAAATGAAACACCGATGCTTATTGACCTAAAAATGAAGAAACATTTATTTTCAGTATGTCTTTTGTAAAATTTAAACAGAATGAATCAAATCTCAGAATAACAGAGCGGATTACTTTCCATTTCGATAGAATTAGTTACCAACAATAGAAATATAATATTTATCGAGTCATTTACAGAATCAGATACATTAATACAGTACCGATAAATCTAATTTATTCATTTACCGAGTTAGTTTAATTGAAACATTTATTACGAGAATGTACACGGAGTGAACTACCGCCGGAGCGCGAGAGCGCTGGACGCACACAGGAATACAATACTTTTTTTTTGGATTTTTTAAAATTTTATTCTCACGTACTTAATAAATATCTCATACTTGAAAAAAATTTACATTAAAATGTACCGGTGCGAAGGCGCATGGCGGCGCGCCGGAGCACGGAGCACGCACACATACAACTAGACGAGGCAGCGCCCGAGGAATATACACAAACATTATATGAGCCGACACGGTCCCGAGACTTGTACCATCACTTTGCGACGCACACCTATTCGTTTCCCCTTGTACCGCTACAATTAAATTTTTCTTACATAGTATAATTAACGGAATACTTTAAAATCTAAATAAAAATGTCGCGGCTCGGCGAGCGGGCGTCGCCGCCGCCTGCCCGCGGCACACAACTGAAACGATGACGAGACGAGTTAATTTATCGCAAACACTAGAGAAATGCAGGTCCAATACGATGGTAATATTGTGTGTCATGAAACAAAATGTATATTTAAATTCTCTGCTTTTTACACACACACTAGCCGGAGGCTCACTTCGACGTCATCATGGTGACGAATTCTGGAAAAGAAAACAGAAAACAATCATTAGTAAAAGTTCGGCGGAGACCACTCGTATACAGGCTTTACGAGACGATCACATTACCTTACAAGTTCTAAGATTAAATATTAACACAACATAAGAACACAAAGAAAGTAACCGACAGATCGAATGATGCACTAATAAATGATATAACCGCTAGTAGACAGTGAACCAAGATGTATTAAAACAGTAAATATCTATATCGGCGCCGAACACATGCCCTCAGGGCGAGTGCAGTTGGCAGGTCGGGGCGCACAGCGAGGCATGTGTTCGACGCGATAACGCACAACATAACGATCCGAAGAGTTCATCATGCCACTACAAGGGGAATATGTGAAATACCACCCTCTGGATATCATCGATCAAAATGTCATTAGTATTGTCCGAAATGATTAGAGCCCGTTAGAGTATACCGATAGTGTTTGGTGCGCTAAGCCTAAGTCGAGAAGATACGGAAGATACGGTTCGTTATGATATGACCGTTCAACGTTTGCGTTGGTTGCTGCTCGTTCGTGAGACGCGGGGTGCGGGGGGGACGCGCGTAGCGTGACCACAAACAAGCAGGAGGGATCACCAGGTGGTATTTCTATAAGGGACGATGCTAACAACAGACGCATGCATTGTGGAGGCAGGAGAGTGCAGGCTTGTAGCGCACGGCACGAGGCTGCACGCTCCGGGTGAGTGAGGGAGACAGCACGCACGAGAGACAGAGGTGAGATCCCAACGAGAGGAGTGAGGGGCGAGCGGGCGGGAGAGAGGCGGGAGCAGCTAACAATCCAAGAGAGGAACAGTTAATAACGAGCAGCAAACCATTCAGAGCAACACAGGTATACCTATGGAGGAACGCGCCGCGCCAGCGCCGCCCGTCGGCACTCTACACTAGGGGGGAGGGAAATCGTTTCGAGATCACAGCGTTACGGTAGAGTCCTGTCTTAGCGTTAGTTAGGGAACTACGAGGGCCGGCGGGCGCGCGCTAGCGGCTGCCGTCGCCGCGGCAGAATATGATTTGGGCGAGTGCATGGAAGTCTGCAAAGAGAACGCTTCGTCGGATGTTGCGCAAACACACGAGCGGCCCGGACTCCAGAGCCTCCGCGCACAACCCCTGCCAGCGCGCTATATTACGACGCGACGCGACATATTCTCATTCGGTAAAGCCACGCGTGTTGCGTTGCGCGATACCTCTCCTAGTATACACAGAGTTGTGCGATGTAGAAGGTTTTGACGAGCTGGAACCTGTCGGTTCAAATGAAAATGTTTACCGCAGTCGGTTCCGGGCGCGAGGAGGTGTGAGGGGAGGCTCGAGGCGGAGGCGGAGGCACACTCGTGGCGACTCACTACGGCTGGCGCCCGCCCAGCCCGTTACATACCCGGAACGTTTAGGATCTACACTCGGCGGGCGACAAGCGTGACCATACAACCACTATTGGTTTACTCACTAGCGTCCTAGCCAAAATAAAATCTACAACGAATTACTCAATTTAAAAACTACATTCAACTGGTTTTTTACTACGACGATATTCAACATTGAATGGTGCCGAGTGCCAATAAATACGTAGATTTTCTTTGATGAAGTGGTAACCCACGGAACTCTCAGTGTGGAATCAGGTCGCGGTTAGTATAACTGTGATCCAGTTTAGCGCGGAAAACACTGTCTACGAGTTATGCCTATTATAAAACCAAACGGACCTCCGGACAGACAAACTCACGTTATTGGGACCAATACATGCTGGCTCCTTTATTTTCATATATAATTAGCAAGTCATCATCAGCATTCAGAGGGTGGTATTGTATCGAAAACTTGGTAACTGCTAGGATACTGGCATATTACACTGTCCTAAGTACATTACCTAGCCCATTCAATTTATTTGCAGAAACGAATACTTAGGTACTTTTTTTCGTAAAAACAACTACGTCGTTAGCTGCACAGCCGATTGGCTACGCTTTACAGAAGTACATAGTAGCTAATGTCAAGCGTAGCCAAATGGCTAATTGGCAAAACAATCTCGCCTACTAATTAAAATTGTATTGAATCGAACGAAATCAACAGCACCGTGCACTGATGTTGATGATGTGCACTGGGCTCACGACTTCGTTATATTCAAGTATAATAGTGTAATTAATTACATTTTAAATTGTTTTTTATATTTAATCCAGTCTCTCTTGCTTAAAATAAAAGATTCCAACATTCGATAAGCAGATGAATGTAAACTTTCAAATGTGTAATTGAAATACTTGAGCCTGAACTCAGCCGACTGTTTAAAGAAATGGAAGGTCCTACAAGCTAGATATTCTCCGATCGGTGGATATAGGCCAATGTGAAGTTAGCCGCAGAAACATAAGAGTATTTCTAGTGGACTGACATTGATTTTGAACATTTAAGGAAAACTACTTTCCGTGTCTAAAAACATCTATAGAAAATGTTTGAGAAATGAGAAGAATAGAGATACAGATATGTATTTTGGCTAAGTCCACTCAGGCCCCGTTACTTCAAAGTATCTAAAAAGCGGTAGATATAAAAACTCACCCTCGTAATTGACCTGACCGTCGCCGTCGATGTCGGCCTCGCGGATCATCTCGTCGACTTCCTCGTCGGTGAGCTTCTCCCCCAGGTTGGTCATCACGTGGCGCAGCTCCGCGGCGGATATGAACCCGTTCCCGTCCTTGTCGAAGACGCGGAACGCCTCGCGGATCTCCTCCTCGCTGTCCGTGTCCTTCATCTTGCGCGCCATCATTGTCAGGAATTCGGGGAAGTCTATCGTGCCGTTGCCTGGAATACACAAACGGATATTATAAATATATACTGCTGGACAGTCCACACGGCATCATCTAGCCCCAAAGTAAGCAGAGCTTTGTCTTATAGCTACTAATATGTAACTGATGTACTTTACAATCAATTTTTTTGTATATGTACATGGAAACACCCAGAAGGGCGTTCTGTGTGTATACTACAAAATTTCAACGTCAAAGACGGCAACAAATATCTGTAGATTGTAGGTACTTAATATTTGTCCCGAGGTGGGAATCGAATTTGCAACCTCCTGCGTCGTAGAACTTTCGCCCGCTGCGACACAGACCGAGGTCGTCAGGATTTACATATACATAAGTATTCGTTTTTCATTTTGAGGTAAATTGTGTGGTCAAGACCAATCAGACACTTCAAGAACATTGTTCAAACAAATCGATAACATCTGTGGCCATTTGTCACTTTTCTACAGGACAATATATATTACTGTGGTCATTAAATGTCACTTTTCTACAGGACAATAGATGTAATAAGTACAATGTTGATTCATTAATATAATAAAATACCCATCAGGTGTGAGTTGACCGACACATACTGTTCTGAGATAGGAGTCACTTGTTATGATTGTTTAGTAGTGCGAGTAAAATGGGCAGACCAGATCGAGGCGACAATCCAATACGATTATCATCGATTTAAAATTATGAGCTATTTTCGCTAATATGTTAGTTGAGATAATTAAAATTGCAAACTTGCGCCTGCCTGCGGTTGGAATACCTCAATTAAGTCGACGGAATAAACAAATTCATTAGTTTAAAACTAACGTGGCTATTTGACAATCAATTACATGGAAAAAATTAACAATATACTGTCAAGAGTACGCGCGGCGTAGATTTATGGGCCTGTAAATTCAAACACCAAATTGATGGGGAACATTGGAACACCAGTGCCATAAGGATATATATATATAAAAGAAATGTTATAATTATGTGCATCACTATTTACAATAAATTACCGGAAGATTTAAAAGAACTAAATGGAAATATATTTAGGAAAAAGTTAAGAGGATGGCTACTTTCTTAATTCACAAAATTCTTTCCATCCAAAGGTTGCCTGGAAGAGATCGCTTCTAAGCGATAAGGCCGCCCATTGTACTTGTGATTATGTAATGTCTTTTTGTAATGTTCTTTTTCTGGTGTACAATAAAGTGTTTTGTATTGTATTGTATCGTACTTTAAAATGTTTTTATACTGTGAACGAATATTTAGAAATTTTAATTGTAACTTTAATGACTAATATAATAAAATATAATTTAATATACAATTATAATAAGCACGCCTGCGTGCAGGCTGAATACAATAACTAAAATAGTTATAAGATCTGACACATTG
This sequence comes from Eupithecia exiguata, assembly GCA_947086465.1. Taxonomy (NCBI): domain Eukaryota; kingdom Metazoa; phylum Arthropoda; class Insecta; order Lepidoptera; family Geometridae; genus Eupithecia; species Eupithecia exiguata. Next base: position 12,935,531 of record OX352236.1, read on the forward strand.
TAAATAATTTTGTATTCTTGCAAATTGCAAACAAGCGATTTGATTTGAAACGAACATTTGTAAGCGGACGCAAACATTGTATGTGATTCTGTTGGGAGAGAAAATTGTTTGTTTGCTCTTCTCAGAAATTGTCGTGTTCAAGAATTTATCGACGCTCCGAGTTGTTTACTTTAAAAAATGACGCGGATTTTACACACGAGCAGCGTCACGAAAACAGTCAATAAAAATGCAATATCTTCTTTTTCCAGTCACGTATGAGATAATAAATCACTAAGTAAATGAAAACCAGACTCTGCCTGCAGTCGGCGCTTGTACCGCTCCTATAAACACGTCGTTATCATAGGAAACATTCAGCTCGACACCTCGCCGAAATCACGTTCAGAGTAAACTGGCAAATGAATACCCAGGATTTAACTTTACATCTCTATCGAGAGTAGCCATGGTGCCAAAGAAGGAAAGACTATCGTTCAGCAGGGTTCCAAGAATTATTTTGGTTGTAATAATAATTTGTTACCGAACAAAGGAGTCAATAAAAAAAAATGGAATGTTGAACTATTTCCCACCTGAGCGTTCCATTGTAGATATTCATGAACCCATGCGAACAATTGGCACAGCTGTCTCAGAGGTGAACGCTCAATCGAGCGAGCCGTGTTGCAAAAATAAGTTCCGGTTAAGTTTGGCCCGTCTAATTGTGGGTTTAACCTTTTCGAGGTAGTCGCGGGCTATTTATACCGCGCTGGCAGTGGAGAATGCGTCGCGCGCGCTTGCTTTAACTGGGTCCGCAACACCTGGGCCGCTGCACTCTGGGTTCGCACTCCACACATTATTTGTCACAGTACACTTCACTCCCAACCGTTGACACATGGATTTATCTTGCTATTTAGGCCTGTCGTCACTTAGACCGTGGGAATTCAAACAGCTGTAGATTTTTTGTGAATATTATGAAGGGTTTGATCAGATTGAGCTATTAATCATTCGTAAACAATAAATAAAGACTCCATTCGGTGTTTACAAGGCTAAGATTGAATTTATTCAATAGCACAGATTGCTTTATTAAATATGCACGAACATCATGTTGGTATATTATGTTATGACACGTTGTATGAGCGGCGGAGTGGGGTGGGATGCACAGCGACTGGTCTCCTTGAACCCGCTGCGGCCGGCGGCGCTTGTTGTACCTGGCTACTCTACACACCACGCCCGTATTTGTTGTTCTTGCATCGATTCACACTACATTCCGAGAACGCTCACACAGTTTAGCATTTGTCTAATCCGCACAAGGATTTTACCGAAATAATAAACATGTCAAGTTAACTAATTAGAACGTGTGTTTGATTTATTACAAAGATTTAATGAGATACCTAATTGCGTAGAATGTACATTATTTGCATAGCCAAGTTTATTCCAAAACGAGTCATTTGTTTCATCGAGATTTATTGATGCAGGGCAAAAACAGTTAAAAATTGCAAAAAAATCCCGAACGGTTTGAGGTCGTGGACAGGACAGGCTCTCTTATTGCGCAGTCAAGTCTGCTCCCGATAGCTTTCCAAACAACAATAGAAAGCCAATCGGAACTGCAATCAATCCCGCGATCACGCAGCCGATCAACGTTAGACCAGGGACCGATGCTCGTGCAAAGCTTAAATAAACATGTCTAACCCACACGCTCGTTGCTGGGCAAAAATACTCAATTATCTGGCTATAACCGGAGGTGAAGTCAAACAACTACATTTGTCCCTGTACGGAAAAAAACTCATTATTTCACGATAACAGTGCATGGTGCCTAGACCCCGATAATCCAGCCGGTAGCACCAGCGACAAAACACGCTCATGGCTATTTTGCCAGCATATTCAGATTAGATAGCGACTGCAGCGAACAATTTGTATCGCACGTTCGTACTTGAATCCTTACTATACAAACACATCTCTATATTTGTACCACCTTCGTCATTCTGCCTAACCAGAAAACTGTGCTTAACTTTTAAATTTTAACTCCATTTAAAAGTAAAGCACATAGTTTTCAGGTTAATTCAGGCGTGGCTAACATAATGCCGTGTAAGTAGGCAAGGCAGGCCGCGAAGCCCCGCAACGGCGACAAGGACATGTGAGTCAACATGGCGTCAGCGCTCGCCAGCCGCTCAGCGAGCCTCCGACCATATATGATACGTGATTGCTCGAAGATAAATTACCGATAAAACTGTTAGTAGATCGATGTAATCAAACATGTTTTTTGCTCCTGAGATGACAGACAAGTCGGAGAAATCGTTTGGATACGTAACGTAAGCTTGAGTTGCGGTTTAATAATTGATTTGTTATTTCATTTTAATGATGTACTCGTAAGGCTGTTATTGCATGAGCTCAAAAGCTGTTGAATCAACTGGTCAATTATGCGGAAGAAATGCAGCAGTTAATGATTGCAGAATATACATGCCGCCTACTCATGCGACGAGCAAGGGTTGATGCTCCCGTTAAGAGCAATATACATATTTACCAAGATTACAAGAGGGAACGCACACGTGACACGTACTGGTTCGCGAATAGAATATATCTTAGAATAATGAAACGGTTGCGGAATGTAACCACAGTAAAGGTGAATCCCGGGAGACTGTCATCATGCAAGCGTTAGAGCGAAGAGCTGCAGCAAACTATCTGGCGGAGAGCCAGCTGGATAATGCAGATTCATTACAAATGTAGCGGCGGCAGTCCAACCTCTCCCGAGCGGTTATGAGTTGCGCTGTCAACACTGTTTATCGCTCACAGCTATCATGACAACACTAACTACATTCACCTGCAGTTTACTACCAGAGACCAATTAATTTGACGTATTTCTTTTTCATTTCTGCGCGGGGGGGGGGGGGGGGGGTAAATAAAGAAGAGGGGGACTCTACGATAGGAGTGTGTTGTTTATTCGGAGAATGAAAGGTCAGTTGGTGATCAGGACGTCTTGCGGTGATGCCTGCAGTGCTGAAGGCGAGGCGAGAGGAACTCGCCAGCGGCAGATCAATATCTTGGCGCGCCACCAACTAAACTACACATAAATTAGTTACCTATAGCGATCCCTCTACAGTGTTTTTGAAGCTGATTATTTCCGTCTATTTTTTGATGGCGAATGCTCTTGACATTTGCGGCGAGGCGATCATGTCCTCCGGTTCAGGTCAATCGCTTTGAATTACCTGTGGTATCGAAATCGGTCTCATGTTCCTATTGTGAAGGTAAATCAAAGCAAAAATAGCGCGTGTGCAGTAATAACTAGACCACCATACCCACCCAACATGTAGACGATAGCTAACAGCATTGCTAGGATTAGAAAATATTTTTCACGAAAGCGAGTAGTAAACGTCATCTTTAATGAAAAACAGAACCAGTCACAAGCATCACTAAATAAATATATCTGACAGATTAATATTGTGAGTAGTAACTACACAATAACATTAACGTTTTTATCCTGAAACGTTTGTAAGGAAGGAAAATATTGAGGCATTGATAGTTGTGGCCGCTTTACCAGAAGGAAAACAAATTCCTCTCTCGCAGGATAAATGACAGCGTGGAGGTGCGAACTACATAGTAATGGGACAAGAAAGGTCAGACGTTGACGTATTGGCTCATAAATACTGCAGGCACTTTCTATGGACTGTCCACATTTTATATCACGCTTTAATCTAATAGATTTGACTAATATACATCAGTTCACTTTATGAGCAAAATTCTAGGGCGTAGTTCGTCTAGATTACTTATGATTAATGTTCAAGCAGAAATACTAAACGGCATTGTTCCATGCTTACTTCCTATAGTGACATCATCGTCCGATTCTGCACAGCTTACGTAGTTGGCCATTAATTTTGATATGCTATAGCCTTCCTAGATAAAGTGAAGGCTAAGGATGATGCGAAAGGCATGTGATAATAGCCCTCCGGAACCATCGGTCTATTTTCCCCATCGGTCTACTTTCACTATTAGCCTATTTTATTAAACCGTACACTTATTTTTCCTAATCTGTCTGTTTCCCAATACGTCTATTTTCTCCATCGGTCTACTTTCACTATTAGCCAATTTTATTGAATCGTACACTTATTTTTCCTAATCTGCCTGTTTCCCAATACGTCTATTTTCTCCATCAGTCTACTTCTGTAAGTCAAATCCACTATTCGTCAAGTCATTGCTCCCCAAGTTCTCTTCTAGTCATTAATTTACATTTTAAGTCATATCGATGACAGCTGTCAAAATTAAAACTGCCATATCTCGGAAACTACCCGAGCTAGAGTTTCAGTTCCAATCTCAAATGAAAGCTAAGAAGTAAATCTACATTTTCGATGACAGCTGTCAAAATTATGATTATTATGATTATCATTGCAATAGATAGGGATGGGCAAATGTGCGCGGTACTACTGCGCAAAATATACTACTGGTACTACTACTGCGCAAAATATGTCGATAAAATAGGTAGGTAGGTACTTAGTACCTATTTCCTGATTGACTTGTACCTTATGGTACGATCCAAGAACATTTAAGTAGGTACTTAGTAAGATATTTTTTATAACTAGTTTTTTATGTCCTATAGGTACCAACTTCCTAATAAAATAAAGAAGCAGCCAATCTTAAGAACTAATATTATGATTGGTAGATGAATTTATGATAGGTACGTTACTGGTTTGTTTTGAATTAAATAAAAAACCGACTTCGGGGAAGACAATTTTTTTATAAATTCCGAAGTATTCAGGAAGAAATTACGAAAATAACTGTTTTAACATTTTTCTATATTATATCCGCTTGTATGATTTCGCATATAAAACTAAACATCGCACTTATGACGCGTGGTTGTTTATTTCCTAACATTTTTGACATTAATAAATAAGTAAATAAGTTCTTTTTGGGAAAACGTGCTCCATCTTAGACCACATCTTCGCTTTCTTAAGTGTGATGGTGGTCAAACGCTTTGCCATCTTCAATAAAAAAAAAAATAAAAAAAATGCTGTCATTTTTGACTTTTTCAAAAATTTTTGTCATGTTCTGTCATTTGCTGTCATTTTTGACATTTGCTGTCAAAGTAGATATTCGTGGTCAAAGTTGAGAGTGGGTCCGATTCTGTTTTTGAAGTGGCCGTTCAGAAAACTGGTCGCTCATAGGAAGTGGCCTTGCATGAGAAGTGGCCGTTCTAGACATGTGGCCGTAGCCGACCGGATCCGATTTGGCTTATCTGTTCTTCTGCGGCAGAGACATTCTGATGGGTACCCATAAGTACTTATAGACCGTTTGAAGAAGTAGACCTAACGGAAAAGTAGACTGTTTGAACAAGTAGACCTCACAGAAAAGTAGACCGTTTGAACAAGTAGACTGATTGAACAAGTAGACTGATTGAACAGTAGACTGTTTGGACAAGTAGACTATTTGAACAAGTAGACCGTTTGAACAATTAGACCGTTTGAACAAGTAGACCGATAGGGAAAACAGACCGATGGTTCCTGAGGGGATAATAGCATGCAATAAAGCTATAAATTAGTTTCCAAAATTGACCAATGCAAAGTGATTCAGCAGATTGCATACTTGTATGTGATATCAAGTCGACGCATGAACACTGTCTTAAGATAAGTCCGTGACCATCATTTCGAGATAATTTATGCGAATTCAACGTGAAGCTGTTGTGCTTAAAGTGAGATCAAAGAGATTTTGCGCCGAAGTAGAGCACTACAATGAGATAAGCCGGTCGCTTTCGGGCCGGTCGATGGCGAGTTGCATGACCGGCACACACTGCCTATTTTTATTGAGATCCCGGATTAGACGGGTAAACATACGCGCGATCAACTTTTACAATTGGAGCTGTACTGTACACATTAAATCATACTAGCTGTATGTGTCACAGGTCCCATGTTAGCAAATAGATTATTATACTAAGGGGCTCGAAGAGTGACGTTCGGCTCGGTTTGATTGATCGGAGGCGCGACGCAGTAGGACGCCCATTATAAATAATCAATCAGTCTGTATCTGGTAGAGACAGAGACAACCGCTATCCAGGGAAAACAGAGCGTGTCACCAGCGTTTCAATCAGGGCGACAACTGAATCAATTAGGTATTGAAGGAGTCGACTAGCGGTTCAATAGGGTTAATAGAAGTGGGAGACGGTGCGCGGCGACGCGGGACCATCGAGCTAATTGGTAGTTCGCCTCCACGCTAATGGCGAGCCCGTACCTTATTAACGGACCCACCTGCGCGGTGCATTTGCATTTCTATAGCTTTTTCGAGTCGTAGATAAATCTCTGCAATTTATTGGATATGGATTAAGTTATAGTAAAATATGGATTTAGCGTCGTCGAGCGAGATAATCCAAGATTCGTCGAGTCACAAGCGCCTACAGGGGGGTTTTCTCGGATAGCGAGCTCGCCCGACCCGGTTCCATCCAACACGTTTCAGTATTGATCGCGGCGACCCTCGCTCGCCTCGCCGGTGTCAGCTGACGAATAAACAAACTATCTACATCAAGGGGTGGTTAGGGGTAGTCGATTATTGGAATGAGAACATTATTTTAAAAGCTACACGTACTTCATAGATAGCACGCGCTAGCATTAGGTCAGCTGTTGTATCGTGGAGTAAATTCGGTTAAATTCTCTGGCGCATTGTTACAGAAATAGCGGCGACATCGGAAGCATCGGCGACTATCTCTCTCTGGCGAGTGAACGACTCCTTATCGCAGCGTCCGTGACATCACCGGCAGAACCGATGCCAACTAGACAACTCTAACGTTTATTTATTCTCACTAATAAATAATACTCTTATGCCCATCATAATCTACCATACGAGGATCGTATATTGATAGTACAGTACATTGCATCAACTAAATCTAAATGATGTCGACCCTTGGTGCTTACTTAGGTATGCTTTATTACTTTTTCGTGCACCTCTCTACACGGAATTAGTGTTCATGTTTTGAACACGATTCCAATGAATAAGCCAGTTGCACTCTGCCTCTTGAAAAGCCGTAAAATGTTCGTTAAAATATTCAGGAAGAGTTCACGGGTCAGCGGACCCCGGGCGCTGGTGTTCGTGTCTTCGCGAATTGGGTCAGCTAGTCGCTAGGGGTAGAGCCATAAGCGTTCTACGGTAAGGTAAAACAAAATGGACCACAAAGGCACGCTCGTCGCTTTTCGCTTCGGCCAACTAGAGTTGAATTGAAATTATCTGAAGGCTCGGCGCGTTTTGTTTTCAAAAGCTAAGAGAGAGAGGCGATTCCACTAGCGAAGAAAATTTCCTCTTATCAATGGAATAACCAACATTTCAATAAACAGAATCTGTTCAATTATCCTTCAACAATCCATTTATCGCGGTGGCCGTAAAATAAAATAGCCAAGTCTAAGGCCAGCAAACACGATAAAGTGATAAAGCACGTTTTAATTTCCATAGCGTTTCTGGGAAAACCAGGCAGAGATTTGTGTAAACAGATTTCTTTCTCAGCATTGTAGAAATCCATGAGCAGATTGGTTACAGTTGTAAACAATTCGTAGTATGAAGCATGGACATTAAAATAAGGACCGCGGGCGCAGTACCGACTCGAGTACACGACATTCATTACCGATGGAAGGTTGCCCAAAACAATATTTATTGGTCTCGATCACATGTCATTCGGTACTTATAAAACGTTTCTGTTCATAAAATCAATTAGGTAGATTCATGCTATACATGTCTTGCGTGCACATTTTACGTGACGAATATTTAGCAAGTAAAATAAAGTCTGTAATTTGTAAAATAGCGCACTACCACAGATGGTCGTGACGTGACCCGACTTCTCTGGCTTGCACTGAAAACCAGCGCTGGGTAGACACATCAGTGTCTATCCAGCACAATGCTGAGTGTAGGCCATAGTTGTCCTAAATCCGGCTGCGCACAAAATAAGCAGCAAAGCCTAGATTAAATTTTGTATCCTAAGATTGTTTTGTGTAGTAGACAAAACAATCTTAGGATACAAAATTTATTTTATTTAGAATAAATAAAATTATTTTCTTTCTTTCTTTCAAGTAATCTCCAGATAAGATTTCCATATTTAATGAAGTTTTTCACGCCAGAACTGGTGAGGCATCTTTACCAGAGTGAGGTCAACCGTCTCATCATAAGATCTGGAATTAACCGGCTCATTTCCTACATACTGGCCTGGAATCCGTTGCCAATTGTTCCGCCATTTAATATTTCCTAGGTCCAGCCATAAAAGATGTGGAGCTCACCACCGCAACGCGAGGAATCACATCTAATCAAGACATTAATGCTGTTTCCAGCCGGGACGGTTATATAGTCTGGGATATCCTCAACGAAAATTAACACCTAATTTTGTTTTAAGACTGTTTTTATGTTTTGCGTTTTAATATTAACAAATACTTGGTCCACGCACATAGTGAGCCATTCATCATTTGAATTGTAATGAGTGAGAAACAGCACGTTTGGTTTGTTTGACTGTCAGAGACGTGTCCTCGCCTCGCAATGAACATTCAATAAAATAAAGGCATTATTTCCAATATCCATGTCACGAGCGTATTTAAAGGAAAATATGCGTGTGTTATCGCACGCTTTCCGCTCGCGGGTGGAGAATGAATTTGCGGCGGTCATTGGGCTGCGCGGGCGCACAGGATGCCACCGCCATTGTCCAGTGCATACGGTGACTGTAACCGTAACTGTCGGACACACTACCTTATGCCACAAGCGATAAAATATTAAGTTTAACTAAGCATCGCGACAACCGGTCCAAAAGGATGCGTTGTCTTATACAGGTTGTACCAACAAATAGTAATAAAATAAGACGATCGAATGCCGGGTACAGACCAAGCGAGCGAAGGCTAACGAACGAACGTACCAGTGTGGACGTCATTGCGAAAGCAAACGAGTCCAAACAAGGGCCTTCGTTCGTCTTCGGCCGTGCTCCGGCGGCTGTCGCTACATCAAAGCAATAAGGAACGAACGTACCGATTGTCAAATCCCAATCGTGCATGGTGGAACCTTGGTTCGCTCCGGACTATGTTCGATCGTGTGGCGAACGGTGCGCCGCACACTATTATTATTAATAAGTGTGCGGTTGATTCAATGGAACGAAACGGCTGGACAGTGCGGTCATCTGTTGCAGAGAGCCTCACACACAGTCTGTTAGTAGTTGAAAACCATAATCATAAAAACTTTGTCACGTAATTAGCTCGTGTAATAAACCGTTGCATGACACAAGTATTTTATTAATTGATTGATTAGGATTCTCAGTAGTAATCTAATCTTCGGCTTAAGCATCATCACCGTGATTAGCTTAGTGCCAGCCAGCCGCCGCCTGTATCGATAAAAATACTACCTACTTATCCGGATACACATTAATTTTCGAGGCGTGTTTCTGACGACTGTACCGGAGATGAACAATTGTAGTCATCATATGGAGCCATGTCGCACGCTAGCCTGAGAGCTATTGTGTTACCGGAATAATTGCTGTAACAACAAGAGGCCCTCATTCCTCCTCCATCAGCCATCACTCACTACATCACACTATTGTAATATATTATATTTCAAAATAAAATCTTTTCATAACAATTGATGATTTCAATAGAGCGGAGACCTATTCTGCAAAAGTAGTGTATGACGTCCTGTGACCAGGCATGGTGATGACGATCTGCTAAAGAATGCTGCAGATACAGGTTGCGACAAGCTGACCAAGGCTCTCTCTATAGTATTCATTACGCAGCCAAGGCTGATTATGAAGTCACTCGGACCTAAGTAGATTAATATGTCAATTTATGTTGCTAGTTAAACCAGAACCGAGGAAAGCGATTGAGTATGCAAATATGTGTCAGACGCAGCGCAGTGAAAGTTCGCGTCTCGGAGGCCGAAGCAGTCGCCTAGTTCTCAAGCCGATATTCATCTGCGTCCAACGGAATGTAATCGATCCCGTTTGTTTATTACCGAGGAGTGTATTCATTGATAAGAGGCTAGTGTCAGGGTCACCCTCCGCCTCGGGTAAACACCGCGGGCTAATATACTCGTCATCGCCTTGACCGACGCGACGACGCCCACCTTATGATTGATGTCTTCAATGTGGGACTCATTCCAGACCATGATTGCTCCTTTGTTTTTAGGGTTCCGTACCCAAAGGGTAAAAACGGGACCCTATTACTAAGACTTCGCTGTCCGTCTGTCACCAGGCTGTATCTCATGAACAGTAATAGTTTAGACAGTTGAAATTTTCACAGATGTATTTCTGTTGCCGCTATATTAACAAATACTAAAAAACAGAATAAAATAAATATTTAAGGGGGCTCTTCCCCAATATACAACAACAAACGTGATTTTTTTGCCGTTTTTATAGATAATGGTACGGAACCCTTCGTGCGCGAGTTCGACGCGCACTTGGCCGGTTTTGTGTTTAAACTAGGTAGGGAGCTCTTTGTTTGGCCAAGTCTGACAAATACAATCAACCAAAACAAACCTAATTATCATAGCGCGTGAACCGTGAAGGCAGATAGGAAACAGACCGAGGTGACGTTATTCTGGTTATATTGAAACAGTCGGCTCTATTGTTGAAGGGTAAGAAACAAACTCTGCGGTTATCGCGGCTGAAACAGTTTATCAGCAAGCCGTAATGCTTGAATACACAATATATTGTATACTTTTACATTCTGAACAATAATTTAACGACTTACATTGACATTGTTTACAACAATAATGTTAAAACTGTACCTTTTAGAAATCCTGCAAATATTTTAGAGGCGACAGTTTGTGAAGATGTGAAGTTGCGTAATATTTGAGCGGAGATCAGTTCTGAGCGGATCCAGGTGAAATTGTGCTGAGAGAGATATTTTATGTCAACATTTACAAATGAAAACCAACTGATAACAATAAGAGAAAACAACAACGTAACGTAACAAACAGCATGTTTTTTCTAAAACCGAAATACAAACTTCAACAAAGCATTATTGCATTATTTGACTCCTACACTAGTTTGGATCAAAATCTGAGGTTTTAAGAGTATGATAGACTCTGATCTACTATTACTACTACTATATACTCTATATGCGAGTCTAACGTAGCCGTAAAACAAAGCCCTGATCGGGCTCCAAAAGAGCGTAGGGGCTCTGTACTTTTCAAAGATATAAAATACTAGAAACGAGTAGGTATTTATAGATCGGTTACGTTAAAACCTTTTTCTCCGTAACCTTCATCGAAAAACCAACGAGGTCCTGCCTTTCGACCCTAAAAGGTGTCCCCTTCAGTTGAAAAATAAAAAATACAATTTTAATATCAGAAATTGATTGTGTACAGTACCATTTTTTTTTAGTTACTACCGTTTCCTCCTAAACTATCAATCACAAGATTTTTTTTATCGGTATCACCGACCTCCGTATTAAATAATAGAATACAAAGGATAAATCGCGGGCGAAGCCGCAAGCAAAAGCTACATATAGGTAATCCGTTCTAATCAGATATACCAACACGTAGATTGCAATCGCTAGGCTGAAAGACGAAGTCCGTGCTTCGGAATGCTAAGGTGAAGTGTACGCGGTTCTTTACAGTACGGTTTATGTACTCGTGTCGGTTTAAAAGGGAATTGGCTTCATTAAAACGCTAATATGGCACTTTTGCATACGTTCCGTAAATGGAACGTTGCAATCTTATTTCCTACCATATGTAATTTGCTGTGACGTATGATGCATGACTGTGTCCTCGAAATAAAGCTAACCGTATATAATTTAACATAAGAAAAATTGTTTTGTTGTTACCAAAATGGCAATAACAGGAAAATTTTGTGTTGGAGTTAAACAAACACCCACCACAAATATTTGTAAAAGCATTAATGTTTTTATTGCAAAGTTTATTGCTTTTGTAGGCCTGCGTGAAATAATGTTTTTCCCGACATTAACCAGGCGCTAAAAGGATTCGTATAGCTCCATAAATGACACTTTTTATTAGATTGCCCATAAACAGAGCAAGAACCTATCTATCTTAGGTGTTTATTGTATGAGCGTGTAATTCTTTGTCCGATATCCTGCGATCATGGGCAGGTGTCAATTAAACTGTGCTTATCAACGGATAACGGTTGCGTATCAATCAGTATTTGAATGTCGATTACATTCCACTAGCTAGCTACATAATCAGATATGCTGACCATGTAGGCACAGACGAAATACTCCCGATACTAATTCGATGCCTGATCTACACACACATTGCTAATTTAGCGCTAAATGAGGCTGAAATTGTGAATGTAGTTTAGCGGTAGGTTTTCCAGTTATTGGCTTAAATAGCTGCGGTCAAACTCATTCTCAACTCGCGACGCCGACTAATGAGGAAACTACTCGGTTACGTTTCCAACAGCAGTTAGGCAGGGCTATTCGTTATCTGACGTGGCCGCGTGGTAGGAATGCTTTACGATACTGGTGCCTACTCGTATCTATAACAATCTTACGCAGTTCTACACGGACCTCAAACAGTCTCGTAATTTAACTGGGATGATTTTGACTTTTGATTTTGCCGCCGCAAATTCCTTTGACTAATGGTCATCCATGACTTCACACCTAGTCATTATAGTGATTCACCTAAGGCTATGATCACCTTAAGGTAGGTACGTAAATACATAGTAAGGTAATAGAGTAAGAGATGAATAATAAATAATGCTAGACGATTCACACAGCATCAGCTCCATAGCAAGCAGAGCTTTTGGTATGGGTACTGTACTGGGTAACTGAAATAAATAATAAACCGGTGGATACCGATAGCACAGAGCTGGTCACTGTGGCGGTTACGGGGGAGCCCGTGTCCAGCAGTGGTCGTTTGTCAGCTGAGATGGTTGGTAAGGAACTCACCGTCTGCGTCAACTTCGTTGATCATGTCTTGCAGCTCGGCTTCTGTGGGGTTCTGCCCTAGGGAGCGCATGACGGTGCCCAGCTCTTTGGTCGTGATGGTGCCGTCGCCGTCCTTGTCGAACAATGAAAACGCCTCCTTGAATTCAGCGATCTGTTCTTCCGTTAGTTGATCCGCCTACGGAAAAGAACAATATTACTTACTAAGATAAAGAGTTATTTTCGTGGAGCACGTAGATAATTAGTTTGATGGCCGAGGAAGTCTCATAAAATAGTTTTACGAGCTTTGAGATCAGGGGATAATTTTGCAAATTAAGTAACGAGGCCGTACGTTTTGTGCCATGACGACCATTGTCTCCGAGTTCTGTGGAGTGAAAAGTTGGTGGGTCGCGAGTGCGTTATCGGTATCGGACGCGATAAGATACGAACACGAGATTATGTGTAATTACAGCCTGCCAGGCGCGTCACACTGCGGGGTTTGCAACCCTGATATCGAATGCCGCAGTACACTTATCGACACATACCTACCTAATCATTAATTATAGCAATATACTCAAAGCCAACCTACCTACAACAAAATCATGATAATTAAATGTCGATGATAATCAACACCTACATTCCCGACACACGCACTTCATTCAACGACAGGTAAATTCGAATTATCAAAAATTTGGTCTTTATTTTTGCGACTATATAAGTTTGCTTACTTAAGCAACTTATATGTATGAATGAATACCTGCAATAGGTATTATACCTAGGTATAAGACTAGAAGAAGTGTTTACTTAACTACAATAAGATGCTTTCTTATTAAGAAGTCAAGTCCTTATAAAATGACAAAGACTTTCATTTCTCCTCACACCACAAGAAATGTTGATCCAGAACTAGAAAAGACTGCATTTTATGACACAACAATAATGTATCTTCTTCATAATATAAAACTCCTTCTTAACAAAAATAAACCAAACAAACACTTCAAATTCTGCTTTTTAGGTGTCACAAGACAATTAGTAATCCCTCTGGAATAACATTTATATACCCTGGGATCATTTTCTATACAAAAGCAAAATAACCATCAAAATTGGCCCACTATCGATGGTAATCAGTGAACATACATACAGCAGAACATAAATTGATATTTGAAGGTACCATGGCCACTATGTATCCGCCTGTCATTAGTTGAGCACAACCACTCTAAACCTACCATGTAATTGCTTGTCATTAGTTGAGCACAAACATTCTAAGCCCATGTGCATATTCCTTGGTGTAATATTAATGTGTATCACCTGTAAGCGCAATTAAATAAAAACATAGAGCCCGAGTTGTGCCTCAGAGCTGGGTGTTCCCTTCAGTATAGGCCAGCTTTAACTTTCTCTCCACCTATCTTCGGCCACCCTTGTCCAGCAGGGCTAATTTAATTTGATCGAAATCAGGTTTCCCTGTCGACTACTCAGAATCTGTCAGAGATATGTCAACTGGTTGAGTTGAACGTTTTAATGGTTCATTAGATACAGACAGACAGCGGAAGTTTAGTAATAGGTAAAATTGTTTTCATCCTTCAGGTTCAGGTATGAGCACTAAAAACTGCAAAAATATTTGAATGTTGTGCGTAACTGTGACAGATAGTCTACAACACGGAAGCCGTATCTCAATCAAATTGAAGAAGCCCTGCAATCTTCCTACATAATAAGAACATTATGTAATTACAATTTCCAATTAACATTCTTAGGTTGATGGAAAATTTATCAACACTCAAAATAATATTCCACCACTCATTATCACTGTAGAAGTTTGTCCAATACATTAATAAGACTAATAAGAAGCATCTTTTCAGATAGGTACATGGACGAGTCAACAATCAACTGCTAAAGAATGTTGGATTACAGTACAGAACAAAAACCAGGATGTTGTCAATAGCCAGCTGGGCAATTACAAGTTGCAGGCATTGTTCTACCTGCAAACTGTCTCAGTAACTCGGGAGGTATTCAATGTTATCTTTGTTTTGTTCACTCACAATGGAATTGTAATCTCATGCAGCTGATAACAGCCCTGACCAATAATAACCAAAAAAGCACTGACAATTAAAATTAATAAGTGCAGAGTAATGAAGTTTGTTCTTATTTAAAGACTGTGAAAGACTGCCAGTCATGTTTTCATTTGTAGCAAATACTTAGCAGTTTTTAGGGTTCCGTACCCAAAGTGTAAAAACGGGACCCTATTACTAAGACTTCGCTGTCTGTCTGTCACCAGGCTGTATCTCATGAACCGTGATAGTTAGACAGTTGAAATTTTCACAGATGATGTATTTCTGTTGCCGCTATAACAATAAATACTAAAAAACAATAAAATAAATATTTAAGGTACCCATCCAACAAACGTGTTTTTTTTTACAGTTTTTATAGATAATTGTACGGAACCCTTCGTGCGCGAGTCCGACTCGCACTTGGCCGGTTTTATTTTATTTGGTTTACATTAGCATGACAATGTGAGAAATCTCTAACATTTATGGAGTCTTTAACTACACAAGTAAGCAAACATGCCTATACAAGCTGTTACAGTACATGTAAAAACATTATTGAGGTTGTCCACTTTCAATACTCTTGTCCTGCCTAATGAGCGCGTTAACCATAGGCGGCGACATCACGGCAATACATCACTCACTGCATTACGTTCTTCTGACTCACTATCATCCAAATATGTATCAAATTAACATAGGTACGCGGGCAGTTCACCTTCAAAAATAACGATTATAAAATCATCTCGAGTGGTAATAAGAGTGTCGTGATAGCGAGGGAGATGGATCGGAGTCGGCTGGCAGGTGTGCGGGCACGATTAGCGACGGCGGCCTCGCGGGACAAACATTACCATTGTCTGGTGCCGGTTAACAGCTCTACTGATACGCGAACTGCGTATCAAAAAATATCGCAAAACGATGACGATGAGTCAACGGGCGTCTGACAGTTACAACGGTCGAGCGACGCTGGTGATGGCTCTTCACCGCCGTATACAAACTCAATACTTTGGAACCACTTGTTTACAGAAAACACTAGAGAATGCGACCAAAACGGTATGCCAACAAATAGCGTTGGTCGACCGGCTTTGTGCAAAATAACGTCACTGACTTCACCGGCTACGGAACTATGGCGACGGACGTTTCTCGACCCATTTTGACGGTTGGAATGCGATGTTTACAGTTCCCGAAATCAAAACTCTCATCATTTTATTCTGGCTTCCTTCCCTTCTCGTTCCTCGTTCGGGCAAGCAATGATTTCATTCCGCATTGCGGTAAAAATTGGCCATCACAATAATATAAATGGAGGCCGTCATCACTAGAACACCGATGCACCAAATCTCCGAAATATACCCGGGATCATGTCCGGAAGAATCCCCTGAATGCACTTGTGACACGATTCAGCAAAAATAACACTCACCATTGTAGATTAACTTGGATTATCTGGAGCTACACTAATAATCACAGTCTACGCCGCAAAAGCGACCGCACGGAACGACGGTTGACACGATACTGCCGCCCCCCCTCGCGCGAGCGGCCGCGCCGAGAAGCTCGCGACACCGATTCGCTTTGAGCCCGGCGCGAATCGTTCCGAATCGACTATTCGATTAGCCGCGTTCTCGCATAGACGTTGTCCGATCCTTGGATTGGATAGCCCGAGCAATAAACTGGATGCTGTCCGTTTATAAACAAGGAAAGCAAACGTCCAAGTCCATGTCTCGAAGCGCACAACACAAGATTAAATTTTAACCGCAAAGGATAGTCGGTTTTATATCGGGCGGGTGCGGCGGTAACGAGAACGATGCTTTTTCGGCGCGCGCCGATTGGATGGCGCGCACCTGCAATGCGTCACTGCGGGAGCTGGCAGCCGTAGCCGGCGGCGGCGGCGGCGGCGGCGGCGGCGAGCGTGGTGCGTGTATGGTGGGCGGCGGCGGCGTCACCAGATAACAGCGACTAAACCCACAACCGGCAGCAAGTGTCACACACGATGCCCTAGCACGCGGTCGCAGCCGAGAGGGCGCGCCGCAGTTTCCACAGTCAGACAACCGACCGACGACGACGACGACGACGCGTTAACGAGATAATCATGACATGCGCTTCTATACAAGCTGGGTGCCAAGCTTGGACTTTTTGACCAACATACGTACCTACACTTAGTACATACTACTTAGTACCTTATTATATTACACATTTAGGTTTACGTTACGTGGTTACGGTATCTTCTACCGACTGGCTTATAGGTACTTTTTCGGGGTTCGTCAGTTTATTTTTTGCAATAATTCGTAGGTAGGTCAGGACTCGGCACTTCTCGTTCCTTTTAACATTAACTAGGTAGTTTCGGCCTGCGGCTTAGCACGCGTTGTTTAGGAAACGGATTAGATTCTCCCCCATAGAACTGACTTATGGAATAAGTCTTTACTAACGAAGAAAATTACGATCAAATAATAGAATTAAATTAAAACAACTATAAACAATTGAGCTAACTGCAGACTGTTGCAAACAATCTACAGGTAGCTCAACTGATGCATATCAATAGATACCAGTCGGAAGCGTACCCAAGACACTGGCTGCATTGCATTGCTGATACGCTGCGCCAGATACTCACCAGCTCTCGGGTCACGCGTGTCGCTTCGACCAAACGCTCAGATAATTTTTTGAAAACCCGGAGAGCAATGGATTTAGTAGCCTTAGTGTTATTCTAGGTCTAGATCTAAATCTATGCAAAAGTTCAGCTCCAGGTCCATTCAGAAGTTCTGGCATGAAGGAGTAGGTAGGTTATGTCCATCCATCCATCTAGGTATCTCTCCATCCAAACTTTCTCATTCAAATATCAAATATTAATAATTTTTATTTGTTTAGGCTTACAAAAAGCACATAAACAACTCATTTATAATTATTAGTGTGATGTACCTACCTAATGAGGGGTTTTCGTTTTGCATTAAAAAAAAGCTAGTTCTAAATATCTCGATAGATGGCAGTGCGTCAACTGGTGACTAAGGTATGTCTATGTCATCCATAAAAATTCAAGGGTTTGCTCCACTGTCTTGTCACTCCTCTTAGTGACAGTTCTTTGTTTATTTGCAGCATTTGAAAAAACAAGTTTGTTTGCCAGTTTTTTCATTGTTTATACCTCGGTTTATACATAAACAATGAAAAAACTGGCACGATGGTCGAGACAGAGAAACATTCATTCTATCTGATTTCTTCTCAGGCTACAAGCATATTTCTCTGGTGTGAATGAGATGGGTATATTCACTACCTCTAGTGCTTTGTTCCTTTAAGCGATCGACCGATTATCATTTTGACGTTTTCTTTCATGTGACATTAACATACCATAGTAACCAGTTGAAGCCCTGTTATCTATCGAGATACATGGAACTAATTTTTTTCTTTTTAAAAATGCAAAACGAAAACCTCTCATTAGTAGGATAGGATAGGAGGGAAGTAGGTAGGCATAACAAGTTGATTTCGTGTCAAATAAGTATTCTGACCAGTCTAATGCAGCTTAAATTATTGAGAATGATTTAGAGAGAGCCGAGAGCGCGCGCGCAGGATCCTGTCGATAACCACTAAACGTATCCAGCTCAGCTTGAAAATGGTTCGAATAAAAATCGATCCAACGAACGGTCAAAATCAATACTACATTATACGCTCATCACTACTCATTAAAATCTCATTTAAAATATTGACGGTGATAATGACAGATTTGACAGATCAATAGGTGCAAAGCAAACAAAAGCAAAGACCATCGTTTAGCGCCATCTAGTCACTTTACTTGAACGTTGTTGATATGATTTGGCGCCAACTTTGAATCTCAATATAAAGCGAACTGGGCTCTGGTGAAATGATCAAATAAATTTAGAATGATTGTCCATTACTGGACACTGGCAGCATTGTGTCTAACCAGACCGTATTGTCATTAACAAACAATCATCATCATCAATTCGTTTATGACAAACACAGTGGCCATTTCTGCAAGCTTCCATATTGTTTTTAAGTTTCCGTACCCAAAGGGTAAAAACGGGACCCTATAACTAAGACTTCGCTGTCCGTCTGTCCGTCTGTGACCAGGCTGTATCCCACTACCGTGACAGTTAGACAGTTGAAATTTTCACAGACGATGTATTTCTGTTGCCGCTATAACAACAAATACTAAAAAGCAGAATAAAATAAATATTTAAGGGTGGCTCCCGTACAGCAAACGTGTTTTTTTTGCCGTTTTTATAGATAATGGTACGGAACCCTTCGTGCGCAAGTTCGACTCGCACTTGGCCGGTTTTATTTCTTCAAGACGTACTTTCATTACCATCCAGAACAAAATGGAAGGTAACAGAAGCTGCTGATTGGAGTAACGAGTATTTGGCATTTAATCTAAGATTATTCAAGTTACTAGATAGGTACCTACTATAAAATTTTTGAATACGTGCTTTTCGTATTTGTTGAGATTCATGCCCTAAATAATTATTAATATTAAAGTGTTGTGTGATTGTGTAGGTACACAATGAACCATCCCATGTCCAACAGTGAAACACCGTTATTAAAATTGATTTTTTGTATTTAGTGTGGTTATAGGAACGCAAGAAAACTATAGGTAGGTAGGGTACAATGGGGTCAATTGAAACACTTTTGAGAAAATTGGTCGTGTGACTTCATACCATACCTCTATTTGTTTATTAATGGGTTTTAATTATAGCCAGACTATCTGGCTATATAATTAACCTAGTAATTTGGCATAATATACGCCTTTAAATTAGATAGAAGCTATTTAGAAAACCTTGGAAAATGTTTCAACTGCCCCCGTGTCAGGGTCAATTGAAACGGTGCCTGGGGTTAGTTGAAACAAATGTTTCTACAAATGATTTAATTAGCCTTATGTACAGTTGATGTTGTGTGTGAAAAGGTAAAGTAGGTTTGTTGTGAGAAAAAGATGTTTTACTAAAAAATAATCAGTTTTATTGTTTTTGTGGTTTAAATTTTATACTTATTCAAGTTTTATCACCACTAAGTATCAGGCACATTAAGTTTCTTAAATTATTTTTTACCTAAGAGCTACAATAGTAATGACCTACTCAATGAGATCGACATATAACATTGTTTAAACACTTTTTCTATTTTAGATAAAATTCTTACATAAATAATGTAAAGTTTAATGGCTTTATCCTATATCCAAGTTAAATTATCACTAATACGGGACATTATGTTTCTTAAACATTTTGAAATTTGCAACTAACTAAAGCATAGTAATAAAACTAGCAATTTACACAATTAATCGATCACAATGAAAATGTATCTAAACAAGGATGTGACGTAGCATATTTTTCGGACGCCTGTCTCAATGGAGTGCCCTTCGTAACGACTTCATCGTATGCTTTTTTATACTTACCAATCTTTCCATGGTTGGTTGTTTTTTGGACGTTTTCTTGGCATCTAAAATAAAAATTTATAAATATGGCTTTACAAACATTTGTCCCTTCGCCTACCGCGCCCCTAGGTCTAGATCGACAAAAGTAGGACATGATATGCGTAATATGCTCGAAAAAGTATTATAAAAAACGGTTTGGTGTCAATAAAAATACGTTTCAATTGACCCCGAACCGTTTGTTTCAACTGACCCCATCCTTTCACTCTAAATATTTCTAAGAAATTAATAAATCCCAAAAATTTACGATCCCGACGGGATTCGAACCCGCACCTTCCCCTTCAGCGTATCTAAATATTTTATCAAACAGAAAAAAAACCAGATGTGATAGGTGGGCATAGACCACGAAGCATTCAACTAGAATATTCAAAGGAATAATGATAGTAAACAACACTGCAGAACAATAAATAGTTTCAGTGCAATACACAAAACAATAATAGAAAAAAAACTTACTTTCCGAGTCGAAAAAGCGATGCACCCACGTAAAAATCTCCAGCGCGCTCGGAACGGCCACGCGTACTGGGCGACACATTCCGACCCACAGCGCGCTTCTTTCCCCCTCAAGACCACGTCCTTATTACTAACCGTTTTAGAGTTATGTAACTTGTTTCAATTGACCCGTGTTTCAATAGACCCCAGTCTCCCCTACCTAACATAAATTTAAATTGACCAAAATATTTATAAAATGTCTGAAAATAATTTATTTCCAATAAATACAAAAATACAAAAATGAGTTAATCTTAGAATGTCAGTGAATTCCTGTAATGTCAGTGAATCTCACAATTATCAGTCGATAATTTTATTTTGGAATTCAGTTATTGAATAAAATAATTTGTCGTTAAGAAACTTTTTTAACATAAATTCAAAAGTTTGTAAGATACTTCTTTGATATCTTTTGGTACCTATCTATAGTTCAAAATGCGTCCACACATCGCATGACAACTTTTTTAGTAGAGCGGGAACGCCCAGAACTGTGTCTGGGCGTTCCTAGGTATTTATTTGACGAAATATTTTGTCTCCATTCACTGAGGGAAATTTCTGTTTAGGTTAGGTACCTAGGCATGTTGTCTCATTTGGTTTGGTACCTTACCTACTAGTTTAATATCTAGCTGGACTCATCTCCCTAGGAAACTTCTGTAGATTGTGGTAGGTCTATAGATTAGATATTGGTAGATAGAGTAGATGGGCACTCCTGAAATACGTTTTCTTCATTGTTTCCAATTTTTTTTTTTCACTTTAGCACATTTAACTTTTTGTTCAGTTTGGTCGTCATTATTCCGACAAGGCACTAAAAGCGGTGCTAGCTACGACAAACAACTAGTAGAGCCCTATTGTACACAGGGGGCACTGTCGTCGGTCTAACTACTTACCAACCTATTCAAAGGAGCACCACAATACCCAATTTCGATTGAACAAGAGAAATTGCCCTTTCTTCATCGTTGGTAACCGAATTACCTTGCTTTGTATCGAGTTGTTTCGAATTGGCTTTAGTTGAGCTTTGATGTTTCCTCGTCTTTTTTTATGCGTAAGTATTGAAAAGTTAAAGACTTAACTGCCTCCTGCCTCTTTGTAGGTATCAACATTCAACCTTACGATACCATCATCACAGTGTATCAACCCGTTCACAGCCGCTGTCAAGAATAAAACCGCTTTTTGTAGACGCTGCCTACATAAAATAAATTACAACCTGGGTGACTGTCCCCCGAATACTCAAGCGCATCTCAGATTTAAGCACGTCTAAGGCTGTGTCCTACGTGGGCGAATCAACGCGAACGCGAAGCGGCGCGGCGCGGCGCGAAAACAACAAACATTCGAAACCTATTGAAGTGGCCTACGTGACCAAACGCACGTGGGGTGCGGTGCGGAGCGGCGCGAAATGAAGCGAATGCGATCAGTTGGCTTGATATTTTCGCGCGAAGTGGACGCGTCGGCCATATTTTTTCAAGCAAAAATTGTAATGTCGGAAGTAGAACATCTTATTATTGCTATCCAAGAACGTCCTACATTATGGGACAAAAGGAATAAAAGTTACCACAACCGTTTATTATTATTATTAGTTCCACTTCTCTGCTTTATACACTTCTTCAATATCTCATATTTAAGATATGAATTTTCCAACAACATTAGCTTCCGTCCGTCCATGGCAAATGATTAATGCTAACTGAACTGAACGGCGGCGGAGGGCGCGGAGGGGACGGTTCGTGCGCACGTAGGACAGAGTAGCCGCATCGCTCCGCACCGCATTAAATTCGCATCGGATCGTTTCGCAATCGCGTTCGCGTTGATTCGCCCACGTAGGACACGGCGTTAGTCGTGATTTTTTGACTGTTTTCATGAATCTGTCAAAAAGTCATTTGAGACGTGCGTTATATCTGAGTTGCGTTTGAGTATTCGGGCATATGTCTCTTCAAAGCAAGAGAAGGCGTCTTCTACACCTTCGTGATCAATGAATAAAGAGATCCCCTTCGTTCGTGATAGGTACATCGTCGTTTATATCATCTCTTTCCATCAGGTGAGATAGTGGTCAAACGAAGGCTTATTGATAATAAAAAAGCCGGCTTAATCCATGCTTAATCGGTCATTTGCGACTTGCAAGCCACATCCACTGTTCTTCTGTCTAAACCGATCTATCCCTATTTACCGATCGATCACGTAGGTGGTCATTAATATAAATTGATTCGCTCGGCCCAGAAAAAGGCTACTTAGCCAATTTTTTTTTTTTTTTTTTTTTTTTATTAAGTGTAAATTTTTAGTAGTAAAGTAGTAGTTAATTATTATTATCATGTATTACAATTTACATAATAATAATAATAATTTAATAATAATAATAATGTTTTATTCAGTAATAAAAGATACACAGTCATATATATGTCAATATGTACATTTACTTTCTTTAAAATTCTATCAAAGAATAGAAACAATTAGAACTATGTATGTATGTACCTACTTATTTAAAATTGTATTATGTAGTGTTTTATTTCATTTAAACAATTGAGCTAATAGTAATTAACTTCTGCTACCTACTGAATGACAGAAATATTGGTGTGGTTGTGTGAAAAATGGTCAAACAAAATAAAGGTAGAAAATATTGGTGTGGTTGTGTGAAAAATGGTCAAACAAAATAAAGGTAGGTAGAAAATAATATGAAAGTTTGCAATTCCTCTAGGGCCCTATTAAAAGCGCTGCCAATTTATTCGCCGTAACAGTATCTGGTGTCTTTACTAAGTTAACGAATTCGTTGAATCTGGTGCCAAATGTGTCCATTATTAAAAATTGGCTGGCGTGTGTACGATAGGGTCTGAGTGACGCTTGGCACGGGCGACTTCACGTTTGGCACAGGCCCTGACGGAATCAGGCTGCAGTAAACCTGTGATCCCGAAATTAAGGGCTAGAATTATTGTAAGGATGGGTGTCGGAGGCGAGTGAAACGACAGGAATCCAGATGATGACTACTCTTTATTAGGGAACGTTAATACTTATACCACAGATTAGGTAGTGCATACATAATAGTTACTACTACTACATCTCATTTCCACCGCAATAAAGAAATAAAATAAATGTTAGTTTATTTTATTTTAAATCTAATTACATTTTGTTATGCTAATCGAATACACATAATTATTACATGAATTATTATAATTTTACGAATAAATGAAATTTGATTAAATATGGTATAATATTACTTTGATTATATTTTTCTTACTTATTAGTATACATTACTCATAAGTACATAAAATTAAGTATCTGGCGGTATATAACGTTTAGTCCTGTTCTTGTGTACTAAGTATATTTTATTATCTTTTATAATTTCAACATTTGGTGAACATTCTCTTATAACAGAATATGGACCTGAATAAATGCTTTTGAATTTATTTCCTGTCTCATTTCTTATTAAAATTAAATCATTTGGCATATATGTTATTGGATAAATATTCTGATCATATCTTATTTTTCTATTGATTTTACTTAGAATAAGATTATCTCTTGCCTCTTTCTGTGAAGTTTGTATTCTGTAACGCAATTCTAAGGGATAGTTATCATAATTGTAAAGGGGATCTATCTTACTTGAATTTAAATTCGATGGTAAATTAGTCTTTTTGCCGAAAACTAGCTCAAATGGCGTGAATTTTGTCTCAGTGTGTACTGATGTATTGTACGAGAAACACCAAAAAGGAAGCCATGTACTCCATGCATCCGAATGATTTTCAGTTTGTATCCGTAAATAGTTACCTAAATGCTTGTGTGAATTCTCCAATGCGCCAATACTCTGATGATGATATGCTGTTGACTGTAATTGTTTTATCTGTAAAAGTTTACATACCTCTTTCATTGTAGCTGATAGAAACTCTGAACCCATATCTGTTGCTATACTCCCTGGAATTCCATATCTAAGAATAAAATTATTAACAAAACTTCTAGCTACCTCTACTGAACTTTTAGATAGCAAAGGATAAGCTTCTATGTACTTACTCAGTTCACATTGTAAAGTCAATATATACGTGTAATTATAATTATCTCTGTCTAAAGGTCCTACAATATCTAAGAATATTTTATCAAACGCTGATGTTGCAGTTATAACCATTGGTTCTTTTATATGATGAGATGAATATTTTTGCTTCTGACATTTATCACATCTTTTTATAAATTCAGTAACGTCAACTTCTAGACCTGGCCAAAAGTAATACTTTTTAATATTATTTACCATTCGTCTAATGCCTGCGTGGCCACTAGTGGGTAAAAGATGAAAGTCATTTATTATCACACGTTGGTCTTCTTTATTATCTATCCTCTCTACATCTTTCAAAATACATAGTCGTGGACCGGTCCAATTACTCATTTTCTGTACCTCTTTAATTACTTTTTCAATAAAAATATTATTATTATTATTTTTTATAAAATATATTTCTTCTATTTTACATCTTTCACAAAATCTTTCCAAATCTCTCACAAATTCGCCTGGCGATAGTTGCGATTGAGACGCTGGATTGATATAAATTGTACTTACACATGGTACATAACACAATATTTTACTTTCACACTTTATCTCATTTAAATTACGATATCGTTTTAATTCATGCGCGCTTATAAAACGTAATTCAATAAATTGTTTAGGCTTACGTAGCATTTCTACAACTTTCGGGTGATCAAGCCGATCGTCGTGAGAAATTACAACATCTTGTTGTTGTTGTGCCTGTTGTTGTTGTTGTTGCAATCTTGCTTTCTGTCCTCTCGTCATTACATTCATGCTGCATTCATTCATTTCCTTCAATTCCTCTGACGTAATACGCAAGCGTGACATTGCGTCAGCTGCTGAATTATTCTTCCCTTTTACATACTCCACGACAAAATCATATTCCTCTAAAATAAGTCTAAATTTCATTAATCTACTTGAAGGATCTCGCATACTAAATAACGCTAAAAGTGGTTTATGGTCGGATTGAACTTTAAATCTTCGTCCATAGAGATACGGTCTAAAATGTTTTACTGACCACACTATAGCTAACAATTCTTTTCCTATAGTTGGATATCTTTTCTCTGCTTTATTTAAACTTCTACTGGCAAATGCTACTGGCTTACCATCACCATTACACAAAACCGAACCAATAGCAAACCCGGAAGCATCTGTTTGCAAAATAAATTCATTTTCCTCTGAAAAATTAGGATATTGAAGTACTGGATGAGAAATAACACATTGTTTGAGTAACTCAAATGATTTTTGACAATCGGTGTTCCAATCAAATTTTATATTTTTTCTTGCTAAATTATTCAATGGATATGCCTTTTCTGCAAAATTTGAGATGAATTTTCTATAGTAATTAACAAAAGCAACAAATCGTTTAACCTCGTCTGAATTTGTAGGAATTGGATAATTTTTTACTACATTTATTTTATTAGGGTCAGGTATAACTCCTTCGGACGTAACCACATGCCCTAAGAAAAGTAATTCCTTTTGCAAAAAATTGCATTTATTGGGATTTAATTTTAGATTGACTTTCTTTAACCTTTCAAAAATATCTTGCGAATTTTTTATATGTGACTGTAAATCACGGCTGAAACAAACTATATCATCTTGGTAAACTAAACATTTTTCATATGTTAAACCTGTCATAGCCATTGTCATCATACGCGAAAAAGAACTGGGACTAGTCTTAAGACCTTGAGGAAGTCTTGTCATTTGATATTTACCTGAATCGAACGCTGTGTACTTACGACTGTCTGGATGTAAGCTAACATTGTAGTATCCTTGATGTAAATCTAAATGCGAGAAATACACACAACCCGATAAAGAATCCAATATTTCCGTAATATTTGGAAGCGGAAACTTATCATTGTGTATGCTGTTGTTAAGTTTTCTATAATCAATAACTAAACGCCATTTCTTATTTCCATTGTTGTCCGATTTTTTGGGAACAAGTAAAATTGGACTAGACCATTCACTTTGACATGGTTCTATGATTCCATCTTTCAACAAATTATCAATTTGATTTTTAATTTCATTTTTTAAAGAATGAGGTAACCTATAAGGTTTAGAATATATTGGTTGAGTTCCTTGTTTAACTTCAATCGAATGTTGATAAATATCTGTTGTAGTTAAAGTATCGCCATCTAAATAAAAAATATCAGAATATTTCGCACATAAACTTTCGATATTTATTTTCTCTTCCCTATTTAAATGATTTAAATTTAATTTCGAAAATAACAATTTAACACGTTCAGCATTTTTAGCTTTTGCGTCAAAAACACAAACATCAAAATCTTTAGAGCTTTGAATATTAAGCTTTAACTGTGTCAATTCTATATCATTAGATGTTGTATTTAAAATACGTATAGGTATCTTACCGTTGATTGGAGCTACCAATGTACTTGCAACAAAAATACCTTCCGAAATCTCTTTTGTACATACCACACATTCCTCTGTCAAATTCGTACTTATATAATGAATAGATTCAGATCTAGCAGGTAATTGCATAAAAGTTTTAGAATTGTAAATATTTATTTTTATCTCATTTCCATTCAACCATAACGATAAAATGTTATTATTAAAGTCGATGACCGATCTGTACTTGCTTAAAAAGTCTTGGCCTAAAATTCCATGTGCCTTACAAGGCAGTGAGTCAAAAACATAAAACCTATGACCAATTATTTGGTTATGAGTCCGTAATTGTAAATCAACATATCCTATTGCTTGAACTCTACCTCCGATTCCATTTATGATTATGTTCTCCTTATAGATTGGGATGTTGAACTCTTGCACGTACTTATGTTTTAGGGCTGAAATCGATGCGCCTGTATCTAATAACCAACTAAATGATTCATAATTATTCACAAATAATTTAATGCAATAACTACTGTCACTAGCTAAAATATTATATTCTTTAGCCTCGAAAAAACTCATTTTCGAAAGAAAGTATCTTTTCTGGCGCTGATGATGTGGGCTGCTGTTCTGTTGCAATGCGAACCTGTCCTCGGGACTGTTTATTTCCTCTATAATTGTTCTGAAATGACTTACCTCTGAATGTTGCTTCTACATTTGGCTGCCAACCTCTGCCGCGGGGCTGATATCCACGGGATACCCCCGAGCCACGCTGCTGAAATCCACCTCGGTTGTAGCCTCGGAAACTACCTCTGTAGCCTCGAAAACCACCTCTATACGCACCTTGGTTGTAGCCTCTATGACTGTTGTACGCCGGCTGCCTGGAATTGTTTTTGTAATGCGCGTTATTATTGTACCGGGACATTGACAAAATTTCACCAGATGACGTCATTGATGACGTGTCCTCATCTATCGCAGCTTGAACTGCGTCTTTTAGGCACTCGAACCTCTGAGCTGAAATGATTGTACTGATCCTACGATTCCGTAACCCCTCACTAAACTGTCTTATAGCCTGTTTTTCATTTATTGATTTTAATACATCATATTTCATCGAATCTCCTCCAGATTGAGCTATTGTCAAACTCACAAACATTTCCGAAAGCTTTTTACCAAAATCATCCACTGATAAATCATTCTGCCTACAACTGAGCATTTGTTTTTGCAAAGCACTTGCCGATTTGCGGGGCAATAAGAGTCTTCGCATGTCACTCAAAAGGAATTCTACACTGTCATATTTAGATGCTAATTTTAATTTTGCACCTTGAGATAATCTAGTTCTCAGAACAAAATTAATCAAATTACAATGCGCTTCATTGGAAATTATCGAACTGTAATATTCAATGCCATCAATTAATTTTTGTGTGATAAAAATATCATCCGATATAACGGGTAATAAGTTCAAGGCAACTTTCAGGTCAAATTCCATTTTTACACAAGTATCATTTACCTTTTGTATTAATAATTTTATCTTTGCATACAAAGTATTTATATTCTCACAATGTTTCAAAATACACTCTTCTTCTTCTTTACTTCTTTCAATTTTATTTATATTTTCAATATAAGTATTGTACTGATTTATAATTACTTTACATTCATCTAACTTTTTATTTGCAATGGAACCTTGTCTACGAGAAGGTCCTATTTTAATTAAATATGTTTTAATCTCTACAAGTTCATTATAAAGTTCAATTAAATATTCTGCCATTAACTTTAATTTAAATTACCGATATAAAAAAATAATACACATACCTCTTATCCTATTATAGTTTTACCGTAATAACCACTTCGCTGATTATTGTCCATTGTCCAGTTTAGGTATAATGGGTAGGGTACCTTTACAATTAGATCCGCATATAAAGTTCATTCACATTATCAGGTTTCAGTCTCAAACGTCTTACCTACATTTATCTACACGTACACGTACCGCACGATCTCGATCTCGAGATATTTTTCACTATCACAACACTGATTTATAATTTACTCTCGTCGATCTTCAAGTCAGGGTACAGCTGCTGCTGTTGACGACGACGGCGCTGTAGGAACGATCCTCTATTAGACACATCGAACTGCTGTTGCGCACGCAGATGGGCTCTGGCAGATGGGATCTGACATGACATTTCTTCTACTGCTTGGAGCTGAAGTGCACTCATCAACGAAACCTAGAAGTCAGCTTTTATTTCTTCCAAATGTCCATTATTGCAACACGGTTTTTTCCGATATTTGAACAAACGACACATTTTTCCCAATTTTTACGTATTACAGTTTATTTTTATTTTTAATAAAAATATTTGAAATTTGAAATCATTGTTCAATTGATAGGCACGCACGCGTCACGCGTTCCAAACATGGCACGGCTCGCCATGTAAGGAGCTGGCAGGGTCGCCATGTAAGGATGGGTGTCGGAGGCGAGTGAAACGACAGGAATCCAGATGATGACTACTCTTTATTAGGGAACGTTAATACTTATACCACAGATTAGGTAGTGCATACATAATAGTTACTACTACTACATCTCATTATGAGCTTTTGAGCACTAGGTGCTGTTGGCACCGATATTCATGACGATTATTCATTTTATTTAAATAAAACAGGCCAAGTGCTATAGTCGGATTCGCGCACGAAGGGTTCCGTTATCTATAAAAATGGTTAAAGAATCACGTTTGTTGTATGGGAGCCCCCCTTGAATATTTGTATTATATATTTATAATTTATTTTTAATAGTTGCGTCTACCTGTTGCCGTTATCAATGTCGAGCAAAAACGAGCAAAAGCCTTAGAAATCAGAAATTAGATCAGAAAAAACTCCTGCGTCGACAAGACTATTGAAAATAAAGGTCAAACAAAGAGCAACTTCCATAATAATTGAAGTCAAATGTTGATGTTTTCGAGATAGCGTGCGTCGAGGTTCCATCCACCTCTACAGCCTATAATGATCCTCTCCTGAACGCAGGCCTCCCCCAGATAATCATCTTATTGGCTTTTATCTTATGGGGGTAATGCCCACAATCCCCACGCTGGGCATGCGGGTAGGGGATCGCAGTTCGGTAGTAGATCTATTCTGCATGAGTCGCTGCAGCTGCTGCCCGCCCCCCGGTGTATGTCCCTTAGTCGCCTCCTACGACACCCGCGAGAAGAGTTGGGTTGGTGTAAATTCTATGCCGGCACCACACCGGCTAACTAAAACTAATTAGGTACATAACAACACAATGCGACCATAACCTTAGAAGTATACATAACTATAGTAGGCACTATACATAACTATAGTAGGCAAGCTTATCCTCAAGCGGCATATAAGAGTGATAACCATCATCATCAACATCACAAGTGCTTGCAGCGAGCAGCGACCACCTCAGATGTTATCTAGCGCTGGCCCCCGGTGCCACTCGCCCCCTTGATTGCCATTTTGCATAATAAATGACTTATTAAAGCGGTATGCATTCGGAGCATCAAGAAAAATTCTAAGTTTTAGCGTAAGGCTTTCATTTACAACCGGAAACGGCAGGGCTGCGGCGGGGGGTGCACGGTTATTATATGTACATTATTTACTCCGTGAACCTCTCGACACGCAGAAACTTCATTTCTCAATTGGTTTGTAACTATTTTACACGCATACTATTTTACACGCGTACTATTTTACACGCGTACTATTTTACACGCATACTATTTTACACGCGTACTATTTTACACGCGTACTATTTTACACGCAAACTATTTTACACGCAAACTATTTTACACGCGTACTATTTTACACGCATACTATTTTACACGCGTACTATTTTACACGCATACTATTTTACACGCGTACTATTTTACAGGCGTACTATTTCACACGCATACTATTTTACACGCATACTATTTTACACGCGTACTATTTTACACGCATACTATTTTACACGCGTACTATTTTTCACGCATACTATTTTACACGCATACTATTTTACACGCGTACTATTTTACACGCATACTATTTTACACGCATACTATTTTACACGCGTACTATTTTACACGCGTACTATTTTACACGCGTACTATTTTACACGCATACTATTTTACACGCCTACTATTTTACACGCGTACTATTTTACACGCATACTATTTTACACGCATACTATTTTACACGCATACTATTTTACACGCGTACTATTTCACACGCATACTATTTTACACGCGTACTATTTTACACGCATACTATTTTACACACGTACTATTTTACACGCGTACTATTTTACACGCATACTATTTTACACGCATACTATTTTACACGCATACTATTTTACACGCATACTATTTTACACGCGTACTATTTTACAGGCGTACTATTTTACACGCATACTATTTTACACGCATACTATTTTACACGCGTACTATTTTACACGCATACTATTTTACACGCATACTATTTTACACGCGTACTATTTTACACGCGTACTATTTTACACGCGTACTATTTTACAGGCGTACTATTTCACACGCATACTATTTTACACGCATACTATTTTACACGCATACTATTTTACACGCATACTATTTTACACGCGTACTATTTTACACGCATACTATTTTACACGCATACTATTTTACACGCGTACTATTTTACAGGCGTACTATTTCACACGCATACTATTTTACAGGCGTACTATTTTACACGCGTACTATTTTACACGCATACTATTTTACACGCGTACTATTTTACACGCATACTATTTTACACGCGTACTATTTTACACGCGTACTATTTTACACGCGTACTATTTTACAGGCGTACTATTTCACACGCATACTATTTTACACGCATACTATTTTACACGCATACTATTTTACACGCATACTATTTTACACGCGTACTATTTTACACGCGTACTATTTTACAGGCGTACTATTTCACACGCATACTATTTTACACGCATACTATTTTACACGCATACTATTTTACACGCGTACTATTTTACACGCGTACTATTTTACAGGCGTACTATTTCACACGCATACTATTTTACACGCATACTATTTTACACGCATACTATTTTACACGCATACTATTTTACACGCGTACTATTTTACACGCGTACTATTTTACAGGCGTACTATTTCACACGCATACTATTTTACACGCATACTATTTTACACGCATACTATTTTACACGCGTACTATTTTACACGCATACTATTTTACACGCGTACTATTTTACACGCGTACTATTTTACAGGCGTACTATTTCACACGCATACTATTTTACACGCATACTATTTTACACGCATACTATTTTACACGCATACTATTTTACACGCGTACTATTTTACACGCGTACTATTTTACAGGCGTACTATTTCACACGCATACTATTTTACACGCATACTATTTTACACGCATACTATTTTACACGCATACTATTTTACACGCGTACTATTTTACACGCATACTATTTTACACGCATACTATTTTACACGCATACTATTTTACACGCGTACTATTTTACAGGCGTACTATTTCACACGCATACTATTTTACAGGCGTACTATTTTACACGCGTACTATTTTACACGCATACTATTTTACACGCGTACTATTTTACACGCATACTATTTTACACGCGTACTATTTTTCACGCATACTATTTTAC
Source organism: Eupithecia exiguata (assembly GCA_947086465.1). NCBI lineage: Eukaryota > Metazoa > Arthropoda > Insecta > Lepidoptera > Geometridae > Eupithecia > Eupithecia exiguata. Next base: position 12,968,256 of record OX352236.1, read on the forward strand.
ACGCATACTATTTTACACGCGTACTATTTTACACGCATACTATTTTACACGCATACTATTTTACACGCATACTATTTTACACGCGTACTATTTCACACGCATACTATTTTACACGCGTACTATTTTACACGCATACTATTTTACACACGTACTATTTTACACGCGTACTATTTTACACGCATACTATTTTACACGCATTCTATTTTACACGCGTACTATTTTACACGCATACTATTTTACACGCGTACTATTTTACACGCATACTATTTTACACGCGTACTATTTTACACGCGTACTATTTTACAGGCGTACTATTTCACACGCATACTATTTTACACGCATACTATTTTACACGCATACTATTTTACACGCATACTATTTTACACGCATACTATTTTACACGCGTACTATTTTACACGCATACTATTTTACATGCGAACTATTTTACACGCGTATTATTTTACACGCGTACTATCTTACACGCGTACTATTTTACACGCATACTATTTTACACGCATACTATTTTACACGCGTACTATTTTACACGCATACTATTTTACATGCGTACTATTTTACACGCGTACTATTTTACAGGCGTACTATTTTACACGCATACTATTTTACACGCGTACTATTTTACACGCGTACTATTTTACACGCATACTATTTTACACGCGTACCATTTTACACGCATACTATTTTACACGCGTACTATTTTACACGCGTACTATTTTACACGTATACTATTTTACACGCATACTATTTTACACGCGTACTATTTTACACGCATACTATTTTACACGCGTACTATTTTACACGCGTACTATTTTACAGGCGTACTATTTCACACGCATACTATTACACGCGTACTATTTTACACGCATACTATTTTACACGCATACTATTTTACACACGTACTATTTTACAGGCGTACTATTTTACACGCGTACTATTTCACACGCATACTATTTCACACGCATACTATTTTACACGCATACTATTTTACACGCGTACTATTTTACACGCATACTATTTTACACGCGTACTATTTTACACGCATACTATTTTACACGCGTACTATTTTACACGCGTACTATTTTACACGCATACTATTTTACACGCATACTATTTTACACGCATACTATTTTACATGCGTACTATTTTACACGCGTACTATTTTACACGCGTACTATTTTACACGCGTATTATTTTACACGCGTATTATTTTACACGCATACTATTTTACACGCATACTATTTTACACGCGTACTATTTTACACGCATACTATTTTACACGCATACTATTTTACACGCGTACTATTTTACACGCATACTATTTTACACGCATACTATTTTACACGCGTACTATTTTACACGCGTACTATTTTACACGCATACTATTTTACACGCATACTATTTTACACACGTACTATTTTACACGCGTACTATTTTACACGCGTACTATTTTACACGCGTACTATTTCACACGCATACTATTTTACACGCATACTATTTTACACGCGTACTATTTTACACGCATACTATTTTACACACGTACTATTTTACACGCGTACTATTTTACACGCATACTATTTTACACGCATACTATTTTACACACGTACTATTTTACACGCGTACTATTTTACACGCATACTATTTTACACGCATACTATTTTACACGCGTACTATTTTACACGCCTACTATTTTACACGCATACTATTTTCTAGTGAAATATAAATTGACAAATAATGCTGGACAATTCACACACCATGATCTAGCTCTGCTTAGCTTGGCTAAGCAGAGCTTGTGTTATGGGTACTAGACGACTGAAATACTTAATTAAAGGATCACATAGTTTTTTTTTAATCATGCTTAGAAAATACCCAGAACACCCGGAACGAATATTTGCAGATCGTATAAACTTTTTTCCCAAGAATCGAACCCGCGCCACAGAGAATAAGAAAAAAGCTACAGAATCTATGATTGCTACGAAGCTACGAAATATACATTTGCTAAGAGAGAAGTGCTACGGAATCTATGATTGCTACGAAGCTACGAAATATACATTTGCTACGAGAGAAGAGCTACGAAATCTATGATTGCTACGAAGGTACGAAATATACATTTGCTACGAGAGAAGAGCTACGGAATCTATGATTGCTACGAAGCTACGAAATATACATTTGCTACGAGAGAAGAGCTACGAAATCTATGATTGCTACGAAGCTACGAAATATACATTTGCTACGAGAGAAGAGCTACGAAATCTATGATTGCTACGAAGCTACGAAATGTCCACTTGATATTGATCTATGAAAGATTTTATAAATCGGGTATTTATCGCGTACCTTTTGTTTTATTTACCCCAACGTTTCCCCAATAAATAAGTTTAAAAAGTGAAATTGATCGCTTTGTTGGTCAGTACGTAACATACGTTTGATACTTATAGAATGCTACGAAACCTTTGTTTGAAAAGATAATCCTCGTTTACTTCGTCGCTACGGCCTTTATTCTTACTACGAAATAATTATTGGTATTTAGTTATTCAAACGTTTTATAACGTAATCTTTCAAATTTGTAAACGAAGTCTAATTAAATTATTTGTGGACTGGCGAGCCTCCTAAATAATGTGTTAATTAAGTAAATTGGACATTAATTAGTACAGTCAGCACTCGTAGTGGCGAGGGTCCACTACCAGGCCGCTGTTCGCATGTCAATGACTCACTAGGGCTTAGCCACACAGAACTTCATTTGGGTTTTGACGAGCTTTCGGATTACAGAAGTAATTTTGTACTAGGTATAAATAAACTTTAATATGATGTAACTTTTTAGCTTACCTACGTCACACATATAATAAATAAATAATGCTGGATAATTCACACAGCATCATCTAGCCCCAAGCTAAGCAGAGCTTGTGTTGATAATAGATGACTGATACTCAATACAATATATTACAAAGATAATAATAATGACAATACTATACTCGTAGTACCTACGTGGACTAGGTAGGTACACGTGACTTGTAGGTAATCCATACCTAATTCCTTTATTTAACTCCCACATCCAGTCTCTTCCAGCTATTCACACGACAACATGTCGTGATGTCATCTGGCCATCGGCGGGAGATGTGTCTCAAACTTAGACCGTTTTTCCTTTATCCAACTTCCACCTTTGTTTCTAGCCAAGTATATAACTAGAGTCAGTAGAGTCGGGGCCCTAACTTCGCAGAACGTAGCCAAGCCCTGATCGCACCAGCGGAATATTAATCATTTGTTCATTTCATTAGAGAAGATAACTAAAATGGCCGTAGACTGTAAATAACGTTTTTAATCATAACGAGCTTTACCTGTAATGGCGGCGCCTGAGTAGTCTCCTTATTTATGGCTCTTTTACGAGTTGTGGCTTGTTGTTGTGGTTTCACACAGTTTTACAGCAAAGTTCGAGGAAACAATAAATGAATGAATGCCCTTTATTCAATTTGTTCTTACGAATACCAAAACATTTTGTGTTACGTTTGATACACGTAGAAATCATAAAATAACACAAATAAGAATGATACAAGACATAAGTAAATTAGCAGTCATTTATTTTGCAAATATTTAATAGCTGTTTAAACGTTCTCGAAAAAGAAAGAAACTCTTTTTTTTATTAAAAAAACCAACACATAAAATGTTTTTTTATTGTAATAAAAATTACTTAGGAAATATTAACAAATGTGATCAATTAGCGCCAGTCGAGTGAGACGTAGGTACGTAAAGATATATAGGGTGCTGTTATTTTAAAAGTAGTTATGTTATAATAGTTTTCGGCGTAATTAACAAAAGGTTTGAGAAAGATGTAATATTTTATGAATATCTTCTGAAATTATTAAAATATTATTTCTAGGGTTTATTATTTTAGCTAGCGAGCCGGCGGCGGCGGCGCGGCGCGGCGCGGCCTGCGTTGTGAAAGCGAAAGTTTGGATGTTTAGATATTTGATGCCTTCACGCCAAAACTACTGAACAGATCGGGCTGAAGTTTGCATACAAGTAGTTCTAGGCCTGAAATAAAACAAAGATTACTTTGCTATAAATCACTTCCCATGGGATAGAAGTGACCTTAAACCAAAGAGCGAAACCGCGGGCATAAAACTAGTTACTTATAAAGGGTTTTCGTGTTTCAAACAACCAGCTTCCAGCAGTTTTATATTTTTATTTGGCAACTAACAATGATTTCTTATAATGAAGCCACAGATCTTCTTCAAAAAGCTCCGAAAGAAAATACATTTATTACAGAATCTCGTAAAGAGAGATTGCTCTTAATTTCAAGTAGAATAAACGAAACAAAGGAAACTTCTCAAACAAATCCTCTACATTTAACTTGCGTAAGATAATAAGCATTCATTTATTTTGTAAGTGAGCAAGGAAACCCGCGGCAACGCGATTGTCCCGGGACTTCCCAACAAAATGGATAAAAAGCGAAGTTAAATACAATTCCACGGGACCTGCTGAAATATTGAGTTGGCGCGTGGATCGGGCGGGGGGAGTAGGACGCACGGTGTGGAGCTTATTGGATCGGGCGGGGGGAGTAGGACGCACGGTGTGGAGCTTATTGGATCGGGCGGGGGGAGTAGGACGCACGGTGTGGAGCTTATTGGATCGGGCGGGGGGAGTAGGACGCACGGTGTGGAGCTTATTGGATTTTCAAGATCTTTTGAAATTTAGCATCAAAATAAATAGTGGGAGCTCGGGACTGAGCAAATGCCGTAAACATACGAAAATAAGAAATTCCATCCTTTTTCAGCACTTTGGACGAGTGATTCTTGCATTTTTTGTACGAGCACTTACCCATGCTTTTTGTCTGAACGCTAAAATGACACTAATTGAAAAGCTTCCCTAACATGTCAAAATGTTTCTCTTTTGCTACTGAAGGTTTTGGGGTGCGCATTGTGAATCTAAGGGGGGCCGGGTCGTGTCGTGTTTAACATGCGTATCATGACAGGACCAAATTAAAGTGTTAAAACATGGTAGGGTAAAAAGAGATCCTGGGAAAATTAAATGCCTATCCTGAAAAACAATTATGGTCCCACAGCAGAGAAATGCCTTTCTTTCAGTAAACGGTTGTTGGTAGCGCAAAATTATTTTTTGTGACGCAAACTCTGGCATCTTAAAAGAAGCACGTCACTGCAGAATTTCCCTACTAGCGCCAGTGTGACCAGATTCAGTATTTTAATACTTTTTCAGTATATTTCATCGATTTTTCCGAACATCAGTATATTTTCAGGTATATTGCTGGCAGTCAGTATTTTTGGGTATATTTTGGTTGAAGTTATGGCAACACCGTAGTGAGTGAGTGTCTTTGCGACAATGTTTGCGGAATTCCCCGGTACGCGAACATTAGGGCCTTTCCCGGATTTAGTTTATACTAGGGATGTTACGGAGGTGGCATAACGGAACCGAAGTCGGAGTTTTAGAATGAGAGGTTTTCGTTTTGCATTTTTAAAAAGAAAAAAATTAGTTCCATGTATCTCGATAGATGGCAGGGCTTCAACTGGTTACTATGGTATGTTAATGTCACATGAAAGAAAACGTCAAAATGATAATCGGTCGATCGCAAGGAACAAAGCACTAGAGGTAGTGAATATACCCATCTCATTCACACCAGAGAGATAAAAATATGCTTGTAGCCTGAGAAGAAATCAGATAGAATGAATGTTTCTCTGTCTCGACCATCGCCATGCCAGTTTTTTCATTGTTTATGTATAAACCGAGGTATAAACAATGAAAAAACTGGCAAACAAACTTGTTTTTTCAAATGCTGCAAATAAACAAAGAAATGTCACTGTGAGGAGTGACAAGACAGTGGAGCAAACCCTTGAATTTTTATGAATGACATAGACATACCTTAGTCACCAGTTGACGCACTGCCATCTATCGAGATATTTAGAACTAGCTTTTTTTTTAATGCAAAACGAAAACCATTCATTTGGTTTGTCGGAGTTGTAGCCGGAATCGGAATCGGAACCGGAGTCGGAAGCGGAGTTACGACTCCGCTTCCGACTTCGGTTACGGAACACCCGAAGGTGTTGGTAGATAGATTGAGATGAAGTGTTAAGGGCAGGTCTCGTGGAATAAAGGCTTCTCATTTTATCAATTCTTCGTATTCAGTAGCATGCACAGAGCTTAAATAACATTTTATCGAAGTAGTCGTACCTTCCTTTCGTGAAAATATCTATTTACAAACTTTATACTTTGCTGTTGTATCTGCACAAACTTCAATAAAGTACCTAGAAAATCAGTATTTTTATTGGTATATCTGTCCTATGTAAGTCGGTATATTTCAGTATTTTTTTCAGGTGCCTCGGTATTTTCGTAAAATTTAATCTGGTCACACTTAGCGCAGAGATTCGAAAACTCTGGAAATTTTACGTAAAAGGACTTATTAAAACTTATTGAAACTTTCAATCACTTTTACTTCATACAAATTAGTTTCCATTGTCCAAAAAATACTTTCCATCTTTTTGTTATTGAAAGAGAAAGTTAGAGGAACCTTAAAACCTTAAAGTTAGAGGAGTTTTAACATGACCAATCCCAAACCCTCGGAAAGTGGTTCGTCAGTAAATTCATATTATTTAGGACAAGAAATCAGACACAGATAATGTCGGTATTTTTGTAAGGTAGCAGAGCAGACCACGTTAGATAAACCTGGTGCGGGCGGTAAGGGCCGCAGCCTTCGCTTGCCCAGCCTTGACACGCCCTGCCCTTGTCCGTAGGTCACCCGCTGGGCCTGCAGGCTTCTAGATAACTCGTCGAGAGTACAACATATCATTATCAGCAGCAGACTATGTGTCATTAGCTCAGGGCGGGGCGGCCCGGCGGCGGCGGCGGCGCAGCGGCGGCGCAGCGGCGGGACCGCAGCGGGCGACTTATTTTATTATCGCCTTCCTGCCTCCCCTCCATTCCTGCCCTCCCCGCCGCGCCCCGCGCCTGCGCCGTGTGCCGCGCGCCCTGCAGTGTGTGCGCGGAATATTCGCAATGACCTACATCTGACGTACTACGTGTATGTAAGGCAAGCGCTCGTCTATTTATGAATTAGCCACGTTATGGGGATCAATGAGTTTGCATAATTAATTTGCTGGATTGTAGACGCTGCTGTTTAACTAACCGCTATTTGTGAAGGTACAGGGTGCTACAGTAGTGTTTATTTGACTGCTGAGTAACCAGTACCTTGAGGCAATGTCTTGAGGATTCAGTATATCAGTATTTGGACACCTATTTTCGTGCTCTTTTAAACAACAATTTCAGTGCCCACGACGCACATGCCGGATGGCATGTGTGTGGCAATGTCAAGACTGGGCAGTGAATGCCTTTACAAATGATTAATAGTATCAATTAACGTTAGAGACTGTGGTAACTTTGTCTTAAATTTTTCGGAATGAAAACTTCATTTCCGCCTGACCTGACTAAGCTTTTGAAAGAGAACATTTCTTTAGTTGGTAAACACAGACTAGCGAGCTTTCAGTGAGCTTCCGCGAACCGGCTTCGACCGGATCAGACAGTTACGGCTTTATATTAAAAGCTAATGAAAACGACTTACCTGCTAACCCAAGCAGGAATATTTTATTGTTTCACTAAAGCAAAGGAAATGAGGTGGCTGTGCTACTTGTTCCGTTGTTTTGTTTATGTAAGCTTGAAGGAAAATACAAAATAACCCGTGAGTTTAGTCTCTTGAAAGTATAAAGAGATCCGAGACACTTAGACACGTTCCTTTTCAGATTTCTCGATGCGGAACAACCCGCAAAACTTATATACAATTGGATCGTCTCGATGACCTCACGCACGACTAATAAATGGATCTTTTATCAAACTTTGATGAATAGAAAGCTGATGACAAAATTGAAACAAGCAGGAACCAAGCGTGGCACTTTGTAACATATTTCAGGCGCAAATTCCTGCTTCACATACAAACTTCAATAGAATACCTGAAACATAGGCGCCCAAATGATAAAATTCCTCTCGCGGCGCGAGATAAGGAATTCGCTATCGTTCGTTGACATTCGGAATGTAAGGGGCTTCGGGTCAATGAACCCGAGGGGCCTTGCCATCAATGTCCCTCGCCGCCCAAGTGTCAGCTTACTGAAATGCGATACTGGCGCTGGTCTCCCACGATGAAGAAAATAGTTTAGACAGCGTAGAGTGTCGAAGCATGTCGAAGCCGATTTCTAGACCGAAAATAGGCAACAAACGGCCTACGTGTAATTCCAGGCCTTGAATTACATCTGTGCAAAATTCCAGGCCGTCCATTCAGTAGTGTTAGCGTGAAGAAGTAACAAACATCCATCCAAACTGGCGCATTTATAATTTGATTGTGAATGAAGTGTGATGTGATTCAGAACAGCTGAAGTCACTTCCACTGTTCATCTATGTGTAATCTCCTCACTAAGTGCCTATGGCTATTGCTCAGAGCCCCGGGAGCTCCTCAACGCGGTCGTTAACCCGCCCCCGGAGCCCGATCAGCCAGGCGGAAGGCGCCCACTTAGCGCTTCGCTGCTGACTTTGTGACCCACCATACTGACAGACATGTTGAAACCTTTTCGTATGGATGGTTTGAATAAACGTAGGCGATGGATTAAGAATTACAAAAATGAGGCGTTTTCTGAAAAAAAAAAAACTACTTACCTTAAGACTCAAAAGCTTGCAGGGGTTTTTTTGCGGTGAGGGGATGTCAATGGGATATAATGTCTAAACAAGCAAGGTCTATGTAGGTCTATGTTCACAACCCACTTGGCGTCCATCGCGTCAGAACCGGAGCGTTCGCAGCGTACGCGGTAGGGTTTGGTCCCGGGAGTTCCCGGTTCTCAGAATTTCCCAGAAAATAGACGCAGTCTTTTTAATACCTGGTAGGTAGAACAATTTTTTAAAATATCTCATTACATTAACATTTGTACTGAGACAGGTAGTATCCGTAGCACACAGGGTTTACCTACCTTACTGACTTACGTGTTTTTAGTACGTACGTACGAGTATATAAACATAAATAAACAGTAATCTTATTTACACCTAACACGCTTCGTTAAATTGTTGTATGAACGCGTTCTACGGGCTTCTCTAGTATTTCATGGCTGAAAAATATGAAAGAATATGAAGGGTTAACTTTATGAAACTGAAAGATCAGAGCCCCGGGAGCTCCTCAACGCTGTTTCACAAACTTGGATAGGTCTTGCTATTTGTTTGATTGACGAGAAATACTGTAGATATTGGAGGCACTCATAATGTCTTCTCTAATTATTAGATAACTGATACCCCTGAGCAGACTGCGGTACTGATGATGCCAACAACAGCGTGACATACGACGGAGGCCTACGATTAAGCGGAGGCTCCTTGGCAAGGCCGCGCGCTGTGGGTGCCAGCACCGGCCGTGCCAGCAGCCTCCGCCAAATGAAGCCTCCGCGCTCGATATCATTAGTGGCCACCGCATTCGGGACCTAGTGCCTATAAGACAGACAAATATGTGGTACGTAGGCAAGAATAACAAAACTTGGTGAAAACAAACATAAAGTACTTAATTGGCTGAAAAGGGAACTTGGCTACGAAAAACGAACTAATCGTAATTCAAATATAATAATCAGAGTAGGTAAGTACAGACTGCGTTATAATTACAAGACCTTTAGGTACATGCTTCTTACTGGCTTCCCCATTATCAAACGAGGTGCGCACCTTGAACATATGTACATAGGTACAACTATGAACTTACAGTAATTTGTTTATTGGGGTCCATTAGGAAAACAATCTACTGAATGGTGTGTCGCGGACTCGGAGTAGTTAGTAACTATGTAGGTCACTCACGAGCCATTTAACCAAAAACCGCCCACCTCGTTCTCTAGGCTAGAGCATGATCATCATCGAGTTTATGATACGAAGAGCACACCAGGGGCGCACTAGGGGCATTACCAGGGGCAATGCCATAGCTTACACGCATAATACCAACACCCATCCTGTATTTATTAAAAACAATTTAATGCAATAAACTTACCTTATCGAATATAACTAACCTTCTATTATAGTTAAGGTGTATTATTTTTGATCGTATTTTTGATCGGGCTGCCGGTCGGATATCTCGCCATGCCAGTCTAAACGACATCATCATCATCCGGCGGGCCTTTGTCACCGCTAACGTACCAGCCATTCTCGAACCGAATGGTCTGTTGCGTGCGTCCCATGGGACTAAGTTGGGTAAAGTTGGTAAAGTTGTGGAGTTGGGAAGGCCGATTGTGTGGGACGCTACATGCGTCGACACACTCGCACCTTCCCATCTTCCCCTGGTGAGTATCTGGCGCAGCGCATCAGCATTGCTATACAGCGGGGCAATGCAGCTAGCGTCTTGGGCACGCGCGCGACTGGTATTGATATGGATCAGTTGAGCTACCTGTACATTGTTTGCAACAGTCTGCAGTTAGCTCAATTGCTTCAATTGTAAATACTAGTTTTAATTTAATTCTTTATTTGATTGTAATTTTCTTTCATAATATTATAATATACTATTATTGTTATCAAATATTACTATTAAATGCCTGTTGTCTATAGAAACTATAATTTGGTGTGTTTTATAAAACTGGAAACCGTCTTCAGATTTCTAAATAGTGAAAATGGGTTTGGAAGGAACACTTCGAAAAGAATCAGATTTTCCAAATGGCGAAATCTATTTGAGAATGGAGTCTGTTCATAGTTCTTTATTCATAACAGATCAAGTTACAGGTCAGGTAATTAATAGGTGTAGGTATCTTATACATAGGGATTAGATACAATAGTAACATTACTATGACACTGCATAGGTATGGAGTTAACACAAATTTATAAATTAATACAATAGAATTTATAAAACCATAAAAATGTAAACACCTTCATTAATCTAAATTATAATTATACATTATTTCAGATTGATTGTTACATAATCGTAAATTAACCTTTAATATCCATGAATTCGCGGAAGTCATAGAAGGATTTTTCAATAAGCCATTATTTTGTCTTGTACTTGAAGGATTGTGTTGACGCGCTTCTACAATGTTAGCCGCAGGCGGTTGTACACCGTGGGCTCCATCACATGAATCAGCTTCGACATTTTAGTGACCTTCCGGGATAGCGCTCGCAGTTTCCCAGCATTCCGTGTTTCATACCGATGACCGTCTCCGAATCTCGCGTAGTTTGATGTGATGAGTGATGGATGACACATGGATGAAGCGACGAATGAAATTACCACTTCTGTACGCCCGTTGCCATAGAAACCATTTGTTAACGGTTGTGAAAAGGATCATGTGATGGTGTTTAAGATACATAAAATAAAAGTTTAAATGTTCAACTTAGGTACAAATATCCTTTACCACACCCTATAATACTAACAACAGCAACCAAGAGCTACCTGCACATAGAGTATCCAGAACTAAAGTCAGAGAACAGCCGCGCTGAGTGTCGGTGCGCTCACACGCCACAATGGCTTCGTCGCCGCCCGCCGTACAAATTGGTTCCGCCGGGCTATTAGACCACTTCCACTCGGCTGCCGCCGGCGGCGGCGCGGCGGCACCGACCTTATCAAGATGGACTTGCCCTTTTTCTCGAGTCTATTAGTACGATCGAAGCAACCTTCAGCAACCGTTCATAAAATAAGTAAAGGTTTTTGCAACAGTAACTTAACGAACATGACCTTCTAGGTATTTACAATAGTTTCCCTAAAGCTACCCGAAAAAAATAATTGTGTTTAACCCTACAGCTGGCGAAGGTCTGCCTGCGACGCAGGAGGTTGCGGGTTCGATTCCCGCCTCGGGACAAATGTGTGTACGATGTGCAGACATTTGTTCAGGGTGTTCTAGTCGTTTTCTATGTATAATAAAAAAATATCTTTCTATCTATGTATTGTATTGTATTATGTATATCAGTTATCTGGTACCCATAACACAAGCTCAGCTTAGCTTGGGGCTAGATAATGCTGTGTGAATTGTCCAGCATTATTTATTTATTTATAATTTATTAATTTTACGGGAAAAAAATACCACAGAAGGAGAAAAGCTGTGCATAAAAAACTTACGTAAGTGGTCGCGCGGCATACAAATGTAATCCGCGTTTTGTAGATATTTCAATAAAAGTACACGGAGCCGCTTTAAAATAGCACATATCGTTTATGAGAAATTTAAGGTTTTGCAAGAGTGGATTACATATGTAATCCGCGCGACTACACCAGGGTTAATAAATTATTGCTAATTTAGTTAGTAATAATTTATTAACCCCAGAGTTTTTATGTGCCTTTGCTTGGAACAGAGAAAACCTAAACAAAAAAGTTTGCTTAAAAAACTATACATATATTTGTTTATGTTGACCTCGATCAAGGTGTTCATTGAACACTTTCATCAATTCATTTAAAACTCCTCTGTGTCACTCCATTCCTTGTAGTCTCATGTTTGTCACTGCGGTTGATTTAACATATTTAAATAACAAAGAAGATTAAAATTTAAAAGAGAAACAATTGAGCTTACTGCAGAAGTTTCAAACAATCTGGAGGTAGCTCAACAGAAATATTTATAAAAGGTCTATCAACAAATTCCTAAGCCAAGAGATTGAAAATTCATTCATCAACTTCATCGTTTGAGAAGTTCCGATACAGAATATCGAACTATGACATATTCACGAACTCCAAGTTCGAGCCAAGTGATCCCCCCCCTGTACCCCCTGCACTACACGTAGGTACTCCATGTTATGAATAAGTAATCAGCCTGCCTACAGCGCGAGTGACTCGGCTCTCTGAGCCGTCATCCAATTAGGTGCCTTTTGAGCGGCGTTCAGTCAAGAAGGCGGTAATGTGCTGTCGGCAGGTAGGCACACGTGTTTATTAACACACTGGTTTGTAATTGCTAATGCTTCATTCATACTGTTAGTAATATCCTTTAAAGGACTTGACCATATTTTATAGTAATTAAATATCGTGCTGTTTACCTGAAGGTGCGTGTTTGAATTTTGAAACAAAAATGTTCGCTAGAAAGCTATAAGGTATATAAGCTTCAAAATTTTCATCGTTTCCTTGTTATGTAGGTACTTCAGGTAAATAGGTTAAGGCTACATCTAGCATGATCAAACGAGAAACTCCGTAAAACAATTTATAAAACTTACAAAGTTAGTTTTTTTAAATGTACTTACTCCAAAGTCATGAAATTTTAGAACAAAAGCATGGAATGCTGAAATCACAGGTAGAGATTGTAGCCGCTTATAGCAAGTTAGGAGGTAGGCACAACACAACGGAGAACGGAACAACTTCCGGCACACGCAAACTACTTCATTTTCCCGCGCAATTTAACTTTCCGTGGAAATTAGGGCGCGCGAGCCTCCACCGGTCATTTCCATTTAAATTAATACAACTTTGTCCACTAATGGAATGGCTAATTTGGATAGCATGTGTGTTTTTGTCCACTGTGTAATGGTGATGATTCTCCGAGGCCATTTTCGTCTATTACTTAGCCTGTATTGTGGAGCTTTACCACAAGGCTGCTTTGACACCATAAACACACATTACAAAGGCATTACGCACACGCCACGTAGCTTGCTTTGCCGGCGTGATTGTGGTTGAGCCAGGTTTCATGTCAACATTAAATACTGTACAGTAAACACTACATCTAGTTTACCAGTGGAGCGAAACACGACTACACTACGAATACGATGTTTGCTCTACATTCGAGTAGGAAGCTAAATCACATAAAAAGCTAATATTTTTCCATAATTGATCGCAATGAACATGTAAGACAACAAAATTTGAAATATTTCTTTTTGACTTCATTGTGGACTTATTTTTGCAAATGATATACAATGCTGGGCAGATATTGTTCAAAAATGTAAATAGGTATTAGAAAACCAGCTTCTTAGCCTACAAACCCAGAACCAGTCCGTATTATCGTAAAGCTGAGAGAGGCAGCTCCTGATCTTAAGCCTGCATGAAATATTCAGCTGCGAGCGAAGGTCCCGTGTACTTAGCGAGTGCCTGGCTCGGTGCTCAACACAGCTAAATACGTAATGAACACGGACCTGCCTACGGCCGGGCTAAGTGAAAGGATGGAACAGCGATGACGTCAATTTTGCAACAATACTGAGTTTACTCTGAAGACTGAAAATACCTCAAAATTGAACCACATTCTTCACCAGTATGACAGCATTGAGCTATTTGCTCTACTAGGAAAACAAGGATTTTAAACTTTGTACTTTCAACATTGAAACTCTATTTGCGGCAGCAGTTCGCTCGCAAAAATATCTGATGCAATATTACACAGTCAAAGAGCATTAATATTCATTTTGAGCTCTACGAACGCTGCATGAGCGAGCTACCGAACTGTACCCACAAGTTTACACAGGTACACCTGCCAATAACTACCTGACCTAACTCAGTCAACCGCTATCTCCCTCAAAAAGCTATTCTAAAAGGCTCTAAGTTTAGAAGCTAAAAACGACACCGGAAACCTTTACGAAAATACTTTTTTCATTCCACAAGAGTGTCGGGTTATGTTTGATCCAGTAATACTCCTGTCGGACCGTTGTCTGCGAAATTGAGTAAACAGGTCGACTGTTGGCTGATGTTGGGTGAAGCCCTCAAACGGGAAATAATACGCCCTAGATGTAGATGTGTTAGTTACACTTATAGCAGAGGTAAGCTCAAAACTGCAGCTAGATAGACCTTTGGAAAACTTTGCCTCATTCTTCTATTCAACCTTGAAAAGTTTTTTTTATGGTGGAATAGGTCTATTTTATCTTATCATTTAATTTGAAAAGAAAAGGTGCTTATCCCTGTCTTAGCAAGCTCTTTTAGACTGAGACTGGTTACCTAAAACTCTGAAATTCATATAAAGGTCTCAGCTTAGCTGGGTCAATTAAAATACAGCCCCTAAAATAGATTACCTAGAGTGGGACGTGAATTTTTAATTCACGTATTTTAGATGCTTTTTCTGTCAAGGTCAGGCAACGAAATATAAATAAAACACAGAATCGAATATACCTTCGTAAAGACTTTGCTAATTAATTGTAGCAGCTGAACTAATTTAACAGCGTTATTATTCAGTGAAATTAGTGGAGTTGGCCCGCTTGGGATCATGAAAAACTATATCAACGAATCATTCATCGTCATCACCACCTTACCGTTCTGTAAAAACTTTAAAAATACGATGATGGTTTAAAATAGTACTTACATAGGAGCTCTTATTCTTCATCTCTTTAGTGCCTGTACCGTAGTCAAAGGTCACCTGATACCCATAACACAGAAAAAAAATCTGCTCACTTTGGGGTTAAGAAATACCGTGTTAAATGTTACACCATAAAAACAATCTGTGGCATACGTGCACAAAAATAAAGGCAAAAAACAAATGCATAACCAGGCTTTAAAATATAATCCAGTTTCAGGCGGAATCTGTGTAAAACGTGGACACGGAAAAACATCGTAACTGGAGCCTGTCGGCGACGTCGCGTCACTACGCACGGAATATGAAAACGAAGACTCCATCAGCAGAAAGTTCAGTATAGAGCGCCTCTGGAACTTAGTGCTGGACAATTCACACAGCATGAAACTATTACATTGCTAACGAAATTTTAAACGATGCACAGTAATTTATGACTTAATTCTATTGTAGACTTCTAATCTTCACTAAACAAGTTGCTTCTGGGAAAACGAGCTCTCCCTTAGACTTGACTGCTTCACTTACATAGTACAATGGTTGCCAAGCGCATGCCTACCCATCCAATAAAGAAATTGTAAATCTTATCGGTCATCAGTTAGAGCTTGAATATAGTGTAAAGAACCAAATAAAAGAGATTTACCTACTTTAAAATTTCATGCAGTATAAATTGCATAAAAAGTAAAAACAGACTGTATGTTTCTTTAAATATCTAATGTAGGTTATACCAAATGACGTGTTTACCTACTGGAAACAGATCTGAAAACCTCGTGAGTAATAATGTGCAGCATGGGTCAGATAGGCGACGAGTTTTATTGACAAAGTTTATGCGGCACTAGGCGACGCACGTGACTCTACTCGGAAAACCGAACGTTGAATGTGTTGAACATAAAACTTGGATTTAATAAGTATTGCAACTGCAATATAGTGTGCGACGTGGCAGGTTTGTTTCAAAACTGCTGTATGTACCTGCCGCAAATGTTGACAGGGTTACAGAACACTAAGAAGATTCATGATCCGTCCCTTGCCTTCTTTCATACAATAGGTAATTCAGTTAAAGGAGCTTTAGCCAACGAAAACATAACAGGCTGGTGTGAGTATAAATCTCAAATTCAAATTCTCCAAAAACTCCAGTTGACTTTCCTAAAATAAATGCGACTCAGACACGCGCCGTATTTATCGGTCTGGCTTCGATCGCCGCACAGAACGGAGCTCTCGGGAATTCCCTGAATCCCAGAGAAGAGGCACACGAGGATATTTCCCCCGGGACATAATACGAGCTAAATTACATTCTTCAAAGTAACTTTGCCGGCGGCCATGGGGCGACAGTTCATGAGGAAAGGACAGTTTTCCCTCTTGTTTCTTTTTGTATTTTTCCAAATTACTTAACGAAATATCAGGCAAGTTTTTGTAGGCGATTCAATTATTTTTGATAGTAAAAAAATTGTCAGCGGTCAAACTTATATAATGGTATCCCGGGGACGGATATAGGCTACTTTTATCCTGGAAAAGCGCGAGCAAAGCCATGGACAGAAGATAGTTTTTTATATGAGAGTTACTTTCATTTTCAAACTGTGGTAATGAGGTCTACCACATTGCACAATGTGGAAAGGTAACAGCGTTAAAAGTAATAGTAAGAAATACCTAGGCTACTTTTAACGCTAGAAAAGTCAGATTGAAACCGCAAGCAGAAGTTAGTAAAGCATGATGGACAAGTAGCCTTGCCGTTAGAACAGTGAAGAAGATCGCCGCACAGCGCTCCAAGGCTCACCAGTACGGAGCAGTGCCAATAGAACGCAATGCAGTGTCGATCGGGTGACCTCGCGCAGAGAGGCAGCAACCTACTCAAATAATAAAATTCATATTGAGTTTAGCTATTACGCAAAATGCTATATTTCTACTTGAATATTTGCGTATTCAAAGAAGCGTAGCACGGGGCGGCAGAGGCGCTTCCATAAAGGCGTCAAGAAATCTAAATTAGTGACACAATAATTGATACCCACAGGTCTAAGTCTTCTGTAGGGAGATCTGTAAAAATAAACAAACGGATCGTTGAAAGGAATTCTATTTTAATTTGGGATTTGTAACGTTATATTTTTTTTTTTGCGCTTATACCACTAGTGGACAAAAAATTGAAGCGAACAAAATCAATTACATTTTGTTTCTTATTTGACAATAATTACTATTTATAAAACTGTTTATGTTATACATTTGACTTGTCTAAGTGCTTCTTTTGTAAGCCTAAAGAAATAAAGTTATTGAATTTTGAATTTTTAATAAAAATAACTTTGTTAGCGATCTTAGTTAGGAGACCTGTCATCTAGAACATAAAAGGTTTTATTCTATTCGTTATTCATAACCATTTCATTTCCAATCTCCTCGTGTGTGTTTTATTTAGCGTTTATTTCCTGCCATTAGTCTGAAAAGGGATTGGATATTTGGCGAGTTGAGTATTGTAACAGGCGCGCTGGGTGGTATGGACATAAATAACAACAGTTGGCACCGTGCAGAGCAGTGCACTAAGCCGATTATCTGATTCAATAAAACTTCATAAAAACAGCGCTGTTAAAAATATCACCGCTTTTCATGCAGGCTTGCAGGATTTCAAATTTCATGTGGCTTTCGAATTACTTCTACATCTATCGGAGTTTGTGTTGTGCGTTGCGAGGCGGACTTGCAGAAAGTTTATAATCGTAATTGTAGTATTCATAGTAGCAGAAAACAGTCTAGTCAAGTTGTGATCCATTCTAGAATGTTGCTGAAATGATCTACTAATATATCTTCCAACCTATGGCTATGGTTTAACTAGAGGTAGTTCATTTAATAGCTTATCGATCCAAAGTAACAATAACAAATGAAATAAGTTCCCAAAAATTTTTGGTTTCGGTGGGACTCGAACTCGCGCCCCACCCTCAGTACGGGTGTGCTCTAACTAACTAAGCCACGAAACCCTTAGTCGATTCAACCGTAAATCTTTGGGACCTCTTACGGACTATAGCGCCGGTGGCTCCACTTACAGGCGTAACATTACAGTTTAACCAAACCTGCTCAACGACCAAAGTTACATTTGATTTTCATTTCTTAGATATACCTTATGTGCGGGTAAGCACTATATCAAAAAACCAAAGTAACAATGTATTCAAACCAGCAACGTTCAACATTGAAGAGGCAATATTGATGAGCGTAGTAAGTCGACCGCTAGATAATAGATCCGAAAATACGCGACGAGAGCCCTCGACCCCACACCCTGACCTGATTGTCAAGTGCATCGATCGGATCTGTCCCTATCTGAACATGTAGAATCTACTACCATCTAGGGATAGAGTTAACAATTGTATGGTGCCACTTCCAATAAACGGTACTCCATTTTGTTTCTAGAGCGTGAGGTCCCACGCAAAAAATAAATGAAGACCGTTATTATTTTGAAATGTGATGATGATTCATATCATATGATCGTCTTATGACGTCTTGCCTACTCGAATGAAACCACCCAGTTAAAGTGAGGTACAACCACGAAGTTTTCTATGGCATTTTACCTTAACCACAGAATAGCTATATGCATAGTATCCCAAACCAAGTAAATCAAGTGTGTTTTCTATGTTTTTATATATTTTATACATGTAAATATGCTTTTATACGTTTGTTTTATCACAACCACGATCACAGCCGGATTTGATTTTTGTTTTTTTTTTTTTGTATTGGATTTTTTTCAGCAGGATGTGACAGCCTGACTGAAACTCCTTTAAGTAGGTTTATTTTGTTGTTCGGAGACTAATCATCTTTTTCAACTATTCCAAGATATGCTGAGAGCGGTCGTCGAACTGCCCTGATCTCATCAGTCCCTCGTCCATGCAGATGAACCCTCCCCCCTCCGCTCCCCCCTCCACCTCCCGCGACTAACGAACCCTGAACACCGAGCGCTTTATGTTATTATCCGCGCAGAGAAATATTGTTTCACTTTATATTACTCCTGACGTTGCTAGTGGTTAGCTTCAGCAGGATCTCTGACAAACAGTCTTAGTTATTGGAGGTGAAAAATAAAATATACTTATTACTGAGTGGGAGTTGTCTAGTAAACTGTATGTGATGGTTTGTTTTAGATATTATTAAAGAAATGCTCTCCGTCTGGACATGGCTTTTGTTAAGGGAAGAATATATAGAGAAAAATGTCATGAGCTATGGCGACCTTGATCGATCGATTAATGTTTTTTTAGGGTTCCGTACCCAAAGGGTGAAACGGGACCCTATTACTAAGACTCCGCTGTCCGTCTGCCACCAGGCTGTATATCATGAACCGTGCTATCACGGTTAGACAGTTTAAATTTTCACAGATGATGTATTTCTGTTGTCGCTATAATTACAAATATAAAATAACAGAATAAAATAAGTATTAAAGGGGGCGCCCATACAACAAACGTAATTTTATTGCTCGTTTTTGCTCGATGTTGATAACGGCAACAGGTAGACGCTTGAAATATTTAGTTATGTATTCACTTTAACAATAAATAATGAAATTAGTATAAAAAAATATATTTAAGGGGGCTCCTATACTATAAACAAGATTTTTTTTGCCGTTTTTTATAGATAAGTTACGGGACCCTTCGTGCGCGACTCTGACTTGCACCTGGCCGGTTTTTTGTCTATTATAGGTTAGTCTATTGCGAGTTCACCAAAACTGAGGCCAGATTTTCAATTTCCATTAATTTCATTTATTTATTTTACACCTAGACTTACAGTTCATAAACAAAAGCGTCCAAGAGTAGGGCACATACACAAAATTAACTGCCTAATAGAAACATAGTAAGTGAAATCTTAAACAATACGAATACAAATCGACAGTCTTTCACATTGAAAGCCGGCACCCGTCAGTCCTTCAGTGATTTCGTCTACAACAGTTATTGCTCTGAGGTCTACAACGATATTATCAAAATTCTGATCGATGTCAGTTGCTCTTGTCTGCGCCAAGTCTGGTTTTAATTCGGGAATATTGTCATGGAAGACAGAGCTAAAAAGTTTGCTAAAACATCTGTGGCTTCCTGGCCTGATACAAGACTACGACCGTCATGGATGGAACTCCCGAAGGAATTGTCTGTCTCTACGCTTGCTACTTATACAATGCCAGACCTTTGCCGGGTCTCTTATTATGTTGTTCTGCACTTGAGACAGGTGGTCATTGTGCGCAGTTCTAATAAGCTTTTTAACATGCTCTCTATAATATTTGAATAGTTCTCCATTAAATTATTTCCCTGTTGCCTTATATTTTTGTAGGTTGTGGTACTTGGCTCGTATATTCCATATTATTCAACCATGTAGGTTGACAATTTGGCCTCATGATACTGAATTGAGTTTGATTCTCTATACTTAACCGCTGTACATAGGTACACCGTAGATGGAGCTGCTGATGTACGTACACTGTTTACTTTCATCCGAATATATCTTCCGTTCATTACTCCTGGCTGATAACCTTAATCCGAGACCTTCCCTCATCCATACAATTAATACAAACTACATCGCTCAATCTACACAGTACTACAATTGTACAAACAACATAGTGAGCGATGGTCGGGTTTATCACCGAAGGAGTAATTGCATCCAACTCTCAGCACATTGCAGAGCAGGGGGACCGCAATTGTAAGGACACAAATAGGGAGATAAAAAAAAAGTTAAAAAAAAACAGCTTATTTGAAATTCTGAAACTAGCTGTTCAGAATCAGCTCCTTTCGGATTAGTGTACAATGTTACGTGGCACCCTAATTTATTAGGTTACTTTTATGAACACACAAAAGAACCAACCACACCGAGACATTCAACATTCGTAACTGCAGTTAACATGCATTCTGCAGTTCCGATTTTCGAAAAAGCGTCCAAGCTATCAATGATGAACGTTATCATGCCGTGATAAATAGTCCGTTTATATATTAGCTTAAATTAAAGCCCACGATCTCCAGGATATTCAGTACCAGCAAGACGGTGGCGCCACTTGTAACACAGCACGTGAAAACATGGCTCTATTGCGAGAACAATGTGAAGAACAAGTTGGCTGTCCAGATCCTGTAACATCACACCTCTCTTTGGGACAATGTCATTAGTATTATAGTTCAAAGTCTATATGGAGAAGTTGAGAGATTAAATTCCACGTGGACAAAGTTGCGGGTAACAGCTAGTATATTATAAGAGTTGAAAATAAGAGTTAAATATGCTTGACAAAACAGCCTGCCTCTACACTACGATGAGGTGGTATGAATTTAACATCAAACCGTAACATAATGCTGTTTCCACGGACAACGTCAACCTAAATCCTGAGTCCTTAGCAGCTCCCATAAAATGGCTCTTAATCCACCCCTGTGTGGAAAGTTGCCGGTCAACCCCCCGGGACCCCCGCACTACCCGCATTACCGGAGTGAGACGTTTCGAACCCTTCGGACGCTCGCCCTCAGTTCTCATAATGATACTTTGTTAGAACTGCTATAAAGAACAATGAGCTCAGTTTGGGGGATTTCTACGACGACCTTCGAAGGAGGATTTTTTAAGTAAGTTTCATTCGTAGATTTGCTACGGCTAGGAAGTGCTACGGCGTAGAGCTTTCTACGGCGTAGAGCTTGCTTCGGCGTAGAGCTTGCTACGGCGTAGAGCTTGCTACGGCATAGAATGCGCCACGCCGTAGTATAAAGTTAAACAATAATAGAATAATGAAGGCAAACGGTATTGTTTACTTTTACTACGACGAAGATGTGAATAATGCAATCTCAGAAGTAATAATAATCTCTTATTTAACCAAACCATAAGAAAATGTATTAGATTTATTTTACCTAATGCTAAACCAGTTAAGGCTGATATAAACGTAAAAGGAAAAACGTTAGATATTGTATAAAGTGTCGTTTTCTTAGTAATCACCTTCAATGGGGCCCACACATAGATAAGCTATCGAAGAGGCTTAGTTCTGCAGCTTATGCAGTCAAAAAATCCGTCATCATAAAGACGTGGATAGATCTAGACTTGTTTATTTCAGCGTCCACAGTATTATGTCTAATGGTATACTGCTGTGGGGGAACGCTGCAGATACACACGCTGAAGAAAAGGGCTGTTTGTGCAATTTATTATATGGGAATCCCTAAGTGATAAATTCAAAGAAATAAACAAAATGAATGACAGTCCCCTGTCAATATATTTATGAAAAATTGTTGTACACTCATTGAAATATCAATCGATTCCCTAAAAATGGTGATATACATAAAATAAACACTAGAAATAAGAATAAACTTGCCATGCCCACAACTAGGCTACACAAGGGTAATGTATACGCTTCTATATCAAAACTCCAAGTGAGTTGCAAAAATTATCAATAAATAAATTCAAACAAATTGTCAGTCAACAACATGTCCTTTGTAGGCTTACTACCAAATATCAAATTATCTAGAGGATAAAAATAGCTTGGGCTGACTTTTGCCCCAACTCAAAAACTAACATTCTAACAAGGTAAAGATTTCTTGTTCGTTTTTTTACTTTACCTTAAAAAGATTGAAGTGAACAAAAAAATTAAAGTGATCACTTTATTTCCTAGTTTTTATTTGATTTTTTGGTCCTAGGTGTTATTTGATTTTTGTGACGTGTCCAAGAGGTCTAAAAGAAATAAAGCACTTTGATGTTTGAAGACAGTGCCTTCTTGGCTGCAGCATATATCATTTACAAATTCTACTTGGTAAGTAGATTAAAATATTTGCAAACCTGTCAAACCTATCATCATCGATACTAGTTCACTGCTGGCTCTAGGTTTACTACTGTGAGCCACACAGCAAAACCTTTGATTAAAAAAATCATTTATTGAGGAACCTACCAAAAATAATAAAAATACTGTAATGGAATCTATTAATAAAATATAACGGCTTTATTGTAGAGATCCTTTTGAAATTCTCGTCCAAGAACATAAAGCACGTACGCCTTTCATTAATTATTTCGCAATTGGTCGAGCTGTAAAGCGGAATGAATACAGTTTTTATGGCGTGAGTAAAACGCTCGCAATATCCCCGACCGCTATATATTATCCTCGGCACCTCCGAGAGACCGCTCCGGCCGCTGGAGGCACTGATAGCGGGATCAGACAACATCAAAATCTATTACTTTCGGTTTACAAAATAAGCTCAGACACAGTGGTAGATACCAGAAACTGAAAAGAACTGAGAACCGACAGCGTGGACCTATTACACAGTTAGGTTTCAATTCAAACAACTGTGTAGCAGCCGTTCTTGTACAGTGACGATCAAATTACTAAATAGGTACATTGCGGACAGTGACGTGCAATTACGTGTCGTAGTTCAAAGCCATCATTAACTTCAACTGATTTTTTTTCCAGCATAAGGCGAACTCCTAAATATTTGATGTTTGAATATTTGAATGCACATTTTTGTGATCGGCTGCAGTGGCGCTTTGTAGGTGGGCGACAAGCTTGAGGATCACAAGTGGTCGCGCTTACTCCAACCGCACCTCGCGCGGTCCGTACCCGCTCTTGTAAATATGTTGTGAGGTGACGTCGTCGCTCTGCGCGCATTTATCGCGCACCCACATGGAGACGACTTTATGCAGGGCCTTGTAAAAGGATTCACGCTCTTAACTTGAATACGTGGCTGTATCCTTTATGGAGGGAATGGAGATAGCTCCTTGCGCGTTATGGTGGCCCGGCACTTTCGTGCATGTCAGAACGAGATGGTGAAACTAATTTGTTAAATTAAAGTTATTTGTTACTCTAAAGGTGCGTTTAGATTAAGTACCTGTTATCTAACTAATGCTTTACTTAAGATACGTCCACGCAATAAATAATCTAAACTAATATTATAAATGCGAAAGTGTGTTTGTTTGTTAATTTGTTTGTTTGGTTGTCCTTCCTTCACGCCCTTACTAAACAACCAATCGGCTTGATTTTTGGCATGGAGTTAGTTGAAAATATGGAGAGTAACATAGGCTACTTAAGTTTAAGGTTAAGTTTAAGCCAAGTTTAAGGGTATTTCTTCCCATGGGATAGAAATAACCTTAAACAACGCGTGCAAAGCCGCGAGCAGCAGCTAGTTATTAAATAATAAATAACTATGTTAACTGTAATTTTTTATAAACGTTCGTCAATTTCTCCGTCATTTACGATTTGAATGTTTCCTTTGCAGTAGTACAGAAAGAGGATAATTCCGATGTGGTCCCAAAAACATTTTATTCCCAAGGGACTATATTATATTATCTGTGAGAGGGATTAATATTAATACAGCAAAAGTAAAGAAAACGATTTTTTAATAGGCTATTTTTTTACCCATTAAACTTATACGATTTACTCCCGAGCCTAGCGAGGATGACGAGACCGTATA
This sequence comes from Eupithecia exiguata, assembly GCA_947086465.1. NCBI lineage: Eukaryota > Metazoa > Arthropoda > Insecta > Lepidoptera > Geometridae > Eupithecia > Eupithecia exiguata. The sequence goes on from OX352236.1 coordinate 12,992,776, forward strand.
ACTCGGTCTCGTGGGTGGTTTTGGCCCGAGTGAAGAACTCTAGAAAATAAAAACTTAAACATTCAAAACATACCTTCAGTCAAATATTGCTCACTTTTTTCACTTCTTTACTTCATGAATTTGCGTCTTTTGACCGTCTTTTGCGTGATTTCGACCGCATCAGATATATTAATTATTATCTATTTCTTTGCCAATCTGTTCCGATTGCTTAATATTAACTTAAATTTTAGCTTGATAATATTAAAAATTCACCTTCATCTAGTGATTTCGCGCTACTACAAACTTTTTTGTCTTCGTTACGCAACACGCGAAATACCTACCTACGCTTCCACCACGGAGGAAGAACCACCCTTCTTAGTAAACACCCAACAAACAAAACTCTTGTTATGCTTTTTGTTATTATAATGTGCAAGCACTCACACATTTATAAATTTTAATAGAAATGTATGTTTTTTTTTTTTTTTTTTTGGACTCGCTTATGTTAGCATTTGCCATTTTTGTTTTTTTATATTTTATACGTATTAGAAGAAAAAATTTGGGAAACATTTACAACTTTTAAAGAAACCTACTACGAGACATGTTCTTTGTAAATAGAATACTAAAAAGTCGAGTCTTTATGTAAGAGGATGAATGACTTGTACTGGTTGATGATTTCAGACAAAAATTAAAAAGAAAATATACTTTTATACTATACCGAAGAGATCTCTTTTTTCATTGTTTTATACGCTATAATGACACCCTTTTTGAGCAAGAGTAGTGATAAACTGTTTAAAAAGGAATTCGTTGGTTTGTGGTTTAAAGTTATTTCAAAAACACGGCCCAACGAATAGTCACGAATTGTCATGAATTTATGGAAGAGAGGAACGTATCGTAGGTAGCCATGGATTGGTCACAATTTATTCATGAAGAAAGCGCGTAAAGCGGCGTGCAAAAGCTAGTTTTTCAAACCTTAAAATTAGTTGCTAGGGGGTAGCCCTGATTTGGGAACCAAAGGTTTTCTACTTAAGGCGAATAGTAAGGCAAATGACCTTGGGCATGTCCGCGCGCCTATATGCAGCAATGAGTGCTTGTTTTCGATCCAGCATACCATGTAGTGCCCTAATCAACCAAATAATACGATCCTCTGCGGTTAGGTGACGAGTAACTGGTCAGGTTTGTATTACAGATTTTGTAGGCAAAAATACGTTTTTACGTTTAATATCGTTATTTTGACTGCTTTTCGACGACAATGGACCGCCACGAAATAGGTATGAACTATGTGAATCACTATACTGAATTTGGTACTGATCGAATTTGAGACACCGATAAAAAGTGTGTTCGAAGCAACTAAACACACACTATAACTAACACTATAACAACTAAACTATAATTAACAGCAAACATTTGGGACCGCCAAGCCCTTCTTCAAGATATGTGTTACAGGATATATAAATTTCACCACTCCACAATCAATATTTTTGTCAGAAACCGGGTTCAAAAACACCTAATTTTCGTGTTTTGCCTTCATATTCGCCTTAACTATTTAGATAGCTAGCTACTTACTCTAGTTTCAAACAACATTATAGATACATGCCCCCGCTGAGTAAACCACTGTGATAAGAGCTGACACACTGAATGACGTCACCCTAATGGACATTTCGATTTTCTACAAATAACTGTAGTTTTTCCTTAGCTGTCCATTTTCATAGTAAGCTCTCGCCGGAAATATAATATTACTAGTTTCTGCCCGTGGCTTCGCACCTTTTTTCTAGATAAAACGTGGATCGATTAGTTATTTCAGTTTATTGTAGTTATTTCACGTCAAAAGGGATAAAAAGCAGCTTATGAGTATTCCAGGTCTAGGGATCATTTTTTACCTACCCGATCCGTTGTTATTTTTTATATTGCATAGACCTTCGTTTGAACACAATCTCACCATCTTATTTATTTTAGAGCGTCATTTTACAACTTTCCAGTAGTTTTGGCTTGAAGAGGTAACAAACACTCACACACTCAAACATTCGCATTTATATTTTTGTGATCAGTAAAATAAATGAAGCGACGGAATTGTTTTATGTTAACTGCCAGTAGAATACAATTTAATATGAAAGGCCGTTTCATGAAGGTCGCGGGTTATTCTGTAGCAATGAAAATAAAATATAAATTTCCTGCGGTAAGTATAATAACGGTTGATAGCCGTTTTCATCTGAACTTGTGTTTTCTTTACGATTGAACATCAAGCCTCTGCCCTTCAGCCCCTGAAGAAAAACGTTGAGGAAATATTTGCTTTTTGACCGTCGAAAACCGAAGGACAACGTACATATTTTTGTATGTACGTATTTTTTTTGTATGTTCGTCGTGTATCTTATGTATTAGGTACGTTGTCCATAAATACAAAAATGTACACTTAGAAAAGGTCAAATTTTTTAAACAAAACAGTGACACGGAAATAAAGTGATATTTTGGATTTCCGTCGCTTCGGTATGCGCCTAGACTTATGTAAAGAAGCGACGAAGAAACTTTTAGCCGGTGTTATTTTTCGAGTTGGAGCAAAACCCGTCCCAAGCTTTTTTATGATTTTATATGATAATCTGTTATTCTGTTGCACTGAAAGGTTTTGACAGTTGGTTTGAATTTATTTACTGATAGATTTTGCGATAGATGCGTATACATTGCCCTTTAAAAGATTCATTTTATGTTTATTTCTAGTATTTATAATATGTATATCGCTATTTTAGGGAAGCTTTTGATATCTTTATAAGTGAACAATAATTTTTCATAAATATATTGACAGGAGTCCCTGTCATTATGTTTATTTCTTTTGATTTTTGATGAGATGATTTTATCACTTAGGGATTCTCTAGGACCCATATTATAGATTGCACGAACAGCCCTCTTCTGCAGCACAAATACGGTGATAATATCTGCAGCGTTCCCCCACAGCAGTATACCATAAGACATAATACTGTGGAAGTAGTTAAAATAAACAAGTCTAGATGTATCCGACTGTAAGATGACGGATTTTTTTGACTGCATACGCTGCAGAACTCGCTATCTCCTCGATAGCTGTGTATGTGTAGGCTCCATTAAAGTTTATTATCTAAGGTATTTCCTAAGAATACGGCACTTTCTACAATTTAACTTGTTTTACATTAGATAAAATAAATCTAATACACTTTTTTTTTCGTTATGCAAATGATTGTTGACGCTAAACCAATGGGTTACTTTTGAGATTCCATTATTCACACCGTCGAAGTTTATGTATAAACAGTGGGACTATTGTAAAGGTTGAAGTGATAATGTTGTCGTGCTGGAAAGTACTTATTGTAAAGGTGAGTCATTACGTTAAATTTATTTATTTGGTGTTATCTGTAATTTAAGAGCTTAAATGATTGACAGCAACATTCAGTAGTTTTTTATTTTAATTTGAATTCACCCCTAAACCTAGTTTTAAATTAGACTTGTCTGTATGGTGGAAGTAAATGATAATCTGGTCCTGACCACACAGACCTGATCCTAACTCGAGGCATTAAACAATAAGGTACCAAAGGTTTGAAAGAAATGTATTTGCTCTATGATGCAAAGCCGTGGTACAAACAACTATCTCCCAAGTTTAGTTTGTATTCCAATATCACTCTGCAAACTAAATAAAACAACACAGTAATAGCTCAGATTTATCTAAAGCAATAATGGCTTCATCCCGGCCCAGCCTAAGACGGTGCGTTACCGGACTTGACACAAACTTTTAGATTGTACATACAATTTATTTTGATTATGTAGTTAAAAAAACAGTGTTTCCTACGGTAGGTACAGCGCTACCTGTGACTAGCTTGTAACTAGATATAATACAAAATATTATAGAAATCTATCGAAAAAAGGGATATCTGTCACAAGTGGGTGTAAATGTTTCACTAAATTATGAATTGCATTGGCACAGAATAACTAAATACCACCCTTGGTAGTGACTTTTTGTCAAATAAATTCGGGCAAAAACTTTAACTCATTCTAGAATTTTTTCAATTGCGTATGAGGCCATGACTAATAATTTTTCATAGTTTTGGATCCAGTAACAATTTTATTTATTTTTATTTATTTTATTTATTTATTAAATATAGTAACTAACACGATTTATAAAACCAATTACATTAGTTACTTAAAATTAAGACACATTATTTATAATTATCTAACAAGTTAAAATTTTACAAAATAAATCAAAATAGAATATTAAAAATTAAATAGTTTTTGATAATGCAGGCAAATAAATTAATTGGTATATAAAAAATAAATAAAAATTAATAGGATTTCAAAATATTACAATGGCTTAAACTAATACTAACTAAAATAACCAATCGAACACACATCCTTTCATTCATCCCTCTCGCAAAACCTCAGGCATACTAACATAACACTCTTCCATTCATCTGCGAAGATATCACAGTCTGGGTTTTGGTCAAGGAGTCTGTTGAGCCCAGCGAGGGTGCGAGGCAGTGGAGAGTTGGCACGAGAGACGGTTCTACAGTAGGGCACAGAGAAAAGTCTGTGGCTTCTGCTGCGAACGTAGTTATCGGGGAGGTAGAGCCGAAACAGAAGGTTGTGCAGATCAGGAACGTCGATCATACCACGAAGCACCTTGCACATTGTTGCTGTCTGATCGTACGCTCTTCTGGTCTGTAGGGAGTTGTATCCAAGACACCCTTGGAGAAACTTAGTTGGGTACATATATGGGTAATACCCAAATTCTCTTTTATACTGAGACCTGAGAAACGCCTTCTGTACCTTCTCCAGCAACAGTGCATACGTACTTTCGTGCGGGTTCCAGACGGAACTGCTTGACTCTAGCTTGCTCCGCACTAGAGCCCCGAACAGAAGCCGCACAACACTGTCACTGCGAAAGTCTCGGGCGTTTCTCAGAACAAAGCCAAGTCTTTGAAAAGACTGCTTGGCGACCGTAATTATGTGGTCGTGAAATGTGAGTTTTCGGTCAAAAGTTACTCCTAAATCCTTGATTACCGTTACTCTGGAGATCATGTTGCCATGAATCGAGTAATCAAAGCATAACGGGTTTTTCTTTCGACCGAAAGTCATCACGGAGCATTTGGAGGGGTTAAACTCCATCTTGTTGTCATGACACCATTGACATACTGCGTTAACATCGGCTTGAAGCGCCTCACAATCCGCCGTGGAACGTATGACAGTGTAGAGTTTCAAGTCGTCGGCGTACAGCAGACACTCCGCGTGCTCTACAACGTCCGGTAGGTCATTTATCATTAAAATAAAAAGTAAGGGACCCAAGATAGACCCCTGACTTACACCTGACCGCGTGTGATAGGGTGCAGACTCATAGATTCCAAGTTTAACATACTGCTGGCGATCGCGCAGATAGTCGGCGAGAAGTCTGAGGAGATCGGGTGTGAAGCCTATGGCGCTTAGTTTGGTCAGCAGTATGTCGTTATTGACCCTATCAAACGCTTTTTGGATATCGAAGTAGAGCACGTCTACCTGACAGCCGAGGTCTAAGTTACTTGAGATGTACTCTACAAGTGTCAACAGATTGGAGTTTACCGACCGCTTATCTCTAAAACCATGCTGGGCATTGCCTATGAAAGTCTTGACTTGTGCGTATATGAGTCTGTGTAGGACGTTTTCAAGTACCTTAGCAGGAGAACACAAGATGGCGATCGGACGATATTCCTCGACGGCAAGTTTATTCGAGCTTTTTGGGATCGGTGTTACCCTTGACACCTTCCACTGTGCTGGATACCTACCTGTCCGTAATGCTAAATTAAAAATGTGATACAGTGGGGCTACCAAGCTTTTACTACCTGACTTTATAAGAGCCGGTGGTATAGCGTCCGGCCCTATAGAGCTTTTAGCTTTTAACTTTTTAATTCCGTAGAGCACATCCGTCGGCGTAAATTTAATTATATTAACATAGTTGCTGTTACAGCTCCGGTCACAGCGATTAATATTTTCAGCATCTAGCGCTGGAATATCGGCCAGAAAAATGCTTTTGAAGAAACTAGCAAACGCTTCAGCTGCTGCAACACCTGAACACGACTCTCCCTTATACGTAACATTGGCTTCAAACCCCCCCTTAGTTCGCAAACTAGAAATGTGTCGCCAAAATTCGCGCGGGTTTAGAGTAAGATTATTTTCTATATCTCTTAGGTAGGAATTATAAGCACTAGATGTCCTAGATTTCAGAGACGCCCTCAATTCTGAGAATGACCTATACTTCTCGTCAGACTTTGTTTTCTTCCAGCTGGCATGGAGTTGTCCCTTTCGCCTTGTATCCCTTATAATGTCGGGGGTAAACCAGACGGGATAACGCCTTGTACCATTTTTTTTGCGACTTTTTGTCGGTAAACACTCATCAAAAATTTCATAGATAGTGGCATAGAAAGCCTCAGTGGCGGATGTTATATCGACAGAGAGTAACACTTGATCCCAAGAAGCGCTTGAGAGACAGTTGTGCAAAAGCTCAGTATCACAACGTTTAAAGTTCCAGTCTCTAGTAGAATTTATATTGCTCGGCTCAATGCGATCCGAACTACGTGTCATCTCTACCAATACCTCGACATCCAGAGCAGGATGGTATGCATCCATGGGGACTATACCCTCCGTGCCGGAAACAAGTACCTCCCTTAACCCTTCGCTCACCCTAGCCAAAACAATATCCAGAATACCACCGTGAAAGTTCTGCACTACGTTATTTTCAATAATATTTGAAAAAGACAAAAAATAACAATAATAATTTTGAATATTAATAGATGCACTATTTAAATTTAAATCACCCATGATTATTACATTTCCCTTTAAATCATTAATAAAACTCTCAGTCTTACAAAACCACCGCATAAAGTCTTGATCGGTAGAGCTAGGTTTCAAATAAACAACACATACGTGGAAAGCGCGACCGCCCCAGTTAAAGCTCGCCCACAGGTCCTCGCCGACGTCCGTCTCGAAGTCCAGTCGACGACGCAAGGAGATTGGCGCGCGCGCGGCCAGCAGCACTCCTCCGCATGGTGTTCCTCTATCCCGCCGCAAGATAGACCAGTCGCCACATACTAATTCGGAGTCTTCCACAGAGGTGTCTAGAAATGATTCCGTCACGGCCACTAAGTTGTGCTCAAGTAGAGCAAGATTGTTACGCCACATGGAGAGCTTTGTCTTTAGGCCGCGGACATTCTGATAAAAAGCTCGAAAGCACATAGTTTTATTGCAGTCTGGTTTGGCCACGAAAGGACTGCCGTCCCGTGCCTGTAGTGGCGTTAGGATCCATTCCACAGTCAGCTTTACTCAGACTGGCTGGTCTTCTGTAGTTGATCCATGGTTTCAATCTAGCATTAACCGGCCACACGCTGACAGAGTAACACGTGTTATAATATTCTTCAGGGACGCCTATTTTATAGGACTTGTAACTCCCTTTGGGGGTTAACTCCTCTACAGTGCAGGATCCCGTTGGACACAGTTGTTTTATATACTCTTTAATTTCGTCGGCGCTAGATGCCATATTCCACAGGTGGAGATATCTGACAGGCTCGACCGCTTTTAGTGCGGTTATCGTTGGTCCAGCGGTTCCACAGAGAGATGTTGGTCCTCTACTTTTACGCCTCCTTACCTCAGTCCATTGCTGGCCAGGTTCGAGCTCATGAACGACTTCAGCTAAACGTGGGGTGCCGCCGCCTCCGACAATGGCATTCTCCTGTGCCTTTTTCTCTTCAGTAATCGAGGCCTTTAACAAACTAGATTTAGCCTGCAGTGGTGCAGCGCTGCCTTGCTTAGGTTCTTTGATAGGTTTTGGCTCCTGTCTACTCGGCCCTGCCAGTGCTGCCTGCGCAGATCTAGTAAGAGCAGTATATGTCGACTCCCGGTGCTCTGGAGACATTCTATGCTCATATTCCTCTAATTTAGCATTAAGAGTAACCACTTGCTGGGCGTAACTATCTAGCTTCACCTCGTAGGTTGAAATAAGCGAAATAGCTTTGGTGAGCTGCTCTTTGATGGAAGCCATTTCGTATCTTAAGCCTTTGATTTCGATAGAAAGATCAGTAGGCTTGTCGTATGTAAATGACGAATCCATGTTAGTTGGTAGAGGTTTTATCTTTCTATAAGTTACATTTGAGGTGTTAACCCGCTTGCTAGAACCCACAGGAGTAGAGCTGTTGTCTCCTCCTTTTTTGGCAGCACAGCGGCATTCAGGACATACCCAAGTGTTCTTCTCGTCTAGAGTCGAGTCATTCCCAGCAATGCACAGAAGATGATACAGCTTGTTGCATCCTTCGGTCACACATCGGAGATAGTCTTCGTCAGGAAGTATGCCACCGCTACAAGCAGAGCAACTCATCGTACAACTATGTCAAAAGTCGCAGGCGTACAGCGCGGCAGAGTGCAGTAGGTATAGCGCGGTCAGTGCGGCGCGCGCGGATGGTGACTCACTGCGCGGGCGTCGGTGCAAGAGCGCTGAGCGCGAGTTGTCCTAGGTCAGTTACCGGACGGTTGGCAAAATATTTCGAAATGTTTTTGCTTATAACTTGGAAACCACTGGGTCAATTGGAAAAAAGTAACAGTTACCAGAAAGGTGTTTTCACTGGTCACAAATTGCACTAATCCACAACAGAGTTACGTCACTTTTTCCACTTTTTCAAATTAAAATCACGGAGCAAACACACAATGATGTTGCTTTAGCGAGTGGCGTACGGCGAGAAAAGACAATGCGAGAAATGACAATGAAAAAACAATGCCGTAGGCCCGTAGCACAAAGGCTTGGCGTGACTATTCGTAGCGTCTACGAGCACATCTAGGAGCGTAGCACGTCTACGAGTCGTAGCACGGCTACGAGCGTAGACGCGGCTACGGCGGCTGAATGAGAATCGCCATTTTGCGTCACATGAATTTGTTTTTTATCTTTGATTTATCTGAGGGTGCGCGTTATCAGTTCTGTCGAAATAATCCTTTATTGTGTGATTTATTGCAGATGTTTGGACATTAACGACATTCTGCGATTCAATATTACTTTTACGAGTAATGGTTTTGCAAACATCTAACAAATATGAAGCAATCCATCAAGCACATCATTAATATGTATATCATATGGTTGGCATATTGCTGGGAATGTTTACCCAGCATCATCTAGCTAGCACAGTACATGTAATGAAATAAATGCGTAAGCATAACTAACGTTGTTTCTTCCTTGAATTAATGGTGTTCCATATCTATTTTTTCGATGTGACTTTTTGTTGGTTTGTTTATAAAAAGTGACCATTTACCGAACGACAAACAGCCATAAAGCCTTGTTAAAAAAAGGTCTTGTGATGCGTCATGTTTAACAACAAAGTAATATAATTATTTTAACAATTTAGTTGCGGACTAAAGAAGAAGGCAATCGACAACTCCTATCATCTCTCTGCACGTGCTATACTGAATGACTTTTTAATTTTGATATTTTTTCTTACTGTACTTTGGTAAAAGATTTAAAAGATTCTGGTTTAGTCGCCAATAGTAACGTAATTGTAACTATAACTTTGACAAATGCGTCTATCATAAGGGAGATGTAACATGTAAAAACTATCACACTAACATTATAAATTCGATAATTTGGATGGGTGGATGGTTGGATGGATGGATGGTTGGATGGTTGGATGGATGTTTGTAACTTCTTCACACCAAAACTAACCAAAACTAAACGATCGTACACACATTTGTCCCCAGGCGGGAATCGAACCCGCAACCTCCTGCGTCGCAGGCAGACCTTCGCCCACCGCGCCACATCGGTCGTCGTATTTATGTTTATTAGGTACACAAATCACAAATCAAGCAATTATAAATAGCACAAAATCATTTCAGAAAATACGAACTGGCTTGACACGTAACTATGTGTACACAACAAATACGAACTGGCTTGACACGTAACTATGTGTACACAACAAATACGAACTGGCTTGACACGTAACTATGTGTACACAACAAATACGAACTGGCTTGACACGTAACTATGTGTACACAACAAATACGAACTGGCTTGACACGTAACTATGTGTACACAACAAATACGAACTGGCTTGACACGTAACTATGTGTACACAACAAATACGAACTGGCTTGACACGTAACTATGTGTACACAACAAATACGAACTGGCTTGACACGTAACTATGTGTACACAACAAATACGAACTGGCTTGACACGTAACTATGTGTACACAACAAATACGAACTGGCTTGACACGTAACTATGTGTACACAACAAATAATTAGGCATGATAAGTAAACATATTCACAATGTATGCAAATTATGAGATATTAAGACAACAACAGAACAAAGATACAAATTATGCTCATAGAAAAATGTAGGATATGTCACCGTAAATGTAAATAATAATAATAATGTGTGTAATGTGTGTCTATGTAAATGTATTCATATCACAAACAATCTGCAGTTAGCTCAATTGTTACAGTTACACATACATACTAGTTCTAATTTGTTTCTCAAATTTTATTGTAATTTTCTTTGTTAATAAAAATAGATAATATGTACACCTATGTATCCATTGGATGGGTAATGTTATGTTTCCATCAAATTGCAATAAATTAGTTTGCCAGTCCGAGACAAATCTGAAACCCATACCTACCTACATGAACGACATTATTGATTAATGAATAAGTAAAATGAATAATGCTAGCTGACGACGAAACCCATTCCAACTGGAATCAAAAAAGTCCCCATCATTTGATTGTTTAACTAATATATTGCAATTTAATGGAAACAAAACATTACCCATCCAATAGATCCATGAATACCGCAATAAGCCCAGAGCTCGAATCGCATTCGCGAATCGATTATCAGCTTATTCATCTAAACTGGATTAATAATTAGGGCACTTTCTAGCTGTTAATATTACAAGAAATAACATGTAGGGCATCGCGTGAATACAGCGGGTGGCGGCGAGAACATGCATAGGCTGATTCATTACGGATAAGCGTGTTAACCACGAACCTTACCGCACACAAGGAATATCTCCAAATAAGGTTCGTAGCTAACCCGCTTACATCTGTAATGACATCGTCGAACTACGATAGTTTTTATATTAAAATGCATAGGCTACTCAAATCATAGCCCTTCCTGGCTATGACGTAGTCGGGCAAAAACAACAGCAGATCTGTCCTTCACCGCATCGGCACTGCAATGCGTGGCGGCGCGCGCTCGTGCAACTTCCTATCCGGCTTTCCTGTTACTATTTAAATCGAGCATCATTCTAATATGACCTGTGAAGGTTACCCGAAACATTGGCGCACGACCTTTGGTTTCGACTTTTGGTCGCAAGCTTCCGCAACCATTCATAACGTTATAGTTTTTGAAAAATGTGTTCAAAGATATAATTGAAAAGGGCTCATCAAAGAGCGTCCCTGATTATGCCTACGACATTTTTCACGTAGGTAGGTATACCATGAAATCCTTTGATGATTATTTAGCGAGAATATCACTAGCAGCATAATGTCGTGTCCGGTATCAAGTAGAGTATTTGTAGATAGTGATTTGTTAGCTCCAAGCTGTCGTGTCGGCGCCCATAACGGGACACGCGACGCGCGCGCCGCGGCGGCACACAACAGAACTAATGCCAAGCTATTTTTGCCAATCATAAAACTGAACAAATTGTACCTTTTGTTAGCTAAAGCTGCCTTATTGAACTTTACGGCATCACCGAATCGCGTTTCTAGTAAACACGAATTCGTACTTGAATTTAAAGTTTTGTGACTTTGAATAGCTTATCAAGAAGCGGAATAGCTTTGAAAATGAATTGACAAATAGACTTCCCACATGTAGGTAAATACTAGAATTTAAAGGTTACTTTCTACTTTATTTGATCCTTTACTACACTTTTGATTTTTTTCAGTGTTATATTAATAAAATCGACGAACATGGAAACAAAAGCAAGTAATTAAAACTGTTTCATAGCAGTCAAGCAAGTAAATTAAAAGCGGCAACGTAGTACGTGATAGCTACGTGTACGTGTACTGGGAAGCCCGTCATTAGCTAACGGCTGGCCCTAATTGGAAATGGATTGTATATTATCGGTGTCGTGTCGACAACCCGCGGGGGGCGCCCTGTGCCCTCTTTCAGGGCAACCTTTCATGTGGTTAATCTATGACTTTTTAATACATTAAGACTGTTCCTAAGCGGATTTTTCAAACCATCAGGACGAGTTAAGTTCTAGCTTTCCGCGCCCCTGCGTGCAGTTGCTATTATATTATGTAAACATTAAAAAACCATAAGTCCCTGGTTTCTCTTTTATTTTAATATAAACTTTATCACAGAGAACCCTTCCCTCCCAGTTTCTAAATTAAATAAAGAAATAAGCTTCAGAAGTATCCTAATAACAACACTAATATACTATCTAAAATATAAGCTTGAAATACAATTAAATTATCGTATTGTGGTTAATTTATAACTAACTAGCAGCACCTCGCGGTTTCACCCGCGTAATTCCCGTTCCCGTAGGAATTTCGGGATAAAAAGTAGCCTATGTCCTATTCTAGACTATAATCTATCTCTGTGCCAAATTTCATCCCGATCCGTTTTGCCGTTCTGGCGTGATAAAGGAACAAACATCCATCCATCTATCTATCCATCCATCCATCTAAACTTTCACGTTTATAATATTAGTGAGATACCACATATTAGGTAATGTCGTAAACCACAAAACAAAACTGTACTCAGGCCTAAAGCTGTGTTCATCTTGAGTAAACTGCGCTAGCATTTTATCCTGTCTTTAGTTCGGTATGTTTGTTTAATGCATATCATGTGGAGATGTCGAAATTTGCGCAACAAAGCGATTTTTTTTTAAATTTTAAGGTTATATAGGAAACTAACGTCCGCCTGAAACTCCCATCCATCTAAAATCCGTTTATTAAAAGGAATGAGTCTGGTTCAGGTTATTCCGAGCTCTCGTAATTTGGTAAATGCTCGTTTATTCAGCTCTATGCATTAAATAATTTCGCTGCGGCCGCTTTAACTTAATCAGGGTAACGTTGTTAGAGAGGAATAAATCTTCGTTCGCCTCCGACAGGGAGAGCCTTTTATCTGTTGGATGCTGGACGATTTGGAGCTTAATTGTTGTTTATTTGAAGCTATTTTCTTTCTGTATTACTCTAACCTTAAACGCATTAATGATTAAAATAAAAAGTTAAAACTGAACAAAATCAACATTATTACTCTTGAAAGATAAGCTATTATCTTGTTATTATAGTATACTAGCAGCGCCTCACGGTTTCACCCGCGTAGTTCCCGTTCCCGTGGGAATTCCGGGATAAAAAGTAGCCTATGTCCTATTCCAGACTATAATCTATCCTTGTGCCAAATTTCATTCAGATCCGTTCAGCCGTTCTGGCGTGATAAAGGAACAAACATCCATCCATCTATCTATCTATCCATCCATCCATCCATCCATCTAAACTTTCACGTTTATAATATTAGTGAGATTTAAGAAGGTAACTCACTTAATCTGTATCATCATCATCAGCCTAAGCAAGTCCACAGCTGCAGATAGGCCTCCCCTAATGAGCGCCATAGCCACCACCCTGTCTTTAGCTTGCCGCATCCAGTATCAGTATCACTCTGACCTACTTATAATTGACCTAATGCTAAGAGTTCTTCTAGTATATTATTGAAACAAAGACTAAACTTCTCCCTTTGCTTAGCAACTGTTTGTTATAATTTAGGGGTCGATGTTAACGAACGAAAAGAAAACTGTTTGTCCTTCCAAGGTTCTCGGACGTTGATGATGAGATGCTGGAGCTTTTACAAATTCCCTCATGACCTCTCCGTCGGATGTGAGGAGCCAATTCCCTGTTATCCAGAAGGCGAGCGCCATTAGCCCGACTCCGGCAGCCGCGACGCTCCCCCGGGATCTCTTTACAAACATCCCGGAATATTCCACAATACCCCGGGATATCCGAACGTTTGATATCTGCTAGCTACAGCCGATTGTCAATTTGCACGACCATTTTTCACGATGAAATGTGAACATATTTCATCGTGAATGTGTTTAGTTTGTGTCGGATTGCAATTGTATTTTCAGAGCATTTTTTTTATTTATTTTGTTCTAATAAAGTATAGTTTGTCAACTATAATCTTTTTACACTTTTACACTTTCATGGCCCGCGTGAGGCTCCGTGACGCTCGCTAGGCCGGATGTGTGATGTACTTACACTTGAGACAAACTAAGGTCCGGATCATGAAAGCTTGCCCCGTTTAAATCTATGCTTGAGTGACATTTATGCTATTTTTCATATTTTTGTATGACTAAGACTAACATTATCTCTGTCAAGATGTTAAAGTAACCTACATAATTTAACTGCCGCTTCACTCAGTGATGCTGCTAAAACAATTTGGATAACAAACACCAGTATACATCCATTACACAAATAACTAAGTTTGAAAGCACATTTATTCATGGACAAGACAAACAAAGCGATGTCTTATCTTTGAACAAATAACTTCAATAACGAGGCATTTACTTAGTTATCAAGTTAACTCCCTCAGTCCGCGGACAAGGAGTCCCGGGGGTAGCTAATCGTTGTAAGGCTTTCTGATAACATGCTCAATAAATTGTAGATATCTTTACAAATAAGTTTCTGTTCAATTTGCTTTGTTTCGAAAAGCAATGTTAATTCGGTTGACTCTGCTGTAACTTGTTAAGCAAGGTTTGAGTAGTTAAACAAGTAGCTCGTTATAGCCCCGACAGAAGGTAAACAATAATTGTTCAAACAGAAAACCTTTGTGCAAACGGATCGCGTGAACCAACTCCACCCAACCCTGCATGGCTGCGCAAATGAAATTCGACGAAGAACAAGGTTGATGAGCTTCCTCAGAGAAAACCGACACGCGACCATAAGGCTCTCAATGCCATCAAATTAGTTTATTTCAAAAGGCAAGTTTTGATCTCTGGCCGTAAAATACAAGGGTCACCCGTTCTTGATGATTCCGCTTCCAACCTTCAACCGTCCTAGTTTTAATCAGCGCTCTGAATGTTTCAACTTTATAAAGTAGCCCCCTGGAAGCCATTGCGAAGCCCAACCCTGCCCATTAAAATGCAAAGTTCAAGATGTCGTGACGAATGTCCGTTATGTTCCCCTTTGCGAACATTCTGTCGATTTCGAGATCTACCACTTGCATTTAGTTTTAAAATTATTCAATTACATTATTAGCAGGTATCATAAATACCAGACATGCCTCGCCACAAGACGAGCCTTCATTTGAGCCTCCCTAGCGACCGTCAGAGAAAGAAATGAAGCAATTATTCAGGCGAATTTCCTATCACATGTCAAAATTTACCACATACAATGCGCGTAAGCTGAATGTAAAGTTTGCGCATTTTCATCACCTCAGTTTGAAGTCGTCAATGTACGCGCTACAAATGAAAACGTTCGGAAAATTGTGCTGTGTCGCGGAGTCAGGAGGCACGTGGCAGGGACGCGGTCGATATACGTGCGACAACTGTTGCGCTAATCCTCTCTCTCGCTCTTGCCTGCACCTAGAGCCAGCAGGAGACAGAGAGGGAGGAAGGACGAACGCGAGCTCATAGCGCAAAACTCACGCACCGCGCCCTCCGTCTCACGTGCACGCTGCGAGATGTGGTGGGTGCGAGAGGAAGGGAAGATGCGGCATTGCATGCTCTTAATACGTCAGAAAGGAGGTCGGGCGATGAATAACAATGCGGACTGCGGAATGCTGTCCTGAGCGAGGATGTCTCGATCCGTTTACGTTTACGGCGGCGCGCCAAGAGCGTAGCGCTCGGCGCCGCACGAGGAGACTGGAGGAACGCGGGCCACAGGACACCTACCGAGCGTGTTGCTCTCAAGAATCAACGCATAACCGCATGACACAAACTATTTAAAAATACAAAACATGCTTTCAGGAAGCTTAAGGAGAGATAAATGCTGAAACCATCTTTAATGTTTGTGGATTTTGTTGAAGTGGTAAATAGATACAACTTCAACAAAATCCACAAAGATGAGGAAGAAGAAGAAGGGATGCCTCCCTTCAAAATAGATACAACCACCATCTTAACACAATTAAATGAAATATAATCAAATCTGTCATATCTTATCTATTGCTCCAAGGTGTTTTATTTACTTAACGATGATTCCAACCGCCGAAACAATAATACAACTATTTTATTACGTGTTGGCTCAAAGGGCACGTAGCCGAGACCGCTCCTAGGCCTCCAATAATGTTTCTATTAGAAATAAAGTTAGGATCGTCGTAAAACGCCCGTCTTGTTACTTGATGGTCACCTACAAACACATACACACCCTCTCTCCAAGTTTTTAAACAAGTAGAAAGGTATTTAATTTTAAAGGATTAATTTTAAAAAGGATCCTGTCTTAAAATCCTGTCGTAAAAACGATACTTATGCATCTAGGTACCACCTTGACTCCACACTGACTTGTCAGTCCGTAGAATTTTCCTGACCAATGATACAGAGGTGTGAACACAAACCTAATGGCGTTGTTGCTGAACAGTACCTAGCAGGTCCACGACACTTTCACCGGTTAATATCGTCAGTGCAGGAAACCGATTAAAAAAAAATAAAAATAAATGACCGGCATCAGTGGTAATTCTTATTAAAACTTGCCCATCTTAAATTATTGAAGAGCCTCAACTTTGTCTTGTGTATAAGGAAAGATTGTATACTGGTAGATGAGCGTAGAATTGACAAAATAAACTGCTATGTTTTTTCTAACATATTTCTCTAGGACAAACGAATAGAGGGTTTTATTATTATATCACTGTTTTGAAATAATATTATTTCAGTGAACGAGGTAGAACCTTTATCGGGACAATTTGGTTTAAATGGAACAAGACGTTTTAGTCTGTGGTTAATGCAAGGCGCATGTATGTAGGTATGTATAATGTATATGTACATACAGTATGTTATGTATGTGCTGGATGGAGGCGGCTGGATGTGAGCCAAGAGACGAGCTCGATATTCGAGAATTAGCATCTCTGAGGAAACGTCAGCTGAAGTAGGCTGGACGTTAATACCATTGTGCCAACAAAATACCACTAAGTATTTGTCTATTGTGGTTGGTATTGGTTTTACATACAGAGTGATGGATAGTCGATAATAAGCACAACACATGTTACACATCTTGTATTGCTAAAACTAGAGAGCTGAACGAGAGACTGCTATTAACCAAGCTATAAACTATCTTGGCTGTTAACATAAAAGTATTTTAAGGGAATGATTAACATGATTTGAGTTTTGATCTTTACAATATTTCTGCACAGTTTCAATAGCGATGAACACGGAATAACTGAAGTCTCTGCGACTTCATTTTTGAGCAGTCATACCGATCTACCCAATTTTTTTACAGTTTGCTACGAACGTTACGCTACCATCAGTTTTATTTTCGAACCCGATTTTTTTCTCTGCAAAATAAAAATAAAATAATAAAGTAAAAAAGCAATGTCCATAACGCGTCTTTTGTCTTTTACAACATCATTTTGATGTATAAACGAAACCAAAAAGAAGTCGTGCAACGAAATGAAATGATGAATGAATGTAATGATGAATCTTCTGAGCTCTTGTTCATCTACGAAACCCCAAAACAACTTCATCGGAACACGTTTCTCTTTCCAAAGGAAAAGAACGCGACTAGAATTGTTGAAAGGCATTCCCCTTGCGATCCTCTCATATCAAATTCCATACTCACACATCTCGGGCGGATTGCCGCCCGCCCTTATTCCGCCCTAAACAAACGAGGAAGCTATTGCATGCCGGTGCTGGAGGTACAGCTGGAAATAAGACACAACGTAACCACTTCACGTAGAAATGAAATAATTGGCGTCTTACTTCATTTCACTCATATTTCCAGGACCAAGTCACGCAAAGCTTTTTTTTAATTAAATAGTTTTATGTTCCATAGTAATTTGTAAATGCGATACTAACTGTCTGATATCTTTCAACTTCTTAACAACTGAACTGGTATGAATAAAGATGGTATTTATCTATCTATATTCTTATATCATTTCAGCTGGGCAAGACATTGTACTTCTTATCTAGAAAAACGGATATAAAAGCGTTCTCTAGTTCTCTATAAAATAAGTAATAAGAGCAACGAACTACTCTTCTCTCATTAACAGCTGGATTTACGCACAAAGTTCTATAAGCCTCTCCAGGCCTAAAAAGTTGCTGCAAGATTTGTGAAGGCCCAACTGCGCGCGGGTCTAGTGTGTGAGGTGTAGTATATAATAGTAACTATGTCATAAGCTAGATAATATAGATTGATTAGTAATAAAGCAACCGTAGCCAGATGCAGTCGTTTTAATTCAACACCTAAGCCATAGTTCCCTTCATGGCGACCCTTGCCATATTTGGAGCGCGATCGGTGCGTCACGCGCTCTCGGGTCATCGCGGCTTCAAATAAAGTTCTACATGTGAAATTAAAATGTTTTTCGAAGAAATATAAAAATGGGAAAATCATATTCCAAAGAAGAGGTTGTGATAGCCCAAAACGCGAGTGGTGGTGTAAATTCTTTAGATTTGGAGCAGTTGAAAAGTCACGCGACCTACACAAGTTTTGCGGTCGGGACCATCACCGTGGTTATGATCTTGTGTTTGCTCTACGCAGCGTACCGTTTTTATAAGAAATGTCACCGACAGTGGATCCAGCGGAAAATCAACGAGCATACGTTGAGACGGAGTAGCAGTTGGTTTAGGCGCCGGGAGATAGAAGCAGCCCAGGAGGATAAGGCCGGCGTTACGATAGCTTGAGTGAAGTGTTGTGTGTTGCAAATGCGGTTAATACTATAAACAAAAGTGCAGTGAAATGAAAAATGAAAACAAATAAAAAATGTTGCAAGTGC
Source organism: Eupithecia exiguata (assembly GCA_947086465.1). Lineage (NCBI taxonomy): Eukaryota > Metazoa > Arthropoda > Insecta > Lepidoptera > Geometridae > Eupithecia > Eupithecia exiguata. Next base: position 13,011,626 of record OX352236.1, read on the forward strand.
GGTTAATAATAAAAACAAAAGTGCGGTAAAATGAAAAATAAAAACTATAGCAGTGCGGAAAAGTAGACATGCTTAACAATGATTATGAACTGTAAGTAACCTACCTTATAAGAAATCTTATGTATTTTCATTAATTGTATCAACTTACGCATAGTGTAGTGTGACCTACTTACGGCATGAAGTCCCCTACTACCGTAATAAACACAAGAACGGTATGTAATTTTTAAAAAATAAATTAATATTTTTTAATGATAAGGAATGGAAAATGAGTTATTAAATTGTGTTGATAACTTAATAAAAGTAAAGAAATATTTAATTAAGAAAGGTCAATCAAGATTTCAAGGCAATGTTATTACAAATAAATTGAAAGAAACTGAAATTATTTATGAGAAATGTAAAACTTTGATAGAAGTATTAAGTAAAAAAGAAAACTTAAGCAAAAATTTTGTTGAGACATTACCAGAATGTATAAGTGTAATTGAAGAGAATTACAGGAAAATAACAGATCTTTGTATAAAAAAAAGTACTAGCGAAAGTGATTGTGAATTTAGTGAAGCTATTTCAATTACAAATACAACCATGGAATTCGATCTAAAAACGGCGTGTAGCTTGATCCCTGTAATGAACAATAATGAAAGTAACATCAAAGGTATAATTGACTCAGTGGAAATGTATTCGGAAATGCTATCGGAAGCAGGAAAACAGTTGCTAGTAAAGTTCGTACTAAAAAGTAGATTATCTGAAAATGCGAAGTTACGAATGTCTAGGGAATATTCATCCGCCAGCGATCTTGTCAAAGATTTGCGTAGTTTATTGCCTAAAAAATCATTTACTGCAATACAATCGCGATTACTAAAGGCAACGCAAGGATGGCGCACAATCGACCAGTACGCGACAGAGATCGAAAAATTATTTACTAATCTTACAATAGCGCAAGCAGATGGTAATTCTAATAACTATGCCGTTCTGCAACCATTAAACGAGAGATTAGCCATAAAAAGATTTTCAGAAGGCTTACGCGACAGCAGGCTTAGCACGATTATAGCGGCGCGTAACTACGAGAACTTGAAGGAGGCCATCCAAGGAGCCAAGGATGAGGAGTTGTCAGCCGAATCTACTCCAAAAGGTGACGAAATCATCATGCATTTTTCGAGAGGAAGAGGTAAGTCATTTTCCTATAATAATTTCAGGAATGGTCAGAGAAATTACCGTGGAAACTCGAACTCGAACGTGAACTCGAACTACAGAGGTAATTATTTCAGCCGAGGGAGTTACCATAACAACAGAGGAAATTTTTCCAATTCTCGTGGCTTACCCCAACCACAATACTATTCGCGTGGTAATAATAGAGGTTCTTATTATGGTTATAATAATCAGCGTGGACGTGGTTACCAAGGTCCGAATGAAAACCGATCGAGTAATGAGACTCGCGGTAGGGGTAACAACAACCACCGTGTGTTTTGCACAGAGCAGCCGGACAAAAATGATTCGGTAAACACGCAACCAAAAACGCAAGAAAATAACATGCAGTTTTTTCGAGTTTAAGCATAACATCTTAGCATTTTACGGTCAAGCGAAATTTCTATCTTTTTACATTGGCAATAAAAAGTACTTTTGGTTGTTAGATACAGGAGCATCATTATCTGTCATAAAGAGCGACTCATTACCTAGTAACAGTGCCATAATAGGAGAGGAGACATCCGTAAATGGCATAGCAGGTCGAATAACGTCAACCGGTTTTGTTCATCTTAGTTTGATGCATCTAGAAAATAAACATCGAGTCGAATTTGATATCAAGCTTCATATTTTCGATAACATACCTTTAAAAGCTGATGGAATTTTAGGCTTAGACTTTTTGTGTCGTTATGCATCGAATATCAATTTCAAGACAAACATCATCACGCTTTCTAAAAAAGGTATGGAATGTTCTTTGAAGTTGTTTGACACTATCGAGTACTCGAACGAAGTGTTACACATTCCAGCACGAAGTGAGTCTATACATTACTTACTTTTGAACAATGATATGAAAGATGATTGCGTTGTTCAAAACCAACAATTAACGGAAAATATTTTTCTAGCAGGAAGTATAGGTAAGGTACGGAACAACAGATTACCTGTAAAAATTTTGAACACAAGTGAACATGACGTGACATTACCAATGTTTCAACCAGAATTATTTTCATTGACAGACTATGATTTATGTAATTTTGAACAAACTTCGAATGGTTTAGAGAGATCAAAAACTTTACTTCAAACATTAAAGTTAGATCATCTTAACATAGAAGAACGGAAATCGATTCAAGCATTATGTGCTAAATATTCTGATGTTTTCTTTTTACCAGGTGACAAATTATCAACAACAAATGTTTATGAACAGTCAATAACTTTAAAGCCAAATGTTAGTCCAGTTTACGTTAAACAGTATAGATTGCCACATGCTATGAGAAGTGAAGTAAACAAACAGGTTAAGACAATGTTAGAAAGCGATATAATTGAAGAAGCAAAATGCGAATGGTCAAGTCCTATATTATTAGTACCAAAGAAAAGCGAAAACAACAACAAGAAATGGCGATTAGTAGTCGATTATCGGAAACTAAATGATTGTATCGTAGATGATAAATTTCCACTACCTAACATAACGGAAATTTTAGACTCATTGTCAGGTTCAGTTTATTTTACACATTTAGACCTTAATCAAGGATATTATCAGGTTCGTTTAGATAGGCAAAGTAGAGAGTATACAGCTTTTTCTACAAATACGGGCCAGTACCAAATGAAGAGATTACCAATGGGACTGAAGACTAGCCCGAGTGCTTTTAGTAGAGTCATGTCAGTGGCGATGTCAGGTTTAACTTTTGATAAATGTTTTGTTTATCTAGATGACTTAGTAGTTTTCGGTAGAAATTTAGAGATACACAATAAAAACTTAAATGATGTACTAGTCCGATTAAGAAAAGTAAATTTAAAATTAAATCCAGAAAAATGTAATTTTTTGAAAAAAGAAATTTTATATTTAGGTCATGTAGTATCAAAAAACGGAGTATTACCAGACCCAGCTAAAGTAGAAATATTACGTAATTACCCGATTCCAAGTAATACAGATGAGATAAAGAGATTTGTAGCATTCTGCAACTACTACAGAAAATTCATTAAAAACTTTGCAGAAATAACTCAACCACTTAATAAATTAACAAGAAAATATGAAACATTCGTTTGGACGCCTGAATGTCAAAAAGCTTTTGAAAAGTTGAAAAGTGCCTTAAGCACTCCACCTGTTTTAGATTTTCCAGATTTTTCTGAAAATAATGAGTTCATTATACAAACAGACGCATCAGGTACCGCCATCGGTGCAGTTTTGTGCAATAAAAATATGAAACCAGTCGCTTACGCTAGCAGACCACTTAATAAAGGAGAATTGAACTATCCGACTATTCAAAAAGAATTAGTAGCTATTGTCTGGGCTATTAAATATTTTAGACCTTACGTTTATGGGCAAACATTCACCATAATGACGGATCACAGACCTTTAATATATTTATTTTCAATGAAAGATCCATCGAGTAGACTTCTTAAATTTCGATTAGCTTTAGAAGAGTATAATTTTAAAATAGTATATGTTAAAGGAAAAGATAATAGTGTCGCAGATGCACTTTCTAGGATTAATTTAACATCTGATACATTAAAACAGATGAATGAGGAAATAATCTCGGTAATGACAAGAGCACAGACAAGAAAAATGAATCAGGATTCGAATAAAGCAAATTTTAGTAAAGAAAACGACAAGTGGCCTGATCAACCACAAGTTGTAGACATTCTAAAAATGCCTAGTGATTCTGTGGAATTGACTTTTATCGGAAAATACGAATTAAATAAACTAAGAAAAGAAAATTTGATAGACAAGGAAAAAGAAAGTCTAATTTATAGTAAGAGAAAAAAAGCATTGTATATAAATCTTGATTTTAGAGCACAATTTACGCGAGACGAATTTGTGACTAAATTAGGAGAATTTTGCAAAGACATAAAAATAAATGAACTATGCATAGTAAAAATTAAGATATATGAAAGTTTTATTGAAGATTTATTAAAAGAAATAAAAGAAAGAAAAGACTGGAAAAGTCCAAGAATTTATATATTAAAAGGAGTAAGAAGAATAGAAAACGAAGATGAAAAGAATTATATTTTACATGATTTTCATTTGCTACCCACTGCAGGTCATGCAGGTGTACGTAGAATGACTAATAATATAAAAAGAAGATTTTACTGGCCAGGCTTAGACAAAGACGTACTTGAATTTGTGAGTAAATGCATTAAATGCCAAAAAATGAAGCATTGTAAATATATCAAGGCGCCCATGGAGATAACAACAACACCTTCTTATGCTTTTGAAAATATCTATTTAGATATCGTTGGTCCTTTAGATAGAGATATAGAAGATAATCGTTATATTTTAACATTACAATGTGGTTTAAGTAAGTTTGTAGAAGCGTACCCATTAAATAATAAGGAAACAGTAAGTGTAGCTAATGCTTTAGTTAATAACTTTATTTTAAGATTTGGTACACCAAAGGTCATTATAACAGATCGTGGAACGGAGTTTGTATCTTCAGTGATGGAGCAGGTATGTAAATTACTAGAAATAGAAAAACTAACATCTACTTCGTATCATCATCAAACAATAGGTGCATTAGAAAATTCTCATAAAAATCTAGGAGCATTTTTACGAATAATGTGCAATGGACAAAAAGATACATGGAGTCATTGGTTACCATTCTGGTGTTACAATTTCAATAACACAGTTCATACAGAGACCAAATACACACCTTTTGAATTAGTTTTTGGTAGACCTAGTATAATACCATGTAGAGTAAGTGATTATATTCAACCTTTATATAACCCCGAAGATTATCCATTAAGTTTAAAATATAGGTTACAAGTAGCACACCGAGATGCTCGTAATAACTTACTTGTTAGCAAAAATAATCGTAAAAATACTTATGATAAGAATGTCAACAATATAACGTATGTTAAAGGACAATTAATATTAATCAAAAATGAAACAGCAAGTAAATTAGATACCTTATGGGAAGGCCCATTTGTGGTCATAGAAGATTTAGGAGTTAATGTTAAAATAAGTAAATTTAATAAAGATTATGTAATCCATAAAAATAGAACTAAGCCATTATCAACATAAAAAAAAAAAATGTATGAATTTTTTTTTCTTTTTTGCACCCCCGAGGTGAGGTGTAGTATATAATAGTAACTATGTCATAAGCTAGATAATATAGATTGATTAGTAATAAAGCAACCGTAGCCAGATGCAGTCGTTTTAATTCAACACCTAAGCCATAGTTCCCTTCATGTGTATCCCACGCCGCCAAACGTACCAGTTTGTAAAGTGTTTCCGGGAAAATTCATTTCATAAAGATACGCAGAGAATTCAAAAGATGCTAGCCTGAATGTTTTAGTTAAGTTTACTCAAAGAACATAGAAACAAGGCATTTGAAGGACGAAAAAGTAGGTCATTGTGAACACAAACCGACGTTAAGTTACGTTCAGGCTTATTATTGCGCTTGGTAGAGATGGTTTATTTCTTAATAAAGTGCTGTTTCTACCTACCACAACAAAAAAATAGATCTTGATAATACTAATATTATAGATTATTACTTATTTACTATATTTACCTTACTTATGACTACTTTGAGTAACAATAAATGATAAATAAAACCTCGAGGGTTTTATATTTACATCGCAGTACATCTACGAAAATCTAATGTATACGCACAAAAATAGAGACATCTTTTTGAAAAAATATGATTTTTACAACAGATATACAAGAAACGAGAACAAACTACAAATTCCATCATAAAGATTACGAAAGGTAGGCCAATCATTTATGAGAAATTGCGTACGTTTCTTTTACAAGCTTCCATCTGAAGCAACTAAGCTCCCTATTCGTAAATTTAATCAGTACATAAAACAAAATCTTATCTCCATAAATGATTATATCAATGATGTTAATGCTTGGCCAGATATCGCCCAGTTCCGCACAATAGTATTTCAAGAAAACAATCTTAAGCTTAGTTTTACATAAATGTTGACCTGTATCTAAATCACATTATATAAGGACTTAGGTAGACAAATAATATTGTATTACGTTTGAAGTATTATACAAACTTACTAGTGGTTTATTTTTCGCTTCTTCCACAAGTGGACAAAAAATTTAAGAGAAAAAAATCTATAACATTTTGTTTCTTAATTGATAATAATTACTAGTTATTAAGCTGTTTATGTATAACATTTGACTTGTCTAAGTGCCGTTTTTTTGCAAGCATAAAGAAATAAAGTTATTGACTTTTGATTTTATGACTGGGAACTTGTATTCCCGAAGACCCTTCATACATCGCAAGTGTTTCACGAAGTGCCGCCTGTTCTACAACATTTTACAAAATTCACGTCTACCTTCACCATTTTTTCCTTTCTCGTGTATTTCCATTTATTGAATTTAGCGGCTCCTAGGGAGCGCTAGGGCTGCTAAGCTGCCATTCCCGGAGATGGCTTGGCGTTAAATTATCATAACGCGCCGACGACGGTTCCAGAACGTGTTTTGTATCGACGGAGAGAACTTCTTATGAACTTGACACGAACCTGTACTGCTATGAATATGAATTGAGTGTCACCAGACATGCTCAAAATTCTGTGTTAATAGTTTGTAAGTAACATAAAGAGTAACTGCTAAATATTTGTAGATATAAGGCTTATACGTATTTGAATGTATACATGGTATGTATACCAGTTAACCGGATGCGGCTAGAGTATTATTAGATCAATGTTAATAATAGAAATAAATAATGCTGGACAATCCACACTCTCTCAGCTAGCTAGCTAGCCCTTATTCATCAATTATTGAAAATAAACAGTATTTAATAAAATTCTTTAATTTCTCCTATATTTTTAATTTACTAAATATTTTCGGAGATTTATAATTGCTTCCTAGCGAGATAATTTCTTCTGGTAGTAATTTTAAGGAGGCTATTCTGGATTCTGTTATAAATAAATTTGAAGATTCTGTAGATTGTAGATTCTAACCTGTCGGCCAGGATGGCTCATAAATAGCATACAAAGACTTCCACTAGCGGGCCTTATAACAACCACTGCTTTGGAGGTTAGCAATTATTCGTTACACTATTTAATGAATTGCGTAGCTCATGAGGCAGATTTTAATAATATATCATCACTTTCGAGTGTGAGTTATTTCAATGATGAGTCAAATAAAATATCTAACGAACAAAATTGTCTAAATGAAATTTATTCAGAGAACGATCGCTCGTTAGGTAATCGTAGCAACATCGATGTATTCATTTTAATAATTTATCGCGACGCGGCATACAATATTTAGACGCACGATTCCAGGAGACAACGAAGAATATTCATGTTTAATATTAAAGTAATATATTGTAGGTACTCATAACTCTGTTACCTTTTGTGATTAGCAAGATGATGCTGTGAAAAAATTCAGTTTCGTTTATTCATTTTATTGTACTGCACGTAACAATATTCTATTCCAAAACGCATGAAGTAGAATTGTGCTACGAAGTGCTAGGGCGGCGTAGCAATAATCTACGTGATTCGTAGACCTTCTACGGCATAGCCACTGTAACCGCTACAGGCCAGAAAGTTTGTCGTTTGTATGCCTCCGGAGACTTCGTTCTGCATAAATCTGTACATGTAAATGGAAAGTGTATTAGTTTAAACTCCTTTCTAGGCAGATTCAAGTAAACTTATCGCCTTATTATTTTAAGTTAAATAAATAATAAATAGAAAGGCTCTACCGTACAGTACAGGTTTGTACTGCCTCACTGCTCGGTAGAGCCTTTCTATTCATGTGGTAGTGTGTCTGTTTTTGTTATTGTAGTCCATTTATCCTAGTGCACGTCTAGCTCGAACTTCCATTGACGTTCTGATAATAATGACGTAGTTTTCGATTATTGGATTCTGCTAAGCTCCCTCCCTCCTCAGTTTTCATTGCTCGTATTTGTATTTGATATTCTGTAAGTTAGTTTGACTATATCCCATGGTGTTACACCCACAGTTATTAGCGAGTCGGGGGGTGTGGGCGGAGGCGCAGGTGTGAAATGGGTCAAAGCGTGACCGGCCGGGGGCGGGCGCGGTCACAACCAGCCAAGATCCAACCCCGAATGCACAAAGCGTGACCGGCCGGGGTCGGGCGCGGTCACTACGAGCCAAAATCCAACCCCGAATGCACAAAGAACAGCATGTATTTAATAATGCTGTTATATATATATAATACCGAATAGCTCAGACTTAGTAGAATAATGTTAAAATTTTTGATGACTGAACATTTAGTTTTAGTTTGCTCATGTAAGATAATTTGACAGTCATATTTTATTCGCCCCGTTGGAATATTTATAAAACTAATATAAAATTATAATACTATTCAACTCAAAATTATTATAACAACCTCTAAAAAGATATTAAAGCGAATATGGCGCGCAAAATATTAATTAAATGAACAAAGAGTCGCTGGCTTGTTTTAAATTCCTACTAGGACGTTGACAAAGGCCGCCGGTCTCTTTGTACCGCCCGCCCTCACGCGCCCTGCCTCTGTGATTCTACACTTGTTATATTTGAATTACCATTACAATGGAAAACTTTGTATTTCCAACGGTATTTTGTATTCATTTCTCATACTGCAGTGAAGCAATTAATTCATGCTGCCCTTGGCCCTTTCATAGAGAGATTTCAATAAATAAATAAAATAAATAATGCTGGACCATTCACACAGCATTATCTAGCCCCAAGCTAAGCAGAGCTTGTGTTATGGGTACTAGATAACTGATATACATAATACAATGCATTACATAGATAGATATTTTTTATTATACATAGAAAACTACCAAAACACCCGGAAATTACAATTATTATTCATGAATACCTGTAGATCGTACAAATATTTGTCCCAAGGCGGGAATCGAACCCGCAACCTCCTGCGCCGCAGGCGGACCTTCGCCCACCGCGCCACAGAGGTCGTCATTTGAACAGTGTCAATTATAGACATCATGACTGATTTGAGAAACTCCTCCGAGATATACATAATAATCATAATGTCTGCAAAAAATGAGCTTTTTTAAATGCAATTTCAATTTCGCTCTAAATCGCTAATACTCGTGGCGTCTGTCCGTCTACACGGTCGCCGATGCACGAACACCTGATGATCAAATAATAGTTGCCAATTATACATAGTACGTAAATTAACTAGTACTCCTGAAACACTTATTGTCAAGAATCAAAGAAAGTTGGAAGAAAGTCAGACCTTTACCATAGTAAGTTATTCCTGTAGTTTTTATGTGCGTTTACATTAGTTACATATTGTGACAGCATGACGTCACGCCTCAGTGTTCTCTGATTGGAGTTCAACGTGTCATGGCGGACTGCTGTATTTAGTGGTGGTTGTTTTTAGTTTTATTTTATTGAAATAATAATTAATCTCTATCAAAATAATATGTGTTGTGTAATATATGACTGACTGTCATTATCCACTGCTGTAGTTGTGGGCATTATTACCTGCGACCTACTCTTAGGGTTCGTACGTCCAAATAAAAATCCAGATCCTTTTATGATCATTTGTGTATCTGTCTTTCTGTCCGTCTGTCACAAGCAATCGGCTCGGATTCTAATAAACTTATTGAGCAGAAATTTGCTATCTGTAATAAACATTACCTGTCAACATCAGTATCAGTAAAGCTATAAAACTGTAGGTAGGTAGGTAGGTATATAGTTTTTCAAGGTTTTGTATTACTGCGTGATCCCCTGTGGCTTTCACTGGCTACTACGAGTACGTCAGTGCTATTAAACCGCCATCAAAGAGGGCTGTAAATGCGATAGGATAGCACCAATACACTTACATTTTAACAGCCACGTACTTATAAGGGACATAAAATCGAATTGAACTTATGAGTGAGGCCCTTTTACTACGTCGTTAAACGATTTTGTTTTGTTTTCAAAGTTTTATGATTGTTCCTTACCCTTCCGTGCACGTGTACTGGCGGGGTACATTATTGGCTTTAGTAATGGAGCAAGCAGTACGTTGCTTCGGTTAAATTAGAGCTTTTCAGTATGGGACTTGTACAAAATTGCCCAATTCAGAGATAATAGACGCCATTCGCTTTTTGCGAGATTTTCTTACGTTCTCTGATAAAAAGGTTTGCGTAGGTAAACTGTTGGCAGATAATGAACAAATTTAGTAAAAAAATAACATTTGTAAGGCGATATCTTCCGCTGTAAAGAGAGGCTAGGCTTGCATAACGTTGCTAGTTAGTTTTATCGTGTCGAATAACGCAGGAATAACGTTTGTGGAACAGTAAAGTGTTTACGGCCCATGTGATACGTGCCTGTATGAAAGGCAATTCGTTGTGTATTAGGTAGAACGTGGTGTGATATAGGCTGCGACGTAAAAAGCGCCATAAAACGGCCGTAAAGACAATGGAGTGTTCGGTTACTATGAGTTAGTAGATCTATACGGAGGAGGCTATATCTCCGTCGCGCGCGAACTTTGCGAATATATTCTCACTCCATTAGCTCCAATGGATGGCTTCACAAGATTTTTTGTAAGCTTTTACCGTATTTTCTGACGTATTTTTCTTAAACGTTGAAAAACCTAGGGTCTCTATGTCTCATTGATTAAAACTTTTTATTAAGCGGCTGCTTGGCACCTTCGATCGGTTGGCGGCAAATACCTTCATCGATAGCTCGTTCCCGTCTCTCAAAAGGTAGGTTCTTTCTTCTGAGAGAAGAAAATGACAAGAAGATAGTTCAACGCTATGATAAAATCGTTAGAAGAAAATGGAAAACAAAGTATAGTACGTGTTAGACAGAGTGTATCTTTGAGGCAGTGCCATTTAGATCGTTCTCTCCGCGATCCATCAGCCAGCTTCCGGCAATCATAAATCAAATGTTGAGTCATTAGTTACCGCGGAATAAACAAGGAGGAACGCGGAAGATCCTTTCGAATAAAACGAGGATATGTCAGGAATTGCGGCTCGGAGCTATTTGTTACACAAGTTTGCAAATAGCGCTTTGAGTACAAAATAACCTAGACGTGGGAGTACAGACGCGTACGAAATACCATCCTTAACTTTTATTTTACCCTCCCCATACGATCACACATGTCACACATGTATTAGTGTTGACACAATATGTCATTACACTTATAATTTAGACACATTATGGTATAATCACTTTATCACACATGAGCTGAGCGCTCCCTATTGACGTTACCGGCAGGCATTGCCGGCTGTCATCGAATTTCCTACAGCATTTTACTGAAATGCCGCGCGCTCGGTTCCGATGGGTGCGCGATGCTGCATACTATTTCATATGAAGATTTAGAAAATTAAATGACTGCAGGGAATGCCACGCCCCGTGCTCCCAGGTGCGCGTGCAGCTTTAAGGTGACCGCACCGGTGATGACCGTATGGCATTTCAGTAAAATGCCATGAGGAAATGCGATGACTGCCGGTAGCGCCAAAAGATGCGCTTTCAGCTTTATAGTACCATTAAATGCCAAAGTTTGAACGTTTGGATCGACATAACCTTGTCACGTATGAAAATTGCTGAACGATTGGGCTACAACTTAGCATATTAGTACGGCGTTGCTACTTCGCGACATGGCGGATCGGTTTCAAGACTTAAAATCGTCGTTGCAAATTTAATATCTCGTATGTGTAAAATGTAACTAGCCGAAAAAAACGATAAAAACTACCCACCGTTTTTTTTACAATAAAATCTTAATAATTCATTAAGTGAAATGAAACAAGAAAATTAGTAAAACTTTATGGTACAAAAAAAACTTAGCTATACTTAATAGTTTTCTAATAAAAAGGTCTTTTTTGGAAATAATTACACATAAGTCATTTTGATTGCAAGTTTTTTTGCCACATGAGAGTATTTGTTACAGGTAATCAGTATAAATAAAACAAAATAATAAGATACGATAAAGTTTATTAATGAATATGGCACAAAATTACATCACGTTTCAGTATTATTAAGAACAAAAGTAATTGTGAAAAGAAATTAAAATTTTAAGAAGGTAGGTACGGTAAGGCTAGGTACCTAATCAGTTACATAAAATGCTAACAAAGTAGGATTAAGTTCCAGGCTCAAATGAAATTGCATCGTAAAACGGATGGTAGTCCTTATCGATAACAGCTTTAAGCTCTTGTAGATGCTTGTATTTGCTTTCAGTGATTTTTAGTTTTTCCAAATACAAACGTTGTGGCAGCGAGTTATTAATAGTAGCCCTTCGCTGTGGAAGGATGGTCCATTCGTTGTTGTGTCGTAATTTGTAGAGCACAGATCCATCTGAACAATATTTCAGGCCTCTAATATCTACAACAACCGCATCTCCTTTCTTTTTTCCCGGTCTTGGTCTGCTTGCAGCGTTCAAATTACTTTCTTTACACCAGTCAACGAAAACCTCATGCATGTGTTTCTGAGATCTAAATGTCGACTCAACATACAGCTTATTGAAACTACGACTACTAACGAAATCGACTCCCGCCGTCTTATTCCTCTGCGAACTGCTGCAGCCTTCACAAACGCTTTTTTTCAGCCCAGGTCTTAAGATTCCAGAAGTAGGAATGAATCATTTTTCGTTCTTCTTCAGTAATTGTATTGCACGTGAACGAGTGCTTAGATTTCGAAACCAACTTTGTGTGAGAACAGCGAGCTTTCTTCATTCTTTCAGGCTTCTCAACACACTGTTTATACCGGTTATTTACTTTTTATAGCCTAAATAAGCTTCTCCCAATACTCTAGCCTTTTTATTTACCAATCGATGGTTTTCTTTTTTATTATCAGACTTACGCGGTCTGACCTGATGCTCGATTTCGTCGTCCGTGGGAAATGAAATGTCTTCCAGAAACCTTGTGTTATTTCTCCTCAATGATAATAATGGTACATCCTCCTCACTTTCAGATACGGACATTTGTCTAGGTAAAGCCCAGTGTAGGTCTTCTACGCTATCATCGCTACAATATGGCTGAATCGCATCTAGATCTAGCAGCGATGGCCTGTACGGTGGTGATTTCGTAGACTCATCTTGGTATTCATATACTACCCTATCACTTACCTGATTGGGATCATCGGAGATGCACGCAAGATAGCTTCTGTAGACAACACCAGAGAAGTTCCTTCAGTATGGCTATTTTCTGGTAAATTAGCCGATGCAGGTAGTGGAAACTGAGGCGATGGTGACAACTGTTCGAATCGGTTAGACAAGGTGGCATGTATGAAAGCAGATGTAGTTAACGCCGAGGGTATTTCATCATTATCGCTACTGTCTGGTTCTACGGCTATTGCGCGTGGTGGTGACAACATTACCAAATTATCTGTCTCAACCTCAAACCGTAGATCTTCAGGCGTAATCAGGGAATGGTTTGACTCTGGAGAATGTGAATTCTTCGACGTTAAATTGACATTTTCAGTGGGAGATACAGGTCCAGGTATAAAAACATCAGGTTGCGAGATTGGTGAATTCCTTGAAATTTTATCGTCGTATATATTGACAGTAGTCCCAGGTTTTATCACTGAAACACCAGGCGGCGGGGAAAGCGAATTTTTCGAAACAAAGTTCCCGTTTTTGGCACTACACTCAGGTTTTAGCACTAAATTCAACAGCCGGTATACTACGGCTACTTTTTATGTTCATATTAATTATTGTAGGTCATTAGCACACTAAAGGATAACTTAGCAACCACTCATTTAAAGTTTTTACAACGGGTTACTTCTTTACGCGCCGCAAGTAGAAGTGCACTGATACATTTTTTTGTTTCTATCTCACTCAAAAGCGCGCAGATACATCGCGATCTTTCATAAAGAAATTACGAAATTTCATAAAGATATAGATCAAACCTGTCAGGGGCTCCCCACATAATAGTTTTTGTGTTACAATTATTTAAAAACAAAGACTTCTTATGTGTTTACAGCGCATATGAGAGATTTTGATGGACAATAAAATGTAAGGTAACACATGGGATAAATTAACTTTAAAGCATATCTCACTCAAACAATAAGATATTCACTTAAGAGTATTTGCAGACGGTGGCTCATTTAAGTAGCCAACCAAAAAAAAGAAAAAGTGATTTTCACCAAAAATGTCACATGAGAGATTTTGAATTTACAACGACGAAATGATCATCATCATCATCGGCCTATGTTAGTCCACTGCTGTACACATCAAATTTAATATAGCTGAATCTTCAAGGTCTTCTGTCGTTGAGCATACTCAGTCAGTTGATAAAACGCCGTATTCCGGTAAGTTTACGACATCCGCCGCCGCGGCAGCAGCGAACACGGAAAAATGCAGGAATCTCTCGCGATAACCACTCCTAGAACAACTTCAGACACCGGCGGGAACTCACACTCCAATATTTCAATGCTTCACGGAATTTAAACAAATACATAAGGTGGTTTTTTACCTGAATATCATTCTTTGTTATTTAAGATTATATTATTTATTTATTTAGGAAAAAAATCCGCATATAATGCTGGATAATTCACACAGCATTATCTAGCCCCAAGTTAAGCAGAGCTTGTGTTATGGGTACCAGATTACCTACTGATACAAAGATTTGTCCCAAGCCGGGACTCGAACCCGCAACCTCCTGCATCGCAGGCAGACCTTCCCCCACCACGCCACAGAACTCGTCGAACTGCTTATGCCCGCGACTTCGCACGCCTTTCTAGAATCAAAGTCAAAGTCAATATGTTTTTTACTATTGTGTTTTTTTCTATTGTTTTGTATTCTCGTTAGGTAAGTGAGTTTTTTCTTTAATTAATTTAGTGTTTTATAATTAGAATCTATATGAGTTAGTGTGACATTTCTATTAAGTATGTATTTTGTATGTTTTATGGATTGTAAATCCGAAATAAACGAGTTAATAATAATAACTTTATTTCGTCAGGCTTAGGTACAAGATAAGCACAAATGCAGCACATGAAACGGCACAAGTCACAAACATCTTGACAACCACGGCACAAGTCACAAACGTCATGACAACGACGGCACAAGTCACAAACATCTTGACAACGACGGCACAAGTCACAAACATCATGACAACGACGGCACAAGTCACAAACATCTTGACAACGACGGCACAAGTCACATACTTTCGCCTTTATAAGTAACTAGCTGTTGTCTGCTGCTTCGCCCTGGGGTACATTTACCTCCATGTCGTTCAGCTGTTTAGGCGTAAAAAGGTCAGACAGACAGACAGAGTTCCTTCCGAATTTATTATATTAATATGGAAGTATGGATGTGGATATTATGAAACATTATATTCTTTTTTTTTTTTTTTTTTTTTTTTAATTAGCCTATTCCGTCCCACTGCTGGGCAAAGGCCTCCCCCAAATCTTTCCACTCCGTGCGATCTTGTGCGATTTCCCACCAATCATTTAGGAAGGCGTTGAGGTCGTCCCGCCAACGCTTTCGTGGCCGACCTCGACCGCGGCTTCCTTCCGGGACCCAGAGTGTTGTCAAATGAGCCCACCTCTCGGAGTTCATTCGGCCAATGTGGCCTGCCCATTGCCATTTGAGTGTGGCGATCTTAACTCCCACGTCGGCAATACCTGTCAGGGAACGAAGCGTCGTGTTCCTAATGCGATCGATTCGCCGGAAACCAAGGATGCTACGCTCCATTGCTCTCTGGCAAATCTTGAGCCTGGACTTTTGTAACTCAGTCAGTGACCATGTCTGCGCACCGTAGGTTAGGATGGGCAGGATGCACATGTCGACGAGTTTGCGCTTCAGTGTCAGAGGAAGGTTTCCCTTCATGTGCGCCTTCATGGACCAGTAGCTCTTCCAGGCATTGTCGATCCTACGACCGATTTCTTTGTCTTGCCTGTTATCGAAGCTAACTAGCTGGCCTAAGTAAATGTACTCATCGACGTACTCTATAACGTGTCCATCTACCACGACCCTACGTTTCGTGCTGTTAGACATGATCTGAGTCTTATTTCTGTTCATTTGAAGTCCAACCTCAAGACTTGCCGTGCTCAGATCTTGGAGCATTGTTTGGAGTTCCTGTGATGTGGGGGCAAAAAGGACAATATCATCCGCAAAACGCAGGTTAGTTAGGCGTTTGCCACCGACGGCTATGCCTTTTGTAGCCCATGAATCGCCCAGCTTCTTGAATACCTCTTCGAGAGTAGCCGTAAAGAGGATCGGTGAAAGAGGATCGCCTTGCTTCACACCTTTTTGGATTTTAAAGTCTGGGCCTGTGGAGTTGAGTTTGATATTTGCAGAACTAGAGTTGTATATAATTTTAATAAGGTCAATGTATGTTTTGTCAATGGTCTGAGCTTGAAGAGCTGAAAATATTGCTGCGTGTTTCACACTGTCGAAGGCTTTCGCATAATCAACGAAGGCTATGTATAGGGGTTTGTAGAACTCATTGTGTTTTTCGATGATCTGGTTGAGCGAATGCAGGTGATCAGTAGTCGAGAAACTGGGACGGAAACCGGCTTGTTCTGGTGGTTGATGTTGATCGAGTTTACCTCCTATACGGTTTTGGATAGCTTTGATGAAGGCTTTGTACAGATGTGACACTAGGCTGATGGGTCTGTAATTGCCAATGTTAGTTTTGTCCCCTTTCTTATGAAGGAGAACGATGTTTGAGTGACACATCTGTTTTGGAAATTGACCTGTATCTAAGATTGTATTAAATAGATTTGTGATGTGGGGAAGTGAGTTTGTCCCTATTTTCAGGGATTCTGTCGTTATACCATCCTGACCAGGGCTTCTATCGTATTTCATGGTCTTTATAGCATCATGAATCTCCTTTCCAGTAAATAGCGGTGCTGTCTCTGAGCGGCTGTATTCAATTTCCTGTTCATCTTTTGAATTATCTGAATAAAGGGACTTGTAGTAATTTGTGCAGATGTTCATTATTTTATCACGGCTGTTAAATTTGGTGCCATTTTCGTCTTGTAAGCAGTTTATCCAGCGCTTTCCGCACGAAATCCCCTGTTTGGCTGTCCTTAACGACGTGTGTTTTTCAATAGCTACTTGAATCAAATGCGAATTAAAATTTCTAATATCGTTTCTAATACTTCGTTTGACTAATCTATCAGATTTATAATATTCCTTAGTGCCTTTTTCAATTTTTTCTCTATTTGCTATCTTGTCCTTTGTCTCTTTTGAGAGTTTACTGATTCTATTCTTAATATTTTTGATTTTCTTGCTACTTAATTCAATGGATTTTAATATGATTTCATACTGTGTTTCTACATCTTCCATTTCTTTGAGTTTAAGGGTTGAAAATTGATTAGAAAGTTCTAAGTTGAATTGTTCGGAATTCTTACGGAGAGTAAATTTAGAGTGACGTTTTATTCTGCTACCAAACTGTTGAAAGCGATGAATTTTGAAATTGAATTTAATTTTCGCGCGTACTGGTCTGTGATCGGAACTGAAGTTTATTTTATTTATTACACTAATGTCTTTTACAATTTTCAAATCGGAGGTGATGACATAATCAATTTCATTTTTAATTGCATTGTTAGGAGATATCCAAGTCCAGCGTCTTTGAGGCTTTTTATCGAAAAATGTATTAGCAATAGCCATAGATTGTCCGAACGCAAATTGCATCAATGTAGCGCCGCGGTCATTTCGATGGCCTAGACCGAATCTACCAATCAAAGAGTTGTTATCTATTGCTTGCCTTGTTCCCAATTTGGCGTTAAAGTCACCTAAGACAATGATCCACGTCCCTCGGTTTTCATCGCACGCTGTGTTGAGAAGGTCGTAAAAGCTTTCTACATCTTCGTCTGAATAAGCAGATGTGGGTGCATACGTTTGTATTAGCGTTAATGTGGTCGTTGTTGTGATGCGTAGTTTTAGTACTGCAATACGTTCTGAGTAGCCTCTGAATTCTATGATATTATGTTTCCACTTCTTAGCTACCAGAAACCCTACTCCGTAAAGTCCCTTTGTTTCTCCAAAATGGTAAAATATATCTTCATCTCGTTCTTCGGTTACTTCACCATGTCTTCTTACTTCTGCTAGACCAACTACGTCCCACTTGATATCCAGAAGGGCGTTCTCAAGTTCTAGTAAAAAATTTTTTTATATTCTAAAGATTATATTCTAAAGATTATATTCTAAAGATTGTATTTAAAACTCTGAGCATAGCTCTCTCCTAAGCTCGCTGGGCTTTGAGGGTTTTTTTTGGTCTTTATAATATAAGTGTAGATAATATATATGTATATAACCTGGAGCGTCTTAAGAATTTTCATTAAGTGGTATAAAATAAATAATGTGTAATCTTTTAGATCTATTTACCTACAAGTACCTACTTCCTTCGTTTGGTTCCAACTGCTGCTCCCTTTCCTCTTTTCACACATTTCGCTGTCAATATTCGAGCAATAAACTATATGCTAGGTCTCGAGCAAGATAGGTAAGTACTAAGTAGCAATATAAATTCTAGGTATATTTGATCGAATAGAAACTGTTCTACTGGTAGAGATCTGTGAACTGTGCCTAGTTAAAGTTAGTGTTGTCTAAGTGCCTGAGTAAATACGAAGCCGTTGTTTAATGCACAACTCAAATAAATCGCGTTGAGCTCAAATAAGCACATAACTCCGAAGTTCGCGTTGCTCTTGCGGTACTAATGCGTTAGTTTCGAATGTTCTGATTTAGATAATCCCATAGTGCGAACTCGTGATTATCTGTCTGGATTATTCATAAGCTGCTCTGATTTATTAGTAGGTAGGTATGCTGCGCAGACAGCTTCCACGGTGAAATTCAATGTGACTAGGGTACCACACCAGCCTGGCAGGAATTGTATGAATTTATAATAGGCAAGATCAATCCCTTCACTATTATGTATGGTATTTTCATTTATTGGGTACAATTACAGTGTTTCAGTATAATATTGAATGCGCAGGATCCTAAACTATCGTAGGCTGTATTTCGTGATCCAAGGCTTCTCCTTTTTACACATAATAGAAACTATAACGTGTAATTTTAGAGGTCTTGTTACTTTTGCTTCCGACGACATCCTTAGTAGCACTGGGGTCGATGCAGAAGGTTGCGTGAAGTGTAGGACGCCAGGCCGGTGGGAGTATAACCTGCGAAAGACAGCAGGCAGAAGACAGGGTGCTATGGCGCTCATTAGGAGAGGCCTATGCCAAGCAGTGGACTAACATAGCCTGATGGTGATGATGATGTGATAGGTCACACAACCTCTGCTCTCTCAAGGTCTAGCAGATGATGCTGATGGAAAAATGTCCTTCATTATTTATTTATTTTTATGTAGTAGGTAATCTGCAGAGCAAAAGCTGAATCCAGCCTAGGTTTCGTTGTAACATCCCTGAGAGCTGTTACACATTGGTAAGTGAGTTGGTGTTGCACGGTGCGTAGTTGCGCATTATTGAGCGGGGCGGGCGCCGCCCTTGGCCTGCCCGCCCCGCGTAATACGCTTTAGGTAGATATTTACTTACCTACCTACCTGCTTGCAGAATGGTAAGCCTTATGCAGGCCGGATGAAATTCTTAGCTTCAGTGTAATGAGAGCCACGTTGTGTATATCTGGTTGGCTTTATCTTAAAATCGATTGATTTGTAGAGCAGCACGTTGTTTCATCCATAGTATCCATTATTTACGCGTAGAAGGAGCAGAAAAAAAATGTTAAAGAAAAAACATTGTATATGTAGGCAACTTGGTACAATCAGACACGAAATTAGCTTTAATTTATTCTCATATTTTCGACGAAGCGGCCACGCAGACATCGCAACTTCCTGTCATCGCTCAAATCAAATCAAATCATAAACTCTTTATTTCCATAAATACAAAAATGTACACATAGAAAAGGTCAAATTCTTTAAATAAAACAGTGACACGGAAATAAAGTGATGTTTTTGATTTCTGTCGCTTCGGTATGTACCTAGACTTATGTAAAGAAGCGACGAAGAAACTTTTAGCCTGTTAGTTGTTATTTTTCGAGTTCCGTTTCCGAAACCCGTCCCAAGCGTTTTTAGTGTTCCGTAGCCAAAGGGTAAAACGGTCCGTCCGTCTGTCCGTCTGTCCGTCTGTCCGTCTGTCCGTCTGTCCGTCTGTCCGTCTGTCCGTCTGTCCGTCTGTCCGTCTGTCCGTCTGTCACCAGGCTGTATCTCATGAACCGTGATAGTTAGACAGTTGAAATTTTCTCAGATGATGTATTTCTGTAGCCGCTATAACAACAAATACTAAAAAACAGAATAAAATAAATGTTATGGGGGCTCCCATACAACAAACGTGTTTTTTTTTCCTTTTTATAGATGGTACTTCGTGCGCGAGTCCGACTCGCACTTGGCCGATAATTTATAGTAAACCTTTTTGCACAGCAAAGTTTTGACAGTCGCTATACATTAATTGATTTTCAAAACAACTTAATGCACCAACGAGTAGGTTTCAGTTTCAGTAGATTTCTTAAATTATACAAAAGTACACTCACAGGCACAATTAACAGCCCAGCATAATTTTTCGTGCTTTTTGTGTAAAAAGAAAACTGGCAATACTTTGCATGTTATTTTATTACGTATTTATTATTAATAAAATAAAAAATGAAGTTGTTCCTTATATAACGTGTTATTTTTTTAGGTTACTAAAAAATAAAGTTAAGTTGGTAGTTTTTTTTTGTCCCTTAATATTTTTCACAGTTTACTAATTTACGTCCAATAACTTACAACTGCGATAACATCAAAACTTAAATTAGGTGGGCGGTTAATTGTGCCCCTGAGTGTATTATTATTTTGCGATGGTAAAATTATAAGTACCTAATTTAATTCATGTGAATTAGGTACATGAATTAGAAAACTTAAATGGGTAATAACTATAGTTCTCACTTAAGTAAATACTACATAATTTTTCTCCCATCTACTACTTTCGTAATAAAACGTTACATTATCTGAGTAGGTAATTAATTAATGCTAACACACTTTCAGTAGGTAGCGGGTACTGTAGAGGCGGGAGGGAGGGGAGAGGAGAACATTGTTTGAATAGTTAACCTTCCCACTCTGATCGTGTTTGAATAGTTAACCTTCCCACTCTGATCGTGTTTTCAGGTCAATGGCAAATTAATTAGGGGGTAATTAGACCCCCCTGTTTACAGAGTTTAATCTTTGAGCCGGAACAAATGTTTGCAGATCAGCTTTATTTGATCAACTAATGGGAATCGATCGAGCTGTCAGTTTTGGGCCTAAATTGAAGAAAATAAAAACGACGGGGAAGTGTAACAGGCAGATTGGTTCATAACGACGGGGAAGTGTAACAGGCAGCTTGGCTCATAACGACGGGGAAGTGGAACAGGCAGATTGGTTCATAACGACGGGGAAGTGTAACAGGCAGATTGGTTCATAACGACGGGGAAGTGTAACAGGCAGATTGGTTCATAACGACGGGGAAGTGTAACAGGCAGATTGGTTCATAACGACGGGGAAGTGTAACAGGCAGATTGGTTCATAACTTTCGTGCAAGACAAGATGTACGAAATTTCTATGAAAATTCAATTAGGTAGATGCGTTTTCATTGTGGTCGGGCGACGACCACAGAGTCAGCTAGTAGTACGCAGGACGAATCTTAACTAAGCTGCAGACTTGTATGGACCGGCCAGGCCTTGTGACCTTGTGACGAGAGCGAATAGATATCTTCTAGATTGGAGATAGTTATAGATGACCTGCTTGATACATCTTCGGCCACATCGTCACCTCTACCATCAGGTGACCTCACCTCAACCTTAACCGCCTATGATGGTCCACAGGTGGACGCAGGCCTCCCCCGATAATCGTCTTAATGGCTCTTATCTCATGGGGATAATGCCTGGGTATGCGGGGTGGGGATCGCAGTTCAGTAGTAGAGCTATTCTGCAAGAGGCGCTGCTGCCCGCCCCCCGGTTTATGCCCCTTAGTCGCCTCCTACGACACCCACGGGAAGAGATGGGGTGGTGCAAAATTGTAAGCCGGCACCCCGCGGCACCATCCGGTGAGATTGTACTAAATTGAAGGTCTGTTCACAATAAAAAATGTCCACAAGTAGAGCATTGACTGATGATAATGATGATAGCTGAGCCAGTATTCCGTTTACCTGCCGGGCGGCGGGCGATGGCCGCCATGCCTGACTCTCGTCCAATCAACTGTCCTTTTACATCTCAGGCGAAATTGAAAACATGTTTCGCAATTTCGACCTTCCTGTAGTACTTACCTCGGTTTAAAGCTAAGGGAGTGAATGCGGAGAGTGCGCTCAGAGGGCGGGGGCGGGCGGCGCGGTGCGGGGCGGGGGACGGGCCGGCCTGACATTGACCCGCACTGCGCCCAGGTGCGTCATTCATGCCTGCAGACCCGGATGCTTCCAGATTCAGCCGGATATTGCACGCCGTGGAAAAAGTTACAGCCGATTGGATTGGAACTTCCATCCATTTCCTGTTTACAGACGACGGGAATTTGCTCGGATTTGCAGTTGAATATTACATAGTTGGTAGGACGGAGATCAGGTATCGGATCGGATTTTGCTTGTAAGCCGAAAGCGTCGGTCAAAACCTGTTCGCCGCTCGCCCAGCCGACGTAGCTAGGATTATGTAGAAACCAACTCGTTGTAGGTAGTCAAAATGTTAAGCAATTGATTAGGTACGACTTACTTTATCCTGTAACTTCTAAGTAAGTTGTAAGTAGGTACTTCTTCATACTTCTTTTCGCTTCTTCCACTAGTGGACAAAAATTGAAGCAAACAAAATCAATAACATTTTGTTTCTTGTTTGATAATTACTATTTATAAAGTTGTTATTTAAGTATAAAATTGGATTTGTCTAAGTGCTTTTTTGTAAGCCTAAAGAAATAAGCACCACCATTGACTTTTGACTTTTGACCTAGGTACCTACAGAAGGTTATCTACTAGGTTAGTTAGTGTTAAGTTCCAATCGGCTGTTATTCAGAAACTTGCAGAAATTATGCGCAATTTGATAACCTTCAAGATCGTTTACAGTCAGCAGTGACCTTTCCACATTTATCTGTTTGCCATTGCCAGGGTAATCCGGCTAATAGCCGAGACATCGGGTGAAATGGAGCGCGGCCGCGCGCGGGTGCTTAGCGCAGGGAGCCCCGTGTCAGGCCACGCTACTCCGCGACGTCGCCGCCAAGCGAACACCCTCACGCCAAACCTTACAAATTAAAGGAACTTCTTACTGTTTTTTGTTATAGTGCTTACCCGCACAATGGGTATCTCTAAGAAATGAGCCACCGGCGCGCGGCGCTATAGTCCGTAAGATGTCCCAAAGATTTTCGGTTGAACCGATTAGGGGTTCCGTGGCTTAGTTGGTTAGAGCACACCCGTACTGAGGGTGGGGCGTGGGTTCTCGAGTCCCGCCGAAACCGGATATTTTTAGGGAACTTATTTCACTTCTTACTGTATGAAGGTGAGCACAATACTTATCTCCTGCGACGCAGGAGGTTGCGGGTTCGATTTCCCACCTCAGGACAAATGTGTGTACGATTTGCGTTCATGTTCTGGTCGTTTTCTATGTATAATAAAAAATATCTAGGTATCTATGTAGGTACTATGGTATTATACTAAGTATCTCAGTTATCTAGTACTACTCATAACACAAGCTCTGCCTAGTTTGGGGCTAGAGATAATTGTGTGTGAATTGTCCAGCATTATTATTATTTTTTATTATTATCTACTATATCTACCTACCCTACATTCGGAACCTCCTCGAGATAACTACGTGGGTACCTACCTGTAGGTGTAGGTTATGGTTATACCTACCTAATGATGATAATGATGTCAGATGCTCAGGAATTGAAAATGAATTTGTTGCATATGGGTGCGCGCAAAACTCAGACTTGATCGAGTATTCTAAGCACCAAATTCTAAGCATGGAAATTTTGCCAAAAAAGAGTGTGTTCAAATGTAGGTATAATTTGTATTTTTTTGATAGTTACCTATAGGTATCTACCCGTGCGAAGCCAGGGCGGACCAATTTAGTCATTTCTGCCGACCACTAGATGCAGCTCAATTAATTTTCTTTTTTCTGCTTGCCAAAACCGCCTTTATCTGCTGACCGTATAAATGATACCTAATTTATAGTAATAGAAAGATTTTCTGATTCAGATTTAGAATACATGTAACGCCATCTAGCGGTAATGAGAAGCAGTTATTTCTGCAAATTTTAACGTTTACAGAGGAAGCTTCGTTCGGTTGTTTTAACGGAAATATAAACATGACGTAGTTAACTTATCTACTACCTTCGAAAACTTCTGTGCTGTGAAATGTCAACTGTCAGTTTTTTGGTTTTGACAACACTGTCAAGTGTCACATTTGGCCTTCAGAGTTCACTCACAAAAGTCGCAAAATCTTCCGTGATTTTAGGATTGCATTGATATTTTGCAATGTTTGTGAATTGTAAATAAAAATCAATGTTGTGACACGATAAAGTGATTCCCCGTGCTTAGAAAAATGACGTCGCGGAGTAAGAACGCGGTGCGGGTTTGCGAGACGGAGATCGAGAAGAGTCGGGAGGAGTCTAATTGGAAAAAGGCGGTGGAATTGGCTCAGCAGCTGAAAGCCAGGTCCCCTCAGCACGGTACTCGTCAGGCCCTCTTGTCATCCTTCATTCAACAAACTGAGCAAACATACCAGAGACTGTAATCTGCATGAAACAGTCCATGTTTATCCAACAAACAGCCATTCATTTGACCATGTTTTCTGCAAAAACACCCTCTATTTTCACTAAGATCAATCTTAGATTATCAAGAAAAAAACACCCTTTGGCGTATTATCATTTAACTTTAATTGGGTTATCAGGTCACTGGCAAATTAAATTAGAGAGTGACAGTGGGAGTGCCTTGCTATGTAATGTAGGCATACAGATAACAAGACAAAGAGAGATGTGAAATAACTAAAATACGAATATTCATGTAGAAGAACATTATCACACAAAAATGAACTTTATAAAAGTTCATAAAGATTCTTGCGTAAATAAAGAAAAATACTTAATAATAACTTTAGCAGCTAATGCCTTTAAAATATTTCAGAAAGTCTCGCACATTTCCTAATTGGTGAGGGCAAGCTAGAAGCCTACTTAGAAGAATGGCCTCCACTAAAAGACAACACAGATCGAGCACAACGAGAGCTGTCAGAGGCCCGAGGCTACCTGACGCTGGCCACGGACGAGGCCGGTATCAAGGCCGGAGTGGCCCTGGATGCATACTTACTGCTAGGCAAGCTGAACTTCTCCTGTGGCCATTATGATGAGGCACTCAAACATTACAAAAATGCTGAGTTGAACACACTCACAGAGAAAGAGCTACCTGTGTGAGTGCCTGCGTAACTTTCAACTACTTTATATATGGTTTATTCAGAAATTAGTTCTAGCTTCTAGCGATTCAGTATTCAAAACACACTTGAAAGTAATGTAATTACAAAATATACATCAGATAAAGATAAATTGTTTCAACATAATGTAGGTATAAATTAAATGTAGGTGTACATTGAAATTATCTACCTAAGCTCTATTATTAAATTCTGACTTAATTTAGAGGTAAACAATAGCTGTTTGGAGATGGCTGAGAAAAACAGTGTTACTTATAAGTGTAATTAGAAACATTTGATACACTACACCCTAATGGCAGTTAATATAAAGTTCAAAACCAACAACCAAACACATTATTAAACCCAGGCTGAGAACATTCTGTTGTTGTTACAACATCAATGAGTATAAAGGATGGCAGAGCAGTTGTTTTCCTTGAGTAGCTGACTCACTGCTCTGATGGCTGTATTTAGCAACAATGTGATGTCATCATGAATACAGCTGTAATTGTTAAACTAGCTAGGTTTCTTATCTTATCATTCAATTATTTAAAAAACTGCAAAAGATCTTCACAATGCACTAATTATACTAACAATCCCACCGCGCTGGACAGAGGCACTAAGTATTAGGAAATATATAAATAATATGAATATAATAAATAAATTAGGCCAGATTATACTTAAACAAAGGTCTATTGATTAAAATATATATATAAAAATTAAAAGACATGGATATGACCATCAGAAAACTTTGTCACTTTCATTGCCCATGCATGGCACCATCCATGTTTGAGCTAGAAGAGGCTAGGCGGTGAATGCGTCAACACAGTACATTACATTCTGGGTTGTCTGGGTCCCCGTTTTGCCTGAAGTGCCTTGGAAACCTCATCTGAACTTTGTTTCTACATTAGACATAAGTTTACATTTACACAGTTTGTTCTATTAGGCTGATGTGGCATGTTGAATGCTGCATAACATTAATAGCATCACTTGAATAAAAGATTTGTTCTCTGATAGCATCATTATACTAGTTTAACAATGTTTTGAAACTATCTTGGAGTTTTTCATTACATTTACATTAGGTAGATTATCATTTTGATAGAAATACCTATAAGCTAGCATTAGCTGCTGCCCGTGGCTTTGCAAGCACTTTGATAAATGTCCATTCCCGAGATACCATCTACCTCCCTGCCCAATTTCATCAAGATCCGTTCAGCCATTTAAGCTTGAAAAGTTAACAGACAAACAAAGTTAGTTTCGGGTATTAATATTACTATGCATAACAAAACACGCGTTTGTCAGTGCTACTCATAAAACAAGTTTTTTTTATGAGTGGCACTTTTTTTGAGGGATGCAATTGGTCTTCCTCTAATGGCTCGTAGCTAACTGTTACTGCTCACTGCGCATGTACACATACATTTATAATTCATTTATTTACTGCCTACGTGATTTTTTTACCATGTAATTTATTTTACTATATGAAATGTATCTTACAGCCGAAGTCTCAGGATAGTGGCAGAATCGTACGCGATAAAAGGTCTCTGCCTGGAGCAAAATGCAGTTCCTAGCTCCACCAGCCGCTACAAGCAAGCGGAGAGAGAGGCGGAAACGGTAATGCACATTTATCTCTAATCAATTAAAGAAATGTCGTACGAGTATCTCAACAGTAAATGGTAACAGACGGTTACAACCATTCCATTCCCTATATCCAATCTATCTGTCCTATTGCCTGTCAAAATCGCTGAGAACACGCTTTCAGACGTTCGCGACTTCTTCAGCACCATCTTAGCCACCAACTTGTTTGCTTTCGTCCACATCCACAGAACATCATCGGGCTATTCTTGATTGCCCGACCAGACACCGACGTTAAAATCGTCAACAAAGGATGCATAATTCTATGAAATCGTATTTTGTCCATCATAGAGTTATGCGTCCAGCGATGTCGGTGCCGGCAATGAAATAACATAATTACAAAAGGGTGTCCTTGTCGAGTCGGGTCGGCTAATGAAGAATCGCCCATCGGCCGACGACATCGTGGTCGGTTTGTGTGATACTTGTGACATTATGTCCACAGGATACCAAAGACAGATTGTTTATGGCATTGGAATGTCCTTATATTCCAGATCCGCAGTTTCGAGCTGGCATCGGAGCTGACTCTCCTGTACCTGCAGCGCACGAACGCTCCGGCGGCGCGCGCCGGGCCCACGCTCGAGACGGCGCTACAACGAGTGCCGCTGCTTCACATCCGCGCCGGCCGTCTGCAGAGCGCCATAGACAGGTAGCTCTCACAAATATGCTTCGATTCTCAATTTTGTTAGTATAGCTACATCATTCTCATTATCGTTATGTTAGACCATGAATCAATTATTTGATCCCTCGTTCCAGGTATAGAGAAATGCTGTCAGCAGTGGAAGCGCCGTCCACACAGGCACTGCGGCTAACACTCGCTCGGCAACTCGCAGAGGTGCTCATGCGCGGCGTCACTGGACAGGTTATTATCTACTCTATCGCTAATGTATAAGGTTTAAAATCATAGTACAGGTTAGTGTACTCAATAAGCCGCATTTGGACTCCAAAATTGCTTCATTATGCTGTAACCGAGTCAGGTTACAGACTACAAGTTATAGACTACTAGTTATTGAGAGAAAGCCCGATCTGTGCATATACATTAGATAGATCAAGGCAATTCAAACTCTTGACACGTTAAATCTCCACAAATTTCAAGTGAGTTGTATTACTCAGGTGTACAAGGCGCCCGAAAAAGTGAATCCGGCGCCGGCGACCGGCACGCTGTCGAGGCGGAGAGAAGACCACGTCTCGGAGGGTCCCTGGAAACCCAAGAAATACGCTGCTATCAATCAGGTAAATAATGATCAAATGTACCTGTCCTAGTGTTTTTTGTTGTTGTGTAAACTCGTCTCAAGTAATCACTGAGTCACCTCATAGAAAATGAACATATGTGAGAAAATAAATTTAATATCAAACATGTCGATGAAAAAGAGCCTTTTAAGTATAAAGTCAACTGCAGATCTCTGGGGCAAGAATTATCAAACCATTGATTGATACTTTTCATATTTCCTGATGAGTGATGTAGTTTCCTGATTAATGTTTCATGGTGTACGAAATCAAATGCTTTTGACAAATCGCAAAAAACACCTAAAGCATCTTGCGACTTCTGCCATGCATTAGAAATATGCGATACTAACTCTACACCAGCATCATTACATTAGTCAACCTGCTGCGAGTAAACCCGAATTGCTTACAATGTAGCAGGTCATTGCCATTAAAATGCCTAAGCAATTGCTGTAAAATAAGTTTTTCAAAAACTTTGCTGAATGTTGACAATACTGATATTGGTCTAAAGCTAGTGGGGTCAGACCTACTGCCCGATTTAAACAATGGGATTATTTTACTATGTTTCATTAGATCAGGAAATACGCCACTATCAATAGAATGTTTGAATATAAAAGCTAGATCTGGTGCATTGGCCCCAGAGATCTACAGTTTTCTTTACATTAAAAGATTGAAGGCTTTTTAATATCTTTTTCACTGACACGGTCTTCGATCAAAAATTTCCGGCTTTGCCGGCCCCCCTTAGATTCACAATGCGCACCCCAAAACCTTCAGTAGCAAAAGAGAAACATTTTGACATGTTAGGGAAGCTTTTCAACTAGTGTGATTTTAGCGTTCAGACAAAAAGCATGGGTAACTGCTCGTACAAAAAATGCAAGAACCACTCGTCCAAAGTGCTGAAAAAGGATGGAATTTCTTATTTTCAGTAAGTTTAAATATATTTTTTACCCGTATATTGAGATGTGAGTCATAAACTTGTGAAATCAGCATAAAATATTGTTGTTTGGTTTGCCTATGTTACAATATTAATTTTGTTCTAAATTGATAAATGGAGAGGCTATTTCTTCTAAAATTTTTTTTTTGTTTATATTATGTATTAATATCTTTTTCATAAAAATAAGTTTAATATTGCTAGTTGATGATTTTAAAATAACTAGTTGGCCCACCCTAAAATATCATTTGCGTAGACTCTCTAATAAAAGAAAGACTAGGTACTTACCTTACCTACCTACCAGAAGTATGAATTTATAAAACTTAGTACTTATTTAATTTTTAGTTTCCCTCGAAATCCTGTGCGTCGGGAAAAATGGAGGTCCGTTGTAGCACAACAGCGATGTGAACCATATTTTAAACCTTATTATGGAAGCATCATTTGTTCCAAGCATTTTAAAGAATGTGATGGTTACAACACCAAAACAGGCATGAGAAGACTACGTAAAACAGCTTTACCTCAACCAATATGTCTATTTTATTCAATGCAGTTGTTTTTAATCTAGAGCGCTTGCCTGAAATTGTATTTTAAGTTTAAATTATTGTATGTCTGAAATGACCCTTTTGTATAAATACCTACTGTTGAGACACCAATTTATAGTTTCATCAATAAATGATTCGTTATCTTTACCTGAATTCTGTTAATTAATCCTTATATAAAATAATATTCTCAAGTAGATAGGTAGGTACCTACCTGAGAATATTATTTCCTACCTACTTACAAAATAAAATAAAATGAATTCGACTCCTCCAATCTCTTGTTCCGTATGGAAAAAACTTGTCAGGCTCTGCGCAAACTGTCTGCGTCAAAACAAAACGAAGACAATTTTGAGTGACATTTTTGTAAGGCTCTAGGTATCTACGGGGGAGGCCGCGAACTACTTATTTTTGATCGAAGGACACGGTTCAAATAAAATGTATTATAGCATTTGGATACATTTTCTATCAGTAATGAATGACTCGGCGATTACTTGAAAACAGTTTAAACACTTTGTAGTAGAGATTGCAACGGCAGTAAAGAAATGCTTGGGCCACATCAACGTCATTTGTGACTGATCTTCAAATTATAATCATTTACGGGTAATGACCTTTCCAGTCTCACTATTTATTATTTTCCACGTTGTTTCTTTTATTCTAGTAGGTTCCATAAATGTGGCCTTAGATATAAGAATTAAATAAATTACTTAACCTACTACTGAGAGAGTATACTTCTAAAATATCAATATTGAAGTCTCCACATACCATGAGATTTTTATTTGATTTTGTTATTTTAATTAAGATATCATCCACTGTTTTTCAAATATTTCAAATGAAGCTGATGGTGGGCTCGATAGGCTACCAACTACAGCACTATGCTCCAGTACTCATCTGACCGGCTGAAGCCGATTCTGAGTATTTGTACATATATTATACAGTCGCATACTGCAGTACATCTAAGTTGACTTGCAGTTCCTTCCCCGCAATGAGTACGAAGAAGTAATACTGTTATTGCTGGTGGGCGAGGCCATGGCGGTGCGCGACGCTGTGCTGTCGCAGAGCGCAGAGTTCGAGGCGGCGCGCGCGCATGCTCTGCGGAACGCGGTGGCGGTCATTGACCTGCTGGCGCTGTGTGCGGCGCGCTGGGGGCTGCTGGGGCCTGTGACCGAGGTAAACTTGCATTTATTAAATCTCCATCTGCAAACTGTATCAAACAAAGTCATTATCATGAAGTAAGCTAGAAAGACGTGACTAAGTAAATTGTCTTTGTGTCCAGTCGTTGGAGCGAGCCATGAAGTTCTCCAACGGATGCGCGCACGTGTGGCGGCAGCGCGCGCTGTGCACGGCGGCCGCCGCGCCGTCGCCCGCGCACCACTCCAACGTCGCGCACGTCAAGCCAGGTCAGCACAGTACCCCACAGTAGTACCATAACACATGATAATGTGGAAATACAAGTCCTACAATAAAAGTAGTTATGTCATCTAAGATGTTGGTGTTTTTTTTACAACATTATGCTGAACAACTGAGATTTTTGTTAACTTATCTATGTGTCTCCTTTAATAATAATAATAATAATAATCATTTATTTCAGACTATAGAACAGTTACAGATCTTATTTTAACTTATTCTACGGTCCATAGTAATATATACCTTAAAACTAACATACATACAATATTAAAAACTATGGGATCTCTATCTATGGGCTCCCACCTATGAGACCCCTTTAAGTTAAGTAAATGTAAGTTTACGTAACTTTCATTTACTACCTTTATGGCTTAGAACCCCAAGTTGTCATCCAACGGGAAAAGTCGCAAAGGGTCTGTCCTGTGAACGTTAGGCGACTTTTCGGACAAGCCTCTGTCCAGCGGACATCTTTCGGGTGAGATGATGATGTTCGTACTTGCAGGCAGCGCGTTGTGGAGCTGCGGCGTGCGTGCGCTGGGCGTCCTGTCGGCGGCGGCGCGGCTGGCGCCCGGCGACGCGCCGCTACGGCTGGTGGGCGCCAACACCGCCTACAGGATGGGATGGGTCAGATGTTTTACTTATTTACTTACTTCTGTAGCTCAGCGACCCAAAGTGGCTCTTAACCTCACATAAAAAAATCACGCATTTTGGTCCTGAGTTTTCTTGGCGCGTAGGTAGTAAATCCTACTATAAATAAGTGATGAGCCACGGATAGCCCCGTTTCTGGAAAGTTAGACATGTTTAAACGCTTTTGAGAATCTGTGTAGATTACTAGACATTCCTGCCAATTTTCGAACAAAAATTATATAAGTAAAATGTTTGTCTAAACCGTTAAAGAGGCGTCAATGATTGCTAACATCAGTAATGTTGTGACAGATAGAAGAAGGCATCGCGCTGGCCGAGGCGGCGCTCGACATCGAGGAGGCGAGCGAGGGCTGGATGCTGGCCAGGTGCTGTCTGTTCACGGGCATCGGCTATCAGATGCAGGCGCAGGTTGGTTGGACGATCTGACAGCAGTAGTGTTGAGAGTTAGAGCTGGATGCTGGCCAGATGCTTTCTAGCCACGGGCATCGGCTATCAGTAGAAATGGTAATCATCAATAATATTCGACATGATTGTAAGACAATATGATAATTAACAATAGGCTATTTGACTACTATTGGGAATTATTTCTTACGTATTGTCTGATAAAAAATAATGCAAATGTTACTAATATTTCTTCGAGGCCCGTCGTATTTGCTGT
The DNA here is from genome assembly GCA_947086465.1 of Eupithecia exiguata. Classification (NCBI taxonomy): domain Eukaryota; kingdom Metazoa; phylum Arthropoda; class Insecta; order Lepidoptera; family Geometridae; genus Eupithecia; species Eupithecia exiguata. The sequence continues at coordinate 13,044,006 of OX352236.1, forward strand.
GAAAACGAATTTTAAAGTTTGAATAAAATAATGGCGCCCTAAAACGCTCGTGGCTCAGGCGACATGACTCGATGACGTCACAACTCCGTTCGTCAACCAATACCATGTCAACCGTGGACGGAAGAAATCACCCCTCCCTTGATGGTACACACTTCACACCCACCACACTGTATGATATGAAACCATAGAGTTTATATAGTACTTATATAAACTATGTATGACACTGAAAAAGACACTGGCGGAGTTGAGGTGAAAGGCAAGCGGCGCCATAAAGAAGTTGAAGTTGTGACGTCACCAGCAATGGCAGAGCGTTTTCGATCACGTGATCGAACATAAAAAAAATGTAATTTAAATTCTTTTTTTTACCTAAAATAGACATATTTTTTAATGAAAGCCACAAACACTAGGATGATAACAATTTGGAACTTATTTTCAATGTAGTCAATGTAGCCATTCTCGAATAAAAGTAAGCGAAAAAACCGAGAAGTATCTATTTAAGTACAGGTATAGAAGCAGAAATAATAGGCAGCCGTTCCGGAACGTAGATTTATTGTGACTGTCGTCGGCGCCATCGCGCCGAGCATATTAGTAACTAGTGTAAAGGTACTTGAACATACACTACTAAACCACGTTAAATACTTAGTCATTTCACTGCATCAAAAGGTTTCTGTTTTGTCCACCCAGAAAAAAAATTCTCGAATCGACAAAGAAGCGGCGAATGAGACGGCCCTGAAGCATCTCGTGAGAAGCGTACAACTCGACGACAATGATCACCTCGCCTTCTACTATCTCGCGCTGCACTACATGCAGATGGGCATGCTCAACGAGGCCATGGTAACTATGGAGGACCTACTGGGAGATTGCACTATTCACTATCATTCTAACTGCGTCATTTCATTTTAAGAAGAAAACCCAAAACTATGCTATCAACACAATCTCGTAATTAATCCTGACAAGATGGGCTAGGTCCTTGATATCAACCATAACTTGAAATGGACCGACTGTTAATATACAGGGTGGGGCAAATTTTTGGCCCCTTAAGGGTAGCTGGTAACAATTATTGGACCAGCCAGACGACGTCCTCGACGAAGGCATGACTCGAATGGCGCTTCTTAGAAAAATGTATGGGAATTGTTTTTTTTAATTATTGCCAAAACTTACGATTTGATTTGGTAAGTTATAAAACAGAAAGTTCCTAAAAACAAAACCTTCTAACTACAAAAGAAAAGGTAGCTACCCTTTAGGGGCCAAAAATTTGCCCCACCCTGTATATGTATATACAGTATTTTCGGATCCCAGAGAATGTTTTAAATTTATGACAACTCTTTTAATCTTGGCATGCAAATATTACGTAAAAAGATGCAAAGAAGTTACCCTTATTCCACAGAGATGTAGTTGTTCACACAATGTTACTTGTTGTATACAATCTTAGCTTTTAAACAATTTGAATTATTTCGTAAATCGATCTTGTCAGAACCCTGGGGTGCGATGGGCAGAGCTAGAGGTACCATGCGCGCCTATTTAGAAAAAGCAAGGATTTTTGTAGCGGTGCACTTGTTAGCCCTCTACCTGACATTTGCATTATAAAGTAATTAAGTGTGATAGAAGTCCGGGTGTGTTGTAGGATGCGACGCGCGCGTGTCTGGAGCGTCGCGCGGAATGCGCTGGTGGTTTACGCCTAGCGGTCGCGCTGTGGTCGTGCGCGTGCGCCGGGGGGCGCGCCCCGCGCGCGCTGGCCGCCGCCTCGCTCGCCCGCCACCACTACCCGCACGCCGAGTGGCCGCTCGCCGCGCTCGCTACTCTGCACATAGGTATTGTATTATAAAAGCTTCATCATCATCATCAGCTTATTCCCTGGCTCCTCCAGCGACTCCGCTATTGAGACTGCCATCACCGAATTGCAGGTGTGAGATGTAATCGCCGTTTATGTTGATGCCCTTACCTTTCCAGTCCAGCGTCTTAAACACATCTTCCAACGCGCTTGTGAACAGGTTCGGGTATATAACATCCCCTTGTCTCACTCCTCTGCGAAATTGGATAGGCTTAGACCGCTGGCCCTGTACTTGGACACTCATGGTGGCAGCATCATAAAGACATCTCAGCACCTCGATATAACGATAGTCTGCTTGGCATCGCTGTAAGGATTCCAGAACAGCCCAGGTTTTGACAGAGTCAAAGGCCTTTTCATACTCCACAAAGGCTAGACAGGGGCTGATTATACTCTTCGGTCTTCTGTATACTCAGCCTCACTGTGTGTATGTGGGTGTGTGAAACCCAGCCTGTTCCCGTTGTTGGAACTCGTCGAGTCTCCTGGCGAGACGATTCGTGACCACTCGTGAGAAAAGCTTATAGACGTGGCTCAGGAGTATGATGGGTCTGTAGTTTTTAAGATGGGTTTTATCTCCCTTCTTAAAAAAGAGCACCACCAAGCTCTCGCTCCACGCCTTTGGAGTTCTCTCACTGTGAAGGACGGTGTTGAACAGGTTTTGTAGCTCCTGTATAACAGGCCTGCCTTCAGAAGCTCCGAAGTGATGCCGTCTTCACCGGGGGCTTTTCCAATTTTAAGCTACCTTAGAGCCAACACGATCTCGTCTTGACTGGCAGTTCGTCAGTGTAGTGGCGTGTCAGGGTGGCTCTGGAATCGTGGTCGTTCCATTGGGCACGAGGGGCAAGTGCAGCGTGTTTGTACGCTGCACATGCCCCTCCATAGAGATCCTCTATCTCGGCAGAGATCTCCCGCTTCGACAATACGGTCCTCCTATCGTGCGTTTTAAACTTCGTCGGGTCGCTCCTGCCAAGCTGCTGAGTGAATACTTTGGACCTTCGGTTTCGCTGTATCGCCTCTTCAATGAAGCGTGTGTTGGAGCTCCGGAGGTCACGACGTACCATCTTCCTAATTTGCTTGTCCAGGTCCTACCTCTAAAGACGAAGTCGCTTGGGTGGTTTTCTGTCTTCTTGTCATGAACCCAAGAGTCAGTCTTCAATCTTTGCTTGAGTAACGATTTTGTATGGTTTAAATGTACTCAAGTATAGATCGATGACCGAGCAAGCTTTCATAATACGGGCCTTAGACACGTCACAAACTGATTTGTACTTATTGCCTTGTGGCTCAGCGACCAAAAGTTGATCTTATCATCCTTCTCTAGGACTTCTCGGTTCTGACTTCTCTTGCTAGTAGCGTCAAGTTACCTGCGACGGCCAGCTACGCCATGTGAACTGGTCCAGCGCCAGGCCCCGATGGTTTTCTCGCAAACGCCTTTTTGGTAGCCTCTTTCTCCTTCATTCTGTCGTATCCAAGCCAGCGTGTGTATAAATATGGCTAAATATTCCTGTATCTTCTTTCAGCGTGGGACGCCGGCGAGGCCGCCCTAGCCGCCGGCAAAGAGCTCCTAGCGCTGCTGAACAGCGCGGACGCGGAGGCGGACGCAGACCAGCACGGCTACCTGGAGCTGGACGCGCTGTCCGACTCGCTGCACGACGACACGCACAGCACGAGGGACGCAGGTCAGTACCACCTCCCCATACAGTGATACAATAGTTGAAGTCTGATTGCACCAAAGCAAAGTATACTTTTTATAAAACGACCTCTGTGGCGCTGTGGGCAAAGGTCCGCCTGCCTGCTGACGCAAGAGGTTCGATTCCGCCTCGGGACAAATGTTTGTACGATCTGCAGATATTTGTTCAGGGTGTTCTGGTCGTTTTCTATCACTAATATTATAAACGTGAAAGTTTAGATGGATGGATAGATAGATGGATGGATGTTTGTTCCTTTATCACGCCAGAACGGCTGAACGGATCTGAACGAAATTTGGCACAGAGATAGATTATAGTCTGGAATAGGACTTAGGCTACTTTTTATCCCGGAATTCCCACGGGAACGGGAACTACGCGGGTGAAACCGCGAGGCGCTGCTAGTGTATAATAAAATAATATCTACTTATCTAAGGTTTTTTTGTTATATTTTGTTATGAATTTTATTTCAATATCTATCTATGTATTTGTATTGTATTATGTATAGCAGTTATCTAGTACCCTTATCACAAACTCTGCTTAGCTTGGGGCTAGATGATGCTGTGTGAATTGTCCAGCATTATTTTTTATTTTTAGGGTTCCGTACCCAAAGTGTAAAAACGGGACCCTATTACTGAAACTTCGCTGTCCGTCTGTCCGTCGTCTGTCCATCTGTCCGTCTGTCACCAGGTTGTATCCTATGAACCGAGTTAGACAGTTGAAATTTTCACAGATGATCTATTTCTGTTGCCGCTATAACAACAAATACAATAGTAATAAATAGTAAATAAAAACAGAATAAAATAAATATTTAAGGGGGCTCCCATACAACAAACGTGATGTTTTTGCCGTTTTTATAGATAATGGTACGGAACCCTTCTTGCGCGAGTCTGACTCGCACTTGGCTGGTTTTATTTATTATATCTATAAAAGGCTAGGTACTGCATGTTGTTTCAAGTGTTAGGTCAGTTTTATATAATACTAGCAGCGCCTCGCGGTTTCACCCGCGTAGTTCCCGTTCCTGTAGGAATTTCGGGATAAAAAGTAGCCTATGTCCTATTCCAGACTATAATCTATCTCTGTGCCAAATTTCAACCAGATCCGTTCAGCCGTTCTGGCGTGATAAAGGAACAAACATCCATCCATCTATCCATCCATCTAAACTTTCACGTTTATAATATTAGTGAGATTTCACGTTTATAATATTATATATTTCACGTTTATAATATTATATACTAGCAGTGCCTTGCGGTTTCACCCGCGTAGTTCCCGTTCCCGTGGAAATTCCGAGATAAAAAGTAGCCTATGTTCTATTCCAGACTATAATCTATCTCTGTGCCAAATTTCATCCAGATCCGTTCAGCCGTTCTGGCGTGATAAAGGAACAAACATCCATCTATCCATCCATCTAAACTTTCACGTTTATAATATTAGTGAGATCCTACAGTGGATCCCGTCGCATATAGGGCTATCGGGAAACGAGGAGGCTGACCGACTAGCGAGGACAGCTGGCTCAGATGGCTCGGAAACTTTCATTCTAGAATCATACTCGGAACTTATACCTAAATACAGAAGAATGAGTAATGCATTTTGGCGAGAATATTTCGACGAACGGTCTAAAACAAAAGGAATCTGGTACAAAATTATACAAAGTCAGCCTCCCAGTTCACCGTGGTTCATGGGCGACATTGGTAAAAGAGACGTAGTAGCAGCACACAGGCTTCGTTCCGGACACATGCCACTCAGGAAATTTGCGTATTTAATGGGCAAAGTAACATCACCCAACTGTGAGACGTGCGACAAGCCGGAGGACGTGTACCACGTGCTGGTGGAGTGTGTCCGGAACCAGGCTGAGCGCCAGCAGGTTCTCCAGGAACTGAACATCAATGTTCTTGATGTAGGCGCCTTCCACCAAATACTTTTTTTTTTTTTTTTTTTTTTTTGTTTTCGAGGGGAAATCTGCACACAGACACCTTATTGCATTTAAGGGAAATACTAGCTCATCCCAACACCAAAGAGGCTGGATTGCTATTTGATTTAGCGAACTGTGCTGGCTCAAATCGCAACTTGGCTTCATAAGTAGCAACACGTAGGTAGATAGTTAAGTATTAAATATAGATTAAATATGTACCTAGTTAAGTAGTGTAGTTCTTAAGTTCATTTTCTTATAGGTTAATTTTGTTTTGTTTATTCCAGAAGCGGTTTTTTTTTTGTTGTTATAATTTAAGTCAACTCTATTGTTACTAAGTCAACCGACATAAACATTGTTTAAAAGGTTGTAAAAACTGAATTAAAAAAAAAAAAATATTAGTGAGATGAGATGAGATAATAATTATAAAACAAATCGGTTTGTGTAAGTAATTAGCACGTTCTGTTCATCTTTAGTTGTAGTATGTGTGCCATTAGGTACATGTTGTTGAGTTTTTGTCAATTTTTGTGCACTCTCAGTTAAGCTATCAAATAGTTATGTTGTAATGCGTGTGCA